>JBAIZL010000002.1:192480541-192523041 GCA_036971475.1 Prosapia bicincta | reverse complement strand
TTAAACCCTGGTTAATAAAATATTTTTCTATTCATCCAATCGAGTTCGAATACATTTTTTGAAACCTATAGTGCATGACAATTGATTTTAATACAGTTTTTTTTCAAATAATTATTTACTAATATTATTTATTAAATTATAAAAATTTTGGGGTTTAGGTCGGATTCGAACTGAGTATCTTCATGTTTGAAGTTTACCACTATGGCACTGAGCGACTTTCCCATAGCCAGATATGTATTTTTAAGACGTATATGAATTTTTCTTTTGCCACCAGCTGGTTGTAATCGAAACCTCCTTTGCACAACCTTAAATTGTTGTCGTGGTTACCACGCAATATCATGAATAATGCCATAGGATTCAAAATGAATGAAAAGAATAAAACAAACAAACTGGTTTAACGGTATTGAACCTTGCTTCACAAACGGACAATGCGAAAGGAAAACGAAAAAATACAACACAATGCAAGCGACGAAAAAAAGAAAGCGTATAACTAGTAACAAACAAAAATAACAGTCCAACACCATATATAGAAAGGAAAATGGGAAATTGCAAAGAAATTCTCTTTCTATTTTGCCACTTAATATTGTTATTCTGACATATGTAGGCTATATACATATTTATACTAATTGAAATTGTAAAATAAATAGAAATTAAAATAGAATTTTTTTCTTTGATGACTCAAGGTTTGAATTTACTTTAAAAAAAGGTTTATATAATTGTTTTGTTTTCGTATTGTTTCAGTTGGCAACTGCAGGGATAAGTGGAGAAACATCCGAACGGTTTTTTCAAGAACTATGAAACATGATCGCAGTGGAGGCAAACGCAAGAAACCATACTATTTAATCGATGCGTTACAATTTTTACTACCGTTCCTCAAGCCATCACTGTCAGATGTTGCAGGAACTTTGTCTAATGCGCCTTACGAGCAACGTGAGGCTGTCACCATAATCTCTGAAGTGGACGAAAGTGGATTCAGTTTAATGGAGGGACCGCCTGAAGCTACGCCCGCACTTGCAACAAGTTCACGTCGTACATCTCAACCTGATTGTATACTTTCACAATCAGAATCCTCCTCTGTTGTATCCCATGATGAATTTGTACAGCCCAGGAAAAAGAAAATAGCTAAAAGAAACGACTGTCCACCGGTTCTTTCAGCCACTGACAAGGCATTCATTGACTTATGCAGCCGGCAGAGCAGCGTTACTGTAACCGAGGAACGTCCCAGGAAAATGTTTTTGCTCAGTTTGCTGCCAGATGTAGAAAGGATGACGGATCGGCAATATCGACGGTTCAGGATGGACGTGATATCGATGATAGATAATACTATATTGGAGAACCCGAATTCCTTACAAATGAGTGGCACTCCCTCAACGTAAAGTGGAGCTGCATCGGTGACGTCAACACCGCCATACCGTAAAGTGGAGCTTCATCAGTGACGTCAACACCGACATACCGTAAAGTGGAGCTGCATCGGTGACGTCAACACCACCATACCGTAAAGCGGAGCTTCATCGGTGACGTCAACACCACAATACTGTAAAGTGGTGCTTCATTAGAGACGTCAACACCGCCATACTGTAAAGTGGATCTTCATTAGTGACGTCAACACCGCTATATAGTAAAGTGGAGCTTCATCGTTGACGTCAACATTGCCATACAGTAAAGTGGAGCTTCATCAGTGACGTCAACACCGCTGTACAGTAAAGTGGAGCTTCATCGGTGACGTCAATATTGCCATACAGTAAAGTGGAGCTGCATCGGTGACGTCAACACCACCATACCGTAAAGCGGAGCTTCATCGGTGACGTCAACACCACAATACTGTAAAGTGGTGCTTCATTAGAGACGTCAACACCGCCATACTGTAAAGTGGATCTTCATTAGTGACGTCAACATTGCCATACAGTAAAGTGGAGCTTCATCGGTGACGTCAACACCACAATACTGTAAAGTGGTGCTTCATTAGAGACGTCAACACCGCTGTACAGTAAAGTGGAGCTTCATCGGTGACGTCAACATTGCCATACAGTAAAGCGGAGCTTCATCGGTGACGTCAACACCACAATACTGTAAAGTGGTGCTTCATTAGAGACGTCAACACCGCCATACTGTAAAGTGGATTTTCATTAGTGACGTCAACATTGCCATACAGTAAAGTGGAGCTTCATCGGTGACGTCAACACCGCCATACCGTAAAGTGGAGCTTCATCAGTGACGTCAACACCGACATACCGTAAAGTGGAGCTGCATCGGTGACGTCAACACCACCATACCGTAAAGCGGAGCTTCATCGGTGACGTCAACACCACAATACTGTAAAGTGGTGCTTCATTAGAGACGTCAACACCGCCATACTGTAAAGTGGATCTTCATTAGTGACGTCAACATTGCCATACAGTAAAGTGGAGCTTCATCGGTGACGTCAACACCACAATACTGTAAAGTGGTGCTTCATTAGAGACGTCAACACCGCTGTACAGTAAAGTGGAGCTTCATCGGTGACGTCAACATTGCCATACAGTAAAGCGGAGCTTCATCGGTGACGTCAACACCACAATACTGTAAAGTGGTGCTTCATTAGAGACGTCAACACCGCCATACTGTAAAGTGGATCTTCATTAGTGACGTCAACACCGCTATATAGTAAAGTGGAGCTTCATCGTTGACGTCAACATTGCCATACAGTAAAGTGGAGCTTCATCAGTGACGTCAACACCGCTGTACAGTAAAGTGGAGCTTCATCGGTGACGTCAACATTGCCATACAGTAAAGTGGAGCTTCATCAGTGACGTCAACACCGCCATACCCCGAACCTCAACTCCTGAAGCCACAACATAATTCCGATTGTGGTTTCCACAAATATTATAGATACAGTACTGTGAATGATATATTTTTATGCATTATAGATATTGTTAGTTATGAAGAATTATGATATTTTGAATAATATATTATAGTTATTAAGAAAAATAAATTGTTATAAATATCGCAGAATATTATAATTCCTTAGAGTAATGAGAAGTCTTTCTTCCATTGAGATACATCTTCTCCTGTTTGTGCTAACTCATTCCCTAGAAATCCTATAAAAGTTTCTGAACTTTGCTTCGTTTAGCAGGTTCTTGTGCTACTGCAAAACCGAATTTTATTGCCTTGTTTTAATGAAAGAATGAACCCAAAATCTACGTGCCAGCTCGTTACTCCCTAGAAATCCTATTAAAGTTTCTGAACTTTGCTACGTTTAGCAGGTTTTTGTGCTACAACAAAACCGAATTTTATTGCCTTGTTTTAATGAAAGAATGAACCCAAAATCTACGTGCCAGCTCGTTACTCCCTAGAAATCCTATAAAAGTTTCTGAACTTTGCTTCGTTTAGCAGGTTTTTGTGCTACAACAAAACCGAATTTTATTGCCTTGTTTTAATGAAAGAATGAACCCAAAATCTACGTGCCAGCTCGTTACTCCATAGAAATCCTATAAAAGTTTCTGAACTTTGCTTCGTTTAGCAGTTTCTTGTGCTACAGCAAAACCGAATTTTATTGCCTTGTTTTAATGAAAGAATGAACCCAAAATCTACGTGCCAGCTCGTTACTCCCTAGAAATCCTATAAAAGTTTCTGAACTTTGCTTCGTTTAGCAGGTTTTTGTGCTACAACAAAACCGAATTTTATTGCCTTGTTTTAATGAAAGGATGAACCCAAAATCTACGTTTCGTGTTTTGGTATATCTGCAAATACCAGTACGCAACAATGACACTACCAGGATCACCAGGTTGTATGTTGCGCCAGTGGACGGAGCTCAAGCAACTCAACTCGCTTTCCACTATCCTAAACGGGTTGGATTGAAGTCCCATTGCAGTTGCGTTACGCCTGTGGCCTAACATGATTTAAAAAATGTCACAGGAGGGTTGAACGGGAGTCGTTTTATAGTGAGACAAGTGTTATTGCACTGAATCTCGTCCACTGGCGCGACTCCAACGCGACCTGTGATCAACTCGCAAACATCCAACTCCAAAACGACTGGCTTGTCAGTTGCACGCCGACTCTCGTGCAACCAACTTTAAACTTTCAACATAAATATTTATGATTGGATAGGCTGTCAGCTATGGCGGAACGCGACCAAATATTTTGTTGTAAGTTGGTGGAAGCTGTGAAAAAGCATCCGTGTCTAAACAACTACAGTTTACCGGATTATTCAAATAAGACGGTTGTGGAAAGGGCATGAGCAGTTGTAGCTGGAGAAGTTGGCGCGAGTGGTAAGTACATAATATAATACGTGAAATATAACAGAACAATACAATATTAGAATTTAATGAGGGTAATTGTGAGAACCTATATTTTATTAAAAGTAAGAATCGAATCTGGACATTGCCAAATTTACCATGTTGTTCAATGTAAATATATTAGTACCCGTGGTTGTAAATTTGCCAAAGCCCAGATCCGGTTTTTACTTTTATTAAAATATTATATTTTATGTTCGATTTTTTAAATTAAGTTTCGATTGTGTAGCATCACTGAAGATGACATAATGTCATTAAAAAGCGTCTGATATTAAAGTTTTATAATTGAGTCGTAGCCTATTTATTCCTTTGTTTATAACCTTCACTCACAAGGCAGCTCGAATATTGTTTATATAAGTATTACTTGCTAAAAGATGTATTATTCAAATAATGAGAAGTCATTCTTCAACTGAAATACATCTCCTGTTTGCATCCTTCCTGATTACTGGAAGAAGTTTTTGGGTCAGCTATTTATTCCCTAGACATAACCTTAATAGCTTCTGAACTTTGCTTCCTCTTTTGCACGTTCTTGTGCTACAACAAAAGCTGAATACGATTGACTTGTTTCAATGAAAGGATTAGCCCAAAATCTGTTTTCTTTTTTGAAGCCACTGCAAATAGCAAATGGGAGTAGTTTTATAGTTAGACAAGTGTTGTTGCATTGAACCTTCTTGACCTGTGATCAACTCCAAAATGACTGGATTGATAGTTCCATGCCTTCTCTCGTGCGGCTTTAAACTTTCAAGATAAATATTTATCACTGGATAGGTTATTAGCAAAGCCAGAACGCGACCAAATATTTTGTTAACCACTTTAACAATAGTTTATGACTATCCGAACTTTAAATTTTACTGAGACAGAACGTTTTCGATCGCATGTGGCGATCTTCATCAGTGTCTTCTGCTTGGAGATGTCGGATCAAGCGGTGACAGTTTTAAAGGCAGGTTTTCGACAGTATCAAAGAGTATGTGCGATTTATATTGTGTTTGTTCGTTTAATATGTTTGTATTTTTGTGTGTCTGTAAATTTCATATTGCTCTAGTGTGTTGAGGTGTGGTCCTTTTTTGTTGATGTGTAGGATTTCTAGGTTATGGTAAATGTCTGTGTATTTATGTCCTGTTTTTTTATGTGATTGTAAAATGCTGAGTTGGTGTTCTGTTTGTGTTCCTCGACTCTTTGTTTAAAGCTGCGACCTGTGTTTCCAATATAGAATTTGGTGCATTTGTCGCAGTTTAGTTTGTATATGCCTGGTGCTTGTAGTTTATCTTTGTTGTTGGTGTCGTGTTGTATTTTGTATTGTAACTTATTAATAGTTTTGTATGCTATTTTGTATCCTATTTTTTGAAATTTGCGGGCTATTTTGTTTGTTGTTTTGTTAATGTATGGTAATGTGATGTATTTGTGTTACCTGTCTGTAGTGTTAATTTAAGTGTTTTTTTTTGTATTTTGTACCATAGTTTATCTATTATTGTGGTGTTTTATCCATTTGTGTATGCTAAATATTTAATTGTGTCTAGTTCTTCGTTTATGTTTTCTGTGGGCATTGGGATTTCATTAAGTCTATGGAGCATGGATCTGAAGGCAGCGTGTTTGTGTTGGATAGGGTTGTTTGAGGTGTTGTGGACCAGTGTGTCCTGACATCTCCAAGCAGAGGACACTGATGAAGATCGCCACATAGCGATCAAAAACGTTCTGTCTCAGTTATTATTAGTTTTGTATGCTATTTTATATCCTGTTTTTTAAAATTTGCAGGCTATTTCAACAAATAGTTAGTAGTAAGTTGATGGAACCCAAAATCTAAGTTCTCTTTTTCGAAGCCTCTGCAGATATCAGTGGCCTACGCAACAACGATGATACTAGGATGCACACGACTCGCCATTCTGATGCGGACTGACAAAAACAACACCGTCTTGTAAGGTCGGGATGTCGATAAGCGATATGTAGAAATATAGATCTAGGCCTATATCGGATTGGCGATATTTTTCACTGATATTGTCATATCCTACATATTGGAAACATCGATATTTCAAGGCGATATATTTACACTTGAAATATATACTAAATATTTTTGTTGGCTATATCTTATGGTTTTAAAAATCACAGGATACGGAGCTGTTTAATTTAGGAATTTTATACCGATATAGACCTATCGAATGGTTTTAACGATAATATCGAGATGTCGATATTCACTGACATTTTAATTGATAACATCGAATATCGATATTTTCTTTACGATGTCTTACTGTCTTGGTTGTATGCTGTAAGTAAGCTGCACCAGTGGACGAAGCTTATCAACGCAACTCGCTTTCAACTATCCTGAACGAGTTGGGTTGAAGTCGCATTGCAGTTGCGTCGCGCCGGTGGACGAAAGGGCCTACATGGTTTTTGGTCTCTGAATGTATAAACGCCTTTAAAAGAATTCATATTAATGGCACCATTGGTTTAAATAAAGCTGCCTGTGCCTGTTTACTTTTCTATAAAATGCTTATTTTTGCAACAATAGCCTACACAATTAAGAGAATATGCCACTGGTTTAATGAAATTTCAACATTATTTTACTTGCCAAAGTTTTAAGTGAAATTCATAAGGTATTTAGTCAGATTTGTCTCTAGTAAATACTGTTACGCTTACCTTGCTCTTCAGGTTTTAACATGGCTACAACATGCATTGGGCCTACATTTTTATCTTCCTGGAAGTGGGTTTTTTATAAAGTTGTAGAGGTGTAGAGCTAGAAGTAGCCTAAGCTAATGGAGAGCTTTATTTATCTCTAGCTCTAGTAAAGTCCCATTCAAAAAATTAGGCTGTACTGCAGTTAGCATAAGAAGTAACTAAGAAATGTTTCTAATCTTACTTTGTTTAAAATGGAATGAGTAGGCCTATGCTAGAACATTCTATCATATTAATTTAAAGTTACTACTTTTGGCATCTCTTGGCAAAAAACTACTACTTTCTGATATTTCTCGGCAGACACGGTTCACACTAGATCAGTTCATTGTTCAGTGCTGTGAATCATGGACCCAAATACTGCAAGTTTTAGTTTAAAAGAATTTTCTAATGTAAGGTAAACCTAGAGATAAGCCCACACCTATATATATCACTTTCACTATATGTACTTAAACAAGAATCTTACTTGGTATTTATTCGAATTAACTTTCAAAGATTGATAGTATCTCCATTATCGAGCACACTTGATAATGGAGATACTATCAATCTTTGAAAGTTAAATCGCATAAATACCATATATATATATATATATATATATATATATATATATATATATATCACTTTCACTCTATGTACTTAAACAAGAATTCACTGCCCTGTGCGACTCTTTTAAGTTTGTCTTGGGGTTAATTTTGTCTATTAGGTTGAATAATGTATCGGTTTTTTATTTTATTTGTATTTGTTCGTTTAAGATATTATTTTTATGTTTATAAATTTGTAGTTGTTTCCAGATTGTCATTTTGAGGCCTTTTTGTACTTTTTTTTATTAGATGTACGTTTTTTAATGTGGGGAATGTGTGTTTGTTTTTTATGGCGTGTGTAGCTAAGTTTGAGTTGTAAGTTTCAGGTTTGATGTATGCATTGAGGTGTTCTTGATAGTCTATCTGTGTTTTAATTTCTTTTCCGAAAATAGAACATAACGGTACACCACACCTTGTGACAACGGGAATTCCACACAGCTCGCAGTATACTACAACCCCCGGTCAGAGACGCCCGATAATGGAGATACGACCAATCTTTGAAAGAAATACCAAGTAAGATTCTTGTTGAAGTACATATAGTGAAAGTGATAAGTGAATACAAGAAAACAGTGTTGCAAAGTTAATATATATATATATATATATATATATATATATATATATATATATATATATATATATATCTTTACGCAATAATGCAGTCATAAAACCCCTCCAGAGAGGTAACATTCCGGAGGGCTGGAACTAATTCACGCCTTAAAACAATTATTTTAAAAATTAAACGCTTATAGACGCCAATTGTCCCACAAAACAAGGGTGCATCCTGAAATTCATCCGACGGCACAATGCTTGTGTAACAAACATACCCGTCGGGGGAGGGGGGCTACGAGGTTCTAGCGCTGCACTCGAGTGGCTCGACGGTTGGTTATCACAACAATAATGAATGTAACGAAATAAAGTAAAAGTTAAAGAACAACAATGTCTTAAACATTCTTAAATAAATATAGACTTTTAAATACAAATTTATGTTCAAATAATGCAATTGTATCTACTAATGTTTTACTGTCGGGGGGGGGGGGGGGGGTTCCCCACAGTTTCCACCAATGCTATTCAATAAACATCAATCAGAAGTAGGCCCTGGTGTATTCTTTAAGGTTATCAGGTCAAAGGCTTAATTTCGTTTGCCACATTATAATACTGAGTCTACGAGGCTTCTTTGAAAGTTTGTTGAATACTTTATCCTCTGTTATGGCGATTCTATCATGTATATTTGCCCCTAGTCTACGTAAGCCCCTTTTGTAATTTTATATTTCAATTATAAAATTGTTACAAAACTTACCAATTTGTATACCCTATAAAATATTAAAATATAATTTTATAATCCTTGGAGGGGCTTCTGATTTAAATAATTTCCAAATAATGTCAATACTTAAAAAAGCAAATAAAATAATTATGTAGGCCTCGCTGCTTTATATTTTACTATTTCACCAAACGTTTTATTAATTGGCAACAATATTTCTATTACCTAAATATAGACTAGGGACTAAATCCCAGAAAACGAAGTGAAATTTTGTAATAAGCTACATAATTACTAATCATAGCTTATTTCTATTTATTTTGAATAACAGTTTCATGTTCATGTCTCAAATTAAACATGACACACAGCCGCCATCTTGAACTAAGGAATGCGCTGTGTATAGTTGTTCTAGTATGGGAGAAGTTTCTAGAGATTGTTTAACCCAAGAAGTGCTGCTACCTAGAGAGTGGCTTCATCAACTAACATTTAAATCAATGCTTTGCCCTCAATACTTAGCTTGAAAACAGTTGACTAAGCATGTCAACATGCAATTCAAACGCCATTTATGTTTCAGACTTGAATTATTTTATTTACAGACAATTTTACATTCACTTTCTTCTTCTAAGTTTTATAACTTTTAAAATTTTTGTATGAGTTCAAACAGACAGCCTATTATTTTTTCCAAATAATAACTTTTTTTAAATTTTAATGTCCCAGAATTTTTTTTAACAACCCCTGTTTTGATTAATAGGCTCAATTAATAGGCTGTTTTGAACTTCTCTTTGGATGGTAAAAACTTGTCTACTTTACACAAATACTACATTAATACATAAATTTTGTTTTCTGTGAAGGAATCCTGTTTCATAATCTGTTACCCTGTGTATAAACTTATATCAATATCATAGTTTAATTTATTCTTGTCACCTTCATAATTTCATACCGTCTGTGTAGGCCTATAAAATGAAAACGTTTATACCGACAAAAGCTAATTTTTATGGTCATGAACGTACAATTTCGCGTCAGTATAATTTCCGTCAGATGAATAGCGTCAGTAGGCTATAAATGCCATCAGGATACGCCATAAGTCACCTCAAAAGAAATTAAATAATAACATATGTTTTAAGACAGCTGATTTTATGTTATAGGCCTACGTTATGTTGTAAACAAATGTTTTAACACGAAGGTTATGTTGCATTATTTATTGAACATTGTTAAGGGAAAACGTTATTATTAAATAGTTTTTACCTGTTAGTAATATATTGTTTTAAATTTAGATAAATCACTATACAAAATAATTCGATCTAACGATGGTAATGTTATGTATTTTTTTAAATGTAAACCATCTTAGGCGCCTCTGATAAATGTTTAGGTATTTTTTCATTACGCAAAATTAAAAGTGTTTCTCAATTTAAAATTTCTGTAGACGGGGCTATAAAAGTTTTCACTTCTGTCAGCGCTCCACTGAGTCCCCCAACCTATTTTTTTTTTTTTTTTTTAAATTAAAGTATAAAGGGAATATTTTGCCTTCTCATATTATTCATCTTAAAGTTAAATGCAAGGGGTTACTCTTTTTATGGTAAATAGACGATAAGGACAACAAACCAGTCGAAAAGTTGACTTTATAATGAACATGTTTACTTGTTTCGCTTATATAACATTAAATTTTATTCATCTTCACAAAAAAAACTATAATGGGAGAGCCTAAATAAACAAGAATTACATTAGATGTGGTTAAGAGGTTTTATAATTAATGCGTGATGCAAAAATTTGATGCTTTGAAATTGTAAAGAACAGTTCCCCATTCAAATAACTAAATCATGCAAAAATGATATTGAAACACAAAGGAAAATTCCGTCGCTCAAGTGCGGTTGTAAAACACATTTGTAATTATGTAATTCCAGATAAAAGTCTTATCGTTCTTCAGAGATTAACCATTAACGAAACTAACCTACAAATTGAATGATACAGAATTTTATAAAAAATTACTTCATAAGAGCCTGTAACACGAAGACTATTACATAGACTAGACGTTTTTATGCAGCAGGATGGCCATGTGGTCGATGTGTTAGCGAGATAAGTTTTATGTCTGTTATAAATGAAACAACCCAGGTTTTTCCACTCGTCAAAGACGTTTAAAATCACTACAGAACCCCCGTTTTTCTGAAGGCCATTTATACTTGTTGAAAATCATAATATTGTTGTAAATCATAACCATACGTGGGCCTAGTGAGAAAAAGTAATTTTCAATCCAGGCCTAACTTATTTTTTCCTAACTAATATATTTATTTTGTTTTCCCTTATAGTCTACGTTTGCAAATTTTGAGTTATTCTTTATATTTTCATGTTACACAAAAAAACTTGATACAGTAGTTTTTCAAGAAAATAGTTTCATTTAACAATGGAAAAACCTGTGGCTCACACTCTGTTTTTAGTTCTTCTAGTATTTAAATATGGTCAAAAACGTATTAAGAATGTAAGGTATTATATGTAGGCATATACTGTGTACCTATATGTATAGGCCTACGTAGAGTCTCGATAATTCAAGGTAGATGGGACAGAGACCAATCGAATTACCGAAAACTCGGTTTACACGGAAATACGTTCCTATGTTAGGAAAAATTGGAGTTTTAATAAATCGTCTATTACGATAAATGAAAATGAACTAAATAAGTTTATAGAACTTTATATGAACATTTCGTGGAAATCGTCGTCATTTCGTTTCTATACCGTGTTGATATACACATTCCTTGAAAACCCGACTCAATTCCTTTTACATACCGTATTGATATTATAGACATACCTTGGAAGCCCGGCTCATTTTATTTGCATACCTTATTGATATGAACATACCTTGGAAGTCCGGCTCATTTCTTTTGCATACCGTATTGATATAAACATACCTTGGAAGCCCGATTCATTTCCTTTACTTGCTGTATTGATATAGGCTAAACAATTCTTGGAAGCCCGACTCATATCCATTACATACCGTATTGATATAAACCATTTTGGAAGCCCGGGTCATTTCCTTTGCATACCTTGAAAGCCCGGCTCATTTCCTTTATATACCGTATTGATATAAACATACTTTTGAAGCCCGGCTCATTTCTTTTGCATACCGTAACGTTATTAAAACATCTTGGAAACCCGGCTCATTTCTTTGTACACCGTATTGATATAAACATTTCTTGAAACCGCGGCTCATTACCTTTACAAAGTGTATTGATATAAACATTTCTTGAAAGCGCGGCTCATTACCTTTACAAAGTGTATTGATATAAACATTTCTTGAAAGCGCGGCTCATTAACTTTACAAAGTGTATTGATATAAACATTTCTAGGAAGACCGGCTCATTTCTTTTGCATACCGTATTGATTTAAATATATCTCGGAAGCCCAACTCATTTCCTTTGTTTACTGAAATGATATAAACATATCTTGGAACCCCGACTCTTTTCCTTTGCATACCATATGGCTATAAACATATCTTGGAAGCCCAACTCATCATTTTCTTTCAAACAGATAGAACAGGCCTAAATATAAATAGGCTCGAATTTAATGAAAGCTCGAAATATCGGGACTCTACTGTATAACTATAACAAATAACTATGTATGTTAAAAACTAAACGCTCATGTAAAGATATCAGTCAGAGAAAAAAGCGGTTTGGGGCTCCCGAGGTTTTGCTGCGTCTCCCACCGACAATGGCTGCAGGTAGGAATTTAGGATCAAGGCTCATGGTTAATGACTGGATTCTAGGTTTCTACACGGCAGGACGGTAATGTGAATATGGAATAAATTTATATATATATATATATATATATATATATATATATATATATATATATATATATATAAAGAGAACGTATGTTGAAATAAGTATATGCATGGCTAGTAAGAAATAAGCATTGTATAAACTAACTTTTATTAAGCGTAACAGTACGTAATAGTTGTAAATCTGTAGTCAACGGATTACTGTCTCCAGTTGGTGCGAAACTTATTTTAAAAAACAAGCATTGAAATTGCTTTAAAAAAACTAAAGAGTGTTCTTCCAAAATAAATCTAGTAGAAGGGTACATTTATAAGGGGTAAAGCCCATTAGTTTGGGCAATCCTTAAACTACAGTAGTTGATTTTGGAGAAAGATGTAAATTTCTAAACCATGTGAGTAGGCGTAAAGGATTTTTAATTGGCCAAGATAACAGAAGCAAGAAAAGCTAGGTTCGACTGAAATGACAAAAGGGGAATCATTGACGGATAAGACAGGGAGAAAGGGAAGCCATGGGAAAGGATGAGACGTCAAGGAATTGAGAGGAAAGGCAGAGAAGTTATGACAGCCAAGGAAGACAATTAAGGTTTGTAAGCGAAAGAGGGGAGTCAAAACATGGAAGTTGGAGGTAGAGGAGTCAGTAGATGTGGTGGGTAAAGGAATAATGGAGAGGTGAGTCATGATCTGGGAGGCAGGAGTGATGCCCTGCCAGCTAGCTTAACTTCGACAAGAGAACAGAACTCTTTAAATTAACAATTGTTTAGTTTTAAGTCTAATATTATCCAAACTAACAAATAAAATGAATTGAATACTGTATATCTCTAGACAATTAATATGTATTCACTGGGGGTTTTATTACAAATTTAGTTATTAATGCCAGTCTTTTGGATCGACTCTATGGCTTTAGGAGGTTAAATTTCAATAATTAACTAAATTGTACTTTAGTAAATTCCAGTACAATTGGTCGATCCGCAGTGGTCTCCCTTCTTCGTTCCTTCAGGAACTTGTAGCTCTCACGACTACCTGCACTCTTGCCTCCCAGATCTTAACTCACTTCTCCATTATTCCTTGACCTTCAGTTCCCAGTTCCTTGACTCCCCTCTTTGGCTCACAAACCTTAATTGTTTAAAATTTAAACTGAACTTGATCCAGTGACATTAATAGAATTTGATTAATTGGGGAGGGGGTCTGACTCTATTCTTCAACCAAAAACAGTTTTCATTTCACTTTTCATTTTTTAAAAGCATTCATTATTATTATCATTATACTGAATTATTTGTATTAAGATTTATCAGAATTTAAATAAATTAATATATTTATTTACTGATCAAAACTATTTAATAATAATCTACGTCTAAATACGGCTGTTCTATAACGTAACCTATAACAGAAAATCAGGTGTTACATGAAATCATACATTGTACAGTATATGATGTAAGTTGTTAGTTTAAGTGAAATAATAATTAGAAAAATATTTAAATCCAAAATATCACAACAATTATAAGTCTTTTGTTGTAAAACTCAATGAAATACCATACCTGGAGATATGATTTTGAAATTTTAAGTATTAAAAGAAATTTGTGTGTAATATAAATGTATACAAACGCCAGAAAACATCAGTTTACAGTAAACAATTAGATCAAGAAACATATTATGGGTTAGACCTAATTATAATAAATGTATACAAACGCCAGAAAACATCAGTTTACAGTAAACAATTAGATCAAGAAACATATTATGGGTTAGACCTAATTATTATTCTGTCTATAAGATCTATATTTTTTATTTTTCTTACAGTATTGTAATCACTTTAAAAAAATAATAACAACTTAGTCTTATTATAGAATATAAATTAATTAAACTTTTGATATATACTTGGCAAGAAAACCACTACTTACTGATATTTTTCAGCAGACGCATTTTTGCATTACAAAATCACTACTTACTGATATTTTTAGCAGACGCATTTTGCACTAAGTCAGAGCATTAGTCTGTATAAATAATGCTCTGATCTAGTGTGAAACACATCTGCTGAAAAATATCAGTAAATAGTGGTTTTTTAATGCAAAATGCGTCTGCTGAAAAATATCAGTAAGTAGTGGTTTTTTTGCCAAATTAATACCATAAGTGAAATTATAGAAAAACCTCAAGATGTACAACACAGAAACTGCAAGTTATAAATTAATTGTCACTGGAAATATTAAAAAAAAACTGTTTATTGGTGACTCTGGTTATTTACTTCATTAAATTGGTTTCATACTTGAAACACAGTTAACATTGATGCACTTAAATACAGCTGCATTAAATTTTAATACCAGGCAATTTAATTTTGAGGAAAGAATAACATTTCCATAATTTACGTTAGCACAGCCAAAAACACGATTATCATTCATTTAATATCTTTTGTTTGACCAAGATGAGGATATTGGGTTAAATGAGTAGAAACTAGTTAAAAAATAGAAGTTGAACTGAACTTCATTACAGAGATATAGTGGTTAATCTGAGATATAGATTAATCTATGTTTTTCTTTGTCTAATATGTTAGTCTTATATTTTCTGTGATTTAACGAGACTTGTTTGTCTCTCACAGCATTGAACAATGCACTGACCAAATGTGAAACACATCTGCTGAGAAATATTAGCAAATAATGGCTTCTTGCTAACTAAATTGATAAGCAACTAATATACAAAATATTTTTAAAAAGTAAATTCCTACTGAGGTCAACAAAGAAAAATGTTATCATTGTTTGCTTATTTCCAGTTTGTTTCTTTATTTTATTCTTTACACTCAATTTTAACCTTAGAGCACTATTTATAATATTGTGTGATAACAATGGCAAAAGTTTAAGGTAGTACAATTCATATACATATTTGAGAAATGCATGTATTGGAAAGTTGGCACAGTGCCAAAGCGCTCTAGACTCCGAAAACAAGGATTTGAAGTTCAAACTATAAATTTTAATAGTTTGTTCATAATATATTTAGAATGATGCAAGTGTTGAAATAGTAACAGAGGACAGACTCTTTTTGGTAAATCAGGACCTGTCAGTGCTCATTGAATATCATTGCAAAATAAAAAGTAATAAATAAGGCTTGATTAATGTAGATACTAAGAAATGAGAACATGAATTTACTACCATAATGAAATGTTTTGAGAAAAATGAATCTGAAGCAAAAAATATTGGGAGATTAGTTATTACACTTTTACTATCAACTAGGCAATAAACCACCACTTACTGTAATTTTTCACCAGATGTGTTTCACACTAGGTCAGCGCATTGTTCAATGCTGTCAGTCAGTGCGCTGACCTAGTGTAAAACCCGTCTTCTGAAAAATACCAGTAAGTAGTGGTTTGTTTGCCTAGTTGGCACCAAAAGTGTAATTATAGAAAAACCTGAAGATGTACAACACAAAAACTGCAAGATTAATTATGTTCTTTTAGATCAGCAAGAAGCAAATATAACAGGCTATCATTAACTAACTTTTAAAAAAATGGAAATTCAACTTAAAATATCCATACTTCTTAATTCAGTGTTAATGAATGTATTGATGTTTTATAAACACATACATATAAAAAATTTAGAAATGTATGGAAATCAAGGGGGTAGTGCAACAGGTCAAGAGGCATGCCCTGAAGCGTATGAAAAAATTTATAAAGCATAAAATTATGAAGTCAAAATGTATTGAAAATGCTATCTAGTATCACCACATTCATTAATTTTAACAGTTGGGTCAAGCGTAACCGGGGAAGGTAGAACAATACTCATGTTCTAAACCACGACAAAAACTTCCTTTTATGAAATTTGAATGCACAAGTAACTAGTAAATATTAAATTATATTAAGAAAAAATTTTTAATGAAGTATTTTTATATTGTGATTTGCCTGCTTTCAGTAACAATTCCTAGAAATGGATTTCATGTGTGACACCTGAGATCAGAGTGAGCCCTACCAGAAATTTCTACAACGGTTAGAGTCAACACCAAGAAAAGACTCACTAACTCCCCTCTACACTAGATTCAACAATTCAGTGCTGTAGAAATAAATGTGGCAAGATGAAGGGGTTACTGAAGTCAGAAGAAAGGGACAGTTCTCATTATGCTGCAGGTGTTATCTATGCAACTAATTCATATCAAGAATTTGTTTTTCATGAGAAAGCTCTTGAAGTTATAATGGCTCCATACTGTTAAACCAATTGTTGATCTAATTACATGGTTGCCTTGAATACTAGGGGGTATGAATAAATTACTCGAGCTAGAGTTGTATTTTGCTAAAAAAATATTCTAACATATAAATTTATTGTTAATATACTCATCTTCAATTCTGTTAGGAATATTTCCATATTGAGTATACAGTTTTCTGCCATTCCTAACGATTCAATATTCTCCTTTGTTGACACGTTTTGGAGTAACTCAATTTTCAAAACCTAAATCGTACTGTTCATCCAAACTTTGAGTTCATCTTTATATACTGTTAGCCATGCCTCCTCCAACTCCAGCTCTCACTACTTATTGGTGTACACCTACTCCTGCTTCTTGCATCCAAATATTTAATAATTTTAAACTTTTAAATATAACATTCGACTGTGTGTTTATTTGCTCGTTTATTACATTTCCCTTTTTTAACTTTGTTTTATATATTTTTAGATTATTTAAACGCCTTCCTTTATTAACATAATATGAAAAATTTTCTTTTCTTGCGGTGTATGGCTACACATTTGATTGAAGAGGGCCATACATCGCAAGAAATGAAAAATACAATGCAAATTTTATATTAGGTTAATAAAGGAAAACTTTTAAAAAATAAGGCAAAAAACGAAAATGTAATAAATGAGCAAATAAACACAAAGTCGAATGTTATATTTAAAAGTTCAAAATTATTAAGTAGTTGGATGCAAGAAGCAAGAGTAGGCATGCACCAATAGGAAGTGAGGTCTGCAAGCGGCTCATATAAAGATGAACTTAAGGTTTGGGCGAACAGTACGATTTAAACAAAATATTCTTTGAACTTAGCTAATGAGGTTATGTTAAAACAAATAAAAACATACACAAAACTCACAAATTAATCATTTATTTACTCATACACGTTTCAATGACAAAGTCATCATCGTCTTGTATCATGTTTAAAGTAGGGTTAATAACTGTTGTTTTGACAAGTGGGCGTGACAACGCCTACTGTATAAATATGGAAGTGTAACCTTACCATTACCCTAGTTGTAAGTTAGAGTTTGTAGTAGTAACTGATGATGACTTTGTCACTGAAAGGCGTATGAGTAAATAAATGATTCATTTGTGAGATTTGTATATATTTTTATTTGTTTTAGTACGATTTAAGTTTTGAAAATGGAGTTGAAACACGTCAACAGAGGAGAATATTGAATTTGGCAGAAAACTGTATTCCAACATATAACTTATAGAGCACTAAATACTATATGCTTTATACAGGTGCAATTTTTTTATTTGTTATTTTGTACAATCAGTTAGTTTATTATTTGTTAATTGATTATTATGTGTAATCAAAATTAGCAAAAACAAATTAAAATTTACTAATGGTTTGAAGTTTTCTTTAGATTCTAGGTTGACACTATTATTGTTCATTTGGTACAAGAGTATACAATAATTATAAAAAATACTTACACCAGCTAGTAATGACACCAAGTAAAAACTTCTGAAGTGTTTTATTATGTTTAGATGTGTGACAGAAAGTCAATGGGCTATAAATATCTTCCTTTATTTATGCTGAAAGTTTTTAGATAAATATCCCTTAGAAAGCACAGATGTCTAGTGCTGACATCAGAAAATAAACTCTCCTGAAGTAAACAAATCAATCAATGAAGACATTCATGACTAGCTGAGCTAGTCTTTATACCTGCTACTAATAAATTGTCACGAGTAGCTGACCTAGCCTGTAAATTGCAATGGAGCTGACCTAGCCCGTAAATTGCAATGGGTTAAACGTTCTTAAACAATAGTTTATAATCTATGAAAACCAGTGAAACAAGCATTATTGAATATATTGTTATTGTAAATGCAAGGAAACATACTTACTATAAATTACAATATATTAGGTTCAAAGTTGCTTGTAATCATCTTGAATTCACTGATTAAACTATAATTCTCAAGTAATTGAATATTGAAGAAGTTACTTGCTGACGCGTTTCAAAACAATCGTTCCTTTTACAAAGCAAGCCTTTACTGGCGGTTTCGCTCAATGTAAATTTATCATAGTTAATTTACCTAGTTAATAACAACAGACTTATCTAGTTAATAATCAGGACTGACTTCATACTCCTGACTTGTTTAAATCCTATTTTTAAATATACTCATTGATTTATGACTAATGAATTAAATAATAGAAAAATATCTACTTGTAAATTTTGTTATCCGTCATGTAATGGATTTATTAAGTTGAAACCTCAATCAATCTTCAGCTTGAATTACTAGTTTACACTTAAACATATGTTAATATATGATACTGAACTACAGTAGGACTTAATTGTTTAATGAGGACTATTTAGAGAGATGTGTTCCCCTGTCAAGTCAGAAGGTAGCTCATAACTTGACAATGGGTCATTAAATAATAAAGTAAGTGCTTCATAGGCAAGTGTCACATATTAATGTATGTTATACATTTCAGCAAGCTAAGCATTTAATATGTTGACTGCGGATGGTAGGGATCCCGGCCGTGGTGACGTGTCCCCAGATGGTAGGGATCCCGGCCGTGGTGGCGCGTCCCCAGATGGTAGGGATCCCGGCCGTGGTGGCGCATCCCCAGATGGTAGGGATCCCCGCCGTGGTGGAGCGTCCCCAGATGGTAGGGATCCCGGCCATGGTGGCGCGTCCCCAGATGGTAGGGATTCCGGCCGTGATGGTGCGTCCCCAGATGGTAGGGATCCCGGCCGTGATGGCGCGTCCCCAGATGGTAGGGATCCCCGCCGTGGTGGCGCGTCCCCAGATGGTAGGGATCCCGGCCATGGTGGCGCGTCCCCAGATGGTAGGGATCCCGGCCGTGATGGCGCATCCCCAGATGGTAGGGATCCCCGCCGTGGTGGCGCGTCCCCAGATGGTAGGGATCCCGGCCATGGTGGCGCGTCCCCAGATGGTAGGGATCCCGGCCGTGATGGCGCGTCCCCAGATGGTAGGGACCCCTACCATCTATCCATCAGTGATGAATTGGCTCAGTGTGCTTCTAGCACATGGTAGAGGTGAATTTTGTCTTTGTCGTTCCTCAGGAAGTGTCTTAGTGACATTTTACACGTGTTAGTTTTTGCCTCCGGTCTTTTTCCGTTTTGTTGTTTGAGATTTAGTTTTGATATACTACTGATATGGTCACTTCGATCAACAGGGGGCAACTTCAAAGGGTAAAACCATTGCCTATAGTCACCTACAACCACTTTATGAAAGGCGTTGATCGTAGCGACCAGATGATGAGCTACTTTCCATCTGAGCGTAAAACATTACTTTGATATAAAAAATTTTTTATTCATGTGCTCCAAATGGTTATGATCAACGCTCACTACCTTTTCAACGAAGTGTAAGTTTCAATCAACAGGAAAAAAATGAAAATGTATGATTTTCATCTGTCAGTGGTTACTTCTCTGCTTCCTGCTACAGAAAGACCATTGAATAGCAGATGTATCTCTCATGTACCTTAAAAAAAAAAAAAAAACTGAGAAAAGGCACGACGGAAAATGTACTGTGTTTGTCATTCCCGTGGTATTCAAAAACGTGTTGTATGGCAGTGTGTGGAATGCAAAGGACAGCCAGGGCTATGCGACTCAGTGTTTTGATGACTACCACAGTAATTAATCCCAACTAATCAAGTTATTAGGGTGGGTTTATGGGGCTGTATATATATTTGACTTGGGCTTATTTTTATTCAATACTCATTCTTTAATAACAATTGTTTAATATAAATATAGACAAAAATTACTAGTATTATCATAATATATGTGTTACAATGGAAAACTGGCTTTATTTAGTGCAAACCAGTGCAGACTACTTTCCCCAGATGTGCGTGGTAGGGATCCCTACCACGGTGTTTTTATGGCTTGTATTGACATTTTCTCTTCATTTCACACATTTTGGTAAGAAAATTAGAAAAAAAAGTTTAGTGTTGGTCATACTACAAAGCATGTATTTTAGCAGTCAGCGTGTTAATTGTAGTGGACAAGCAGCAGGCTTAGGTTGGAGTTAGTGGTTTTATGGGTTATGTCTCTAGTTGTAGGTTTTCGTAGATTTTGAAGGTGTGTTTTTAAACAGAGCGCTTTTTGAAGAAGTATCAGTCTATTCGAGTTCTGCCGTGACATTGAAATTTGGCTTATTTTATTTATTAAAAGAAGTTTGTTTTATTGATGTTAATATAATTATAATATGAACATGTCTTAACGTTATTAATGACATCTCTGACAGTAAATAATTTTATCTGATACAGATAAAAAACTTTAAATTAATGTGAGTAAAAATTTATCAATAGCTGAATCAAGCATTATTCTGTATATAAATATGAAATTATGTTGAGCATTATCTATTTGTTAAATATTGATTTAAAACCTTCTAAGATTTTCACTAACCACATTGTTAGCATCCTCAGGAACTTGTGCACTTACTTAGTAACCAACTAGAACTGTAGTTACAAGAGTTGTAAGTTTGTCATTGAATATGTGCACAAATTTCAGAGGATGGCAATGTATCAGTGAAACACTTTAAACTTAATGTATATTTCAAATTTTATGTATTACATCTTATGTTTTATTAATGTTTACGTATTTATACCAAACGTATTATTCTTGTTTTGAAGTAGTTTGGGTGAAGTACAGAACCTAACCTTTTGACAGTTCTTGTACTCAACCCAGTTGGGCTGACAATTCTGGACCATCTGTCAATATTATCAGGCAATGTCTAATGCACAACTGTTGGCCTACATGAAAACAGTGCAATTATTTTTTACTCTGTCCTATAGTACTCTATTTAAATGTTGGCTAAGTCTAAAATTTCATATAACTTCTACCCCATCATTTAGAATGCCTTGCAAAAGTAGTTTCATTTCCACTTTGGGACAAGATGCATGTCAAACTACATTTACCATTTGTCTTCTCACCATTTATAGCAATTTCACTATCTCTTTTTTATTACACTTTTGTTATTACTTGCGACTAGACTTTTTGTTAACTAAAAGTTGTTAAATTGGAGGCTGAAGAAGTTGTAAGACAAAAACGTTTCCTCCAAGTGTAAGTTAACAATTTATCAACTTTTAGTTAACAAAAAGTCTGGTCGCAAGTAATAAGTAATTAACAACCAGTTCGTCATGAACAGGATTTCAACAAGATTTCGATCTCTTTTTTATGCCTTCATAGTCTAAACTCTGCTTCTTTCAAGTGTTGAAATCTTATTCACTTTAAATCTTTGTTTACATATTCAATCCTAATGGTAGTTTAACCTCAAATTTGTAATTATTTCACGTTTTAAAACTCATAATAATAAATTAATTAGACCCTAGCTAGTGAGATCGAATTCATAACGGTAAATATTGAAAGATTTCACTCATAATCACTAATGAAGCCAACTCTGCTACTAAAACTAATCTGTAGTGAGATTTTGAGTGAACTCATTTAATAGTTATCGTTGTGCTTTTAATCTGAATTGAACTTTGGTTAACCTAAACATTTTGTTAGCATGTGTTCTCATATTATGAACATTATAAATTGATTTAAGGGCTAGTGAAACTTGTAATATATTCCCATTTGATAGTGAGCATTTCAAAACCATGCTTAGTGAACATTTTACTAATACAAGGCATCACCACACTAAGTAACTTTGTTAATTAAATGACTTTATGAATTGACTTGTCATACTGAAATGCCCATGTTCATAACTTTTTTTATGGTATAACTTCAGGCATTTGACCTTTTAAATCTGCGAGGTCCAGGAAATTCAAAATCAATTTAATCTCTTTACTCCATTTTTTTTCCTGGGGATAAACCAGTTATGGTCATTATCCCCAAATCTTTACGGCAACTAGCTGCTTGCCAATTTGTATTGAATAAACATTTCTAGAATATAAATATTTTGTATTTAAACCAGTGATCAAGTAGTTTTGTGTTGAACCACATTTATGTGTTCTTTGGTTACATCAATAGGTTATACTATTTCAGTTATTGTTAGTGTTTGCCTTAAAGTAGGCTTACCTGTAGTTAAAAATGTTCATGATAATGAATACTGTTCTTCATTCAGACATTAATATTTTAAAGTTGTTTGTAATCATCTTGAATTCACCGATTAAATTATAAGTAATTATTGCATAACTGAGTGAATAGTTTTGAACTTGCTTGCTGATGCATTTCGAAACAATTGTTTCATTGACAAAGCCGACCCGCTTTATTTAAAAATCCTCGTCATATTCAGTATTGTCTGTTTTCATTTGCAGTTGATTTTTCTTTGGTGATATTATATTTTAAAACTTTAGTAATTTATCAACAATTATTGTTCACTAACAGTATTATAAACAAATTATAAAACCCTGCAATTATTTTTAGCATTTATTACAAATGCCCTTGCACAAAAATTAATATTTAGAGCCATATTATAATAATGCAGAATCCAGTATCTCATGAGATTTACTTCTAATTTTGACATAATTTCCTTACTTGTTATTTTTAGATTTAAAGCAGCTGATCTATAATGTAAAACTTGAAATTATTTTTATAAATCATTTTAAAATTCATTATCTTATTCATCTTATAGAGTTTTAGAGCATAAATAACATAACCCAATCTATTAATTTTGCTGTTTGTACCAAAATGAAACTATATAGATTCAAATAGTTTGTGGCAAACCTGGAAAAAATAGACATAGTTTTTGAAACTGTTGCCTTAGCTCTTACAGTAGAATGACCAACTTAAGGAATGATTGCCTGGTACAAAACAAATTCCAGCAAGTTTAAAATTAATTTTAAGTTCATACCAGTTGTTAGTTACAATGTTGCATTATTTAAAAAAAAAGTATCCAATCGTTTGTGAAGTGTCAAAACTACATATTTCAAAAGGAAAAATTCAATAATGGTTCCTTTTTAAAATTCCTTCTATTAGCTCACATTCTTGATATATATCTTCTACAAAATTTCAATTGTTAATAAAATACATTTTTATTCATCCAATCAAGTTCAAATACATTTTTTTAAACATATAGTGGAAGACAATCGATGTCAATGGTTTTTTTCAAATATTTATTTAATAATTACATTTTAAAATTTGTAGGGTCCAGCCAGATTCCAACTGAGAATCTTCATGTTTGAAGTCTAGCGCACCTTGGCATTGTGCCAACTTTCTGATACCTAGAAAAAGATTTCTTAAAGAAGTATATGCATTTTTTTCTCCCATCTGGTTGTCGTTGAAACCTCAATTGTACAACCTTAAACTGTCGCCATGGTTACTACAAAATATCATAAATGGTGCTGTAGGGTTAAAAATGAATAAGATAAACAAACTGGAAACAAGCAAATAATTATTCGTTCTTGACCTCAGTAGGAATTTACTTGAATTTTTTTTTAATATTACTTGTTTTAGATTTCAAGTAGAATACAGATAGCTTTAGGCTTATAGATTTCTCTGAGCACAAAATATGGCTTCTAAATATATTACCAAAAGTTTTACTTTGTTCCACAGTCAGTTTTGAGTACTACGAACTTATGGTAGTTATCACACTGTTTATAGAAACAGCTATTACCTGTCATGACACAAGACATATGGTCTGTATCTCAAAAGTGAAAAATCCAATTTCTAGTTACATCACTCCTGTAGAGATGCCAATGCCACACTTATAAAGGCTTAACCATTTGGGGTTTTTAAATGATCATCCTTTTTTAATTCCTTCTATTAGCCCATACTCCTTATATATTATCTTGTACAAATTTTCAAATAATTATAAAATACATTTTTATTCATCCAATCAAGTTCAAATACTTTTTTTCAACTTATAGTGTATGAGAATTGATGTTGATAGTTTTTTCAAATATTTATTCATTAATTAAAATTAAAAAAAATAAAATGATGTCCAGGTTACATTTGAATTGAAGACAAGTTTGAAATCCAGCAAATTGGCACTGAGCCAACGTCCCCATAGCTAGAAATCTATTACTTAAAGATGTATACGAAATTATAAGAGAAAGATTCCTTGCAATAGTGAAGGATTAGAACAGGTAGACAGAAAGACCCCTATCAGCTTCTTAAATCAGAAATGAAAAAAAAAGAAAACCAATAAATAGTAACAAACAAAAATAATAGTCAGACATCATATACTGTATAGGGAAGAAAATTTGCCACTTAATAATGTGATTCTGACATATGTATATTAACTGTAATTATAAAATAAAAAGTAACTAAAATGAAATTTGTCTGTCAACCTCGGTAGGAATTGACTTGAAAATTTTTCTCTGTATTACTTATTTCTATAAAAAAATTCTTTTGTTCGATGATATAATTACAATTGCTTGGCACATATTGTTTTGTGGACCATTTATCAAAATAACCAGCACTGTTTGATATTTCTCTGTAGTAATCTACTTTTGCTTATGTGCCTTTTCCTAGATTGCAATATATTATATGGATCATGGGCTCATCAACCATGAGTTAATAAGAGTATGAGTTTTTGTAACCGTGTATTTAATTTACTTTTTGGCACTTTGAAGCTCTTTTCATCGGACAACATACTTCAAGGCACAGTTATTACTTGGCACGAATCAATTAATTTTAATACACAAAATTTCCAACTCGTGTAGTACTCAAAGTTAGTTTTAAGAATGTTTTTGCTTAAGGGTTGGAAATATCATTTTCAACTTATTTTAGGAATTAAAAACTTTGTTGGGCTCATAACCTGTTGAGTTTACTACAAAAGTTTAATTAACAGTTTTATTTTGAATTACACATTTAATCACAATTGATTTTAAAAAGTACAAAAATGTATACACTTTAAGATAAAAACTAGTTTACCTTATTAATTTTGACCTTATAATGAGAAAAGCTTTTCAGGAGATGAATCTCTTCGTCTTATTGGTTTTATATAAGGGCTTGATGGTTTATTAATCGTATTAGGTATGAACAATATTGAAGTTGTGATAATGAGTACACAATTTTATAACTGCATTTACAAAAAGTATATTGGTTAGTGGATGTATTTAGGGTGATCTATAAGGCAGTTCCATGTATTTAAGGTTATCAAGTGAGGATTAAGTTACTTTTTAAACAGCAGTAATACCAGATAGGTGGGACAGAGCGATAACCGTGTAAGTCGTTGTATAATTTTACATACAATCACACAGGAATTGTGTTTAATTAGGACCAAAGTCTAAATAAACTAATAATTTAGAAGAATGAATATGGTTTCAAATTCTTAAATATATAATATAACAAAATATTATATTATATACATACATATTGCAATGAAGTTATTTTGACATAGATGACTTCATAAAATCTAGTAGATTCGTTTGAAGAATTAAAATTTTTTGTTCTCATGCAGAATTTCGTCTTAACTTGCTAATTGTTTTATGGCAGAAATATGCTTTCTTTGTAGTCTACGATTTCTAAAACTTGCTTAATTAAACTAAGACCTATTGTCAAGATTCTAACCGTCATTTCATCTTCTACGTCAACTATGTCTAAAGAATCTGCATTTTTAAGGTCTTGCTCACACATTTCTATGAACTCATCAATTAGTTGTCAGCTCCTGGTTGTGTAAATCCAGCAGTTCTTGAATGTAATCGTTATCCACTTCTAAATTGAGTTGTCTGGCAAAACCAACAACCTCTTCAATCCCATCAGCAATTTCATTAGATTCTGGCACTGATCCGCTTGAGTTTCAATGTGGAAAAAATACACTTTTTTCCAAATGCCATTCAAAATTTTTCTTTGAAACTTCATTCTAATATTGACCAATAATTCTCAAAGCATCTAAAACATTGAATTGTTTCAAAAAATCTTCAACAAAGAGCTTGTTGTTCTGTCTCATAGCTTCACGCAGATACGCAAATGAACTTCTTGTGTAATAAGCTTTAAATGGTTTGATAACTCTCTGATCCTTCGGTTGAAGCAAACTAGTTGTTTGGTGGGAAAAATATCACTTTCACGCGAGTGTCAAAATTAGTTAAAGTAGTACGAGGATGGCCAGATGCAACGTCAATTAATAGGAATTACTTTTTAGACCGACAATAACATCCGACTTGAGGTATGAAATGATGACCAAACCTGTCTTCAAAAAAAAATCTGTAACCCAAGCCTTCCGATTCGACTTTCAAATTACGGGCAAGCTAGCTTTAGAAATATTTTTTAATGCCCTTGGACTTTCCGAGCGATAAACTATGAGAAGTGGCAATACACAGTCACCAGTTGTATTTGCACCAACCATCACTGTCAGTCTTTCTTAAAACCTGAAAATATTTTCTCTTCATGAGCTATAAAAATTCTCTTATGCATTTCCTTCCAAACAGGCCAGTTTTTGCATACCTCAGACAGCATGATTTAAAATTGGGAATCGAGTAAGACGGGGTAGGGTAAGTCGAGGTATTACTGTAATATATTAAAAAAAAAATAGTTTTGGCCTTTTAGTATGTTCTATACTTTAAGTCCTTGTGTTTTTCTTTGTATTCTAAGGAAGATGATTTTCAATAGATGATAACTCAATTGTTTTGTAGGTAACATGTTTGAGCTAAGTGGATGGTGGGCACATTTAAGGTATAGGTTCTATTTGTGTAATTTGAAATTAAGGATGTTGTTTATTTAGTTTAAGTATAGATCTTAGGATAGCGTGTATGGAGTAGCTTTGAAATATATATTCTGGTTTGGTATTTGTTCTTATACTCTATGAATCTCTACCAATATATAATTACTGTATAAGTTATTTGCTGGACAAATATTTCTGCTAAGATGTTAGTAATGAACAGAACTTAGGTTATCTAACTTTCTGTATGTGAAAATGCATATAAAGTAATTTTGAAGTGTGATTTTGGATGTCGTCTTTTTGTATTTTTTTAATGAAGTCCTGCACATTGATTTCGAGAACTTTAATGTAAATTATGATGGTTATAAGGTTCTGTTCAACATATTCTCTGTGAGTCAGTTGAATTCAAAAGGTAATGTCAACAAACTTATGTTTGTATATGAGGTTTTGAAAATAGAGGTTGTACTCTCTTCTGGTAGTACATAAATAATTTGATTTTGATGTAGTTTGAGTCAACCGGTGTTTTTGTGTCTTCCACAGGATGTTTGTATGTACAACATAAATAGGGCTAAAAACATTTTTAATTTCATAAGAACATAAATTTTGGGAAAGTTTATATTTCAACACTTTGAAGCTCAGTCCCATCTATATCTGCCTGGAGGTTTCAGATAAAATATAGAAAATTCCTGACACATAATAGAATATCATATTTACAGCATATTATACATGTTTTTAAAGATGAAACAAGAATTTAAGAAATACATATGTATGAATTGATTAGTTACATACAGATAGGATTATAGTCCTTTAAAAAATATATAAAAAAGTCAAATAAATAAAATAGCAACACTGTAAATGACTGCACATATTTTATGTTGGAATGAAAATAAATATTACATGTTATGTATCATTTTAAAGCTGAAAGAAAATGCTTTGTTAGACAAATCCAAATCTAAAAACAGGTAATCTACGTTTTTATTCAATTGACTGAACCTTCGCCTGTATTGGTTTCTCTGTCATTATCTAAAAACAACTACCTGACCAGAAATAAACATCTGCCAGCTAGTTCTCAGTCACCACACTTTCCCATTTAAGCGTTTGTTCATGAAAACAACTCCAATTAGCCAAACATTAAAGTAGAATAACCAATATGAAGAACGATATCAAGGAAACCGAGAATACGTAGATATTATATTACTATGGAATCTCGAGCTATACATGGGTGTTGGCTTCTAGGGGATGCATGGAATAGAAGGTAAAAATTAAGTAAAATACGTAGTTATTAAACAATATTTGTACTAAAAATTGTGTATTTATTTAACACTGTGATCAGTCAGTCACACATTAAGTAATTATTTTCTTACATTTAGTTTTTTTTTAAAATTATACAAAGAAACAATTTTAAAATACCATTACCATGCACAATTCAAAAAAAATTATAAGGAAAAAGAATTTTTTAAAAGACAAACCTTCCATGAACTAATCTTAAAAACATAAAATTTATGAATATAGAACTACAATAAAACTTTAAAAAAAAAAATACTTACAAATTATCTTTCTTCATAGCCAGACTTACATTTCGTTTAAAACACTTGAAATGTCTTAGTAAAAAGTAATATGAAATCAAAACAAAAAAGTGACAATATATATCCTCTGAGAATTGAGGTAATATTAAATAGTGTGTTTATAGATTTTTATGCTTCACACTTTAATGTCCAATTTTAAGTGACATTCACTTTTAAGTTCTGAAAATTTAAAAGTTTAAGAAAGATTTGTACACTATCACTGGTCTTCTTACGCTGGTTTCTGCGAACCCTTCTTGCCAATCAGTGACTTATGTATATGTGGAATAACACCTGAAATAAACATAAAACTTCAATTAAAACAAAGGCTCAGTCCCCATTTAGCATTTATAAATTATACTTAAATTAGAAACTCTCTAAATGACGGAAAACATTGAAATTATTTTAAAAATTAAATAATTTATAGAACCTTGTTCTAACTTGAGTAATGATGGAAAACATAAAGCATTAAGTTATCTTTAAAATTAAATAATTTATAGAACCTTGTTCTAACTTGAGTAATAATGGAAAACATTATAAAGCATTAAGTTATTTTTAAAATTAAATAATTTATAGAACCTTGTTCTAACTTGAGTAATGATGGAAAACATAAAGCATTAAGTTATCTTTAAAATTAAATAATTTATAGAACCTTGTTCTAACTTGAGTAATGATGGAAAACATTATAAAGCATTAAGTTATTTTTAAAATTAAATAATTTATAGAACCTTGTTCTAACTTGAGTAATGATGGAAAACATTATAAAGCATTAAGTTATTTTTAAAATTAAATAATTTATAGAACCTTGTTCTAACTTGAGTAATGATGGAAAACATAAAGCATTAAGTTATCTTTAAAATTAAATAATTTATAGAACCTTGTTCTAACTTGAGTAATGATGGAAAACATTATAAAGCATTAAGTTATTTTTAAAATTAAATAACTTATAAGACCTTGTTTTAACTAGAGTAATCTACACAAATCTTAAAATAAAGCTGTGAGTAACAAACTCTTTATAATAATGTACCAAAAACCTCAATCATGACAATTTTATAGGAAATAATTAACGGCATTCATAAAAAAACAGAGTTTATAAAATGAAATGTAATTGCAAAGCAACATACATAGGATTAAATTTGAAACTAGATATAAAGAGCATATAAGGTAGTTCAAGTATGAGAAAATTTTTTCGAATTATGCTACATATTTTCTTACACTGCAAGAAATGAAAAATACAATGTCAATTTTACACTATGTTAATAAAGGAAGAAGTTGAAATATTTTAAAAAATGTAGAAATTTTAAATCAAAGTTAAAAAAGGATGTAATAAACAAATAAATACACAGTCGAACGTTATATTTAAAGTTTAAAATTATTAAGTAGACAGATGGAAGAAGCAAAAATAGGCGTGCACTGATAGGAAGCGAGGTCTGGAAGTGGTGTGGTCAGACCTGTAAAGCTTTTGAATAAATTTTTCTTGTCTAATAACCCTAGGCATTAGTTGATAAGGGCAAAACTTTCAACCAGAACCAGCAATATTAAAAAAAATGTGAAATAAATTTCCAAGAAAAAGTTACCTCCTCCAGCAATGGTAGCCTTGATTAAGCTGTCAAGTTCTTCATCTCCTCTAATGGCTAACTGCAAATGGCGAGGAGTAATACGTTTCACTTTCAAATCCTTGGATGCGTTGCCGGCTAATTCCAAAACCTGTAAAGAAATATAATATCTAATACACCAACAAGTGTTTAAAACGAGGTTTTGATAATAAGCCTGTTTCATTTTACTTCAAAACACCAATTAGGATTGAGAATTGTAATTATCAATAGCAATTAAAAAAAAAAAAAAACGTAAGATTGAAAGAAAAATAAACAACTGCAGTTAACTTTCATATAAATGATTGACCCAAGAGCTTAAATTAGGGTTTTAACTAAGTATTCACTAAGTATCATTTGTTATAAAATATCAAGCACAGAATATAGTCAGTTCCAAATTATTAAAACAAAATTCAACAAGATTGGAAAAAGAGCATGATAATTGTACATAATGGAATCCACTACCATTTTTAACCTAAGAAAAAATGGTTTTTCTGTCAGAAACATGGTCTCTTTGACCAAACACAAAGCGAATGAAGAAATCACATGCATGTTCAAAAATGCAATGAGAAGACAGAAAACAGTATGCAGCACATATGAGAGTATAACTCCCACTATCTATAGCCTACAATAATGCCAACTCCTTTAATCCCACCCGACATGATACGTAAAGTAATAGTTAAATTCTGAGCTAAACGACTCGACCAGTATATTATAAATAGAGGAAACAATTTGAGCGACATATTGTTTTAAACAGTTGAATAAAGCTCATTGTTAAATGGCATTGAGTGTTATTAGTAAAGAAAGACATTTTCCAATCCTAGTTTTGTTTTTATTAGCTTCCCTAAAAGGGGAGTTTTTTATACCTGCTGTATCAAGCAAACATTTTTACCACGAAAACAAAAAATTACATTGAAAACTAACAACCTATCGGACCTTTTGTGAACTTTTTCTAACTGATGGAGGTCCTACAAAACGCGTCAACGAGTACTATGACAATGTCACATAATTATAAAAATTATATCACTAATAGATTTGTTATACCTTTTTTTTAAAAAAAACTGAATTCACAAAAACAGGTTTTAACAATTTTGCTATATTATTTGAAAACAATTTAGTAGGAACTTTGATAATTACTTTGTGTATAAAACCATTCCAAAACATGTCCTGAATCTATATTGATATGACTTTTTTTTGTATTGACACGAAAGGTTATTTTTCATCTTATTTTAGTTGAGATTACTGTTTGGGCACTTTAATTTATACAACATAGCTTTATACCCATGAAGTATCCAGCTACGATGGATTTGGTTGTAATTTTATACACATAAAAAAATAAATCAACAGATGTAAGGTAAGAATAGAGATCATGTGACGTCACCTGGCCAAAGGTATTACTTCGCAGAAGTAAAGGTCTAATTAGGTAATGTTGTATAAAATTACAACCAAATCTACCCTGGATACTTTATAGGTATATAGTAATGTTGTATAAAGTAGAGTAAACAAAACAATTGCATTGAGCCTTTTTCACTTATCTCATGTCTAGATGTAGGATGGTCCGCTATTGCTACTGCGTGGCCAAAAAAAAGAATATGATAAACAATAACATTCCGTGTCAATTATTTTTAAGAAAAAACCATTGTAGCTTTAGGGCATGTTTAGGAACGGTTACACATGTCTAAATAGGTCCCAAAAAGTAAGTAATTATCACAATTTCATCAAAATATAAAATTTATAAAGTTTACATTATTATAGGTCAACTAAAATACATGGGAACCCCGAGAATCAGAATTCCTAATAAACCAAAACTACAGATAACCTGAGCTCTACAAACAAAAAAAATTGTTCTGATTAACCACTATTTGGAAGATGCAGAAATGTATTTTTAAAAAATCAATAAATAAAAACACTTTCGCTGATGCCTCAAATAATTAAAGTTATAAAAAAAAAATACTTTACTCACTCCTCAGTCATCTAAAACCTTTCAAAATCAATGTTTTACCTTAAAACTAGCGAAGCCTCGAAAAGTATTTAATCTTTTTAAATTGGGACTATGTTTCTTGCGTGTGCAGTAGCAACAGCCTATTGTACTGTGTCTGGACAAGAATATATCTATGAAGTATCCAGTCAGGATAGATTTGGTTGTAATTTTTTACAACATTACTATGTATCTATATTAAAATATTCATTGAGTTTGTTTCGGCCGATATGTAGATTTGTTTTGTATATTTTAATATAAGTACAGTATATAGTAATGTAGTATAAAATTACAACCAAATCTATCTTAACTGGATACTTTATATATATATTTTCGTGAGCAGAGGTTTTTTAATTATTTTTTTATATTGGTTATAAAATTCCATCGGATAAAATTTTTCAACAGAAATTACTTGCATGGCTAAATGAAATAATTACCAAAAAAATGCCTTGAAAAGGTGAAAAATAGAAAATTATGAATCAGAATTCAAAGTTGTGTTTATATACAACGAAAAAAAAACATAAAACTAATTAGTTGGAAAAAATAGGTTATCTATTTTTGGTGCAAGGTACTGAACCAAGAGTTCATATTTGTTAAACCACAAGGCAATTTCTTGATATCCATTAGAGGTATAAAAAATCAGAGCTATATACAACTGGTATATATTGAAGATACATTCTCAATTTTTTGAGGAATATTTTAGTTCGAACAGAGGTCAGCCCTATTTAGTTTGGATTTCCACTTTATTTGGCATGAACATTAATTTTGGTAATTGTTTAATTTAGCCACATAAACGATTTCGGTTGATGCAGAAAGTCCTAAATAAAAAAGAAAAAACACCACATCCCACAATCCCCTAAAACCTTAAAAATCACGGTTTTGCCTTGATTTTTTCACCCTGAGACTATCAAATTTCCTTGAAAGTATTCTCTTTTTTAAAAATCAAAACGGAAGGTTAATTTTTCATCATAATTTAGTTGGAACTGCTTTTGGGCGCACAGTAGCAACAGCGCACTATACTACAACTAGATATACCGGTTGAAATGCAGTAGCTCGGCACCATACGATATTTTGGGAAATTGTTTAAAACCACCAAATTGGACGATATCCACAAGAATTTTTTTAAAATTGAAGTAGGAAAGTTACTTTTTTTCAATTTAAAGTAGGGTAATAAATTCAGCGCGGATGTAGAAGTTTTGTGGATGGCGCCGAGCTTCTGCATTTTTATTGATATACCTTATAGAGTATTCAGTCAGGATAGATTTGGTTGTAATTTTGTACATCATAATTACATACCTATATTAAAATAAATCTATAAGTACCCAGTTAGGATAGATTTGGTTGTAATTTTATACATTACGTATATTAAAATATACAAAAAATATTTACATATATTAAGTATGAGATCGGTCAAAAAATTTTACTGACTGATGCAGAAACTAATAAAGAATATTTTTCTATGTTGACTGGATTCTTTATAGGTAAATGTAATATTGTATAAAATTACAACAAAATCTAACCAGACTGGATGTTTTTATAGGTATATTCATGTCTAGACATAGTATGTACGTTGTGCACCCAAAAACGTAGTCCCAACTAAAATGGGATTGAAAATTAACCTTTTGTGGCAATAAAAAAGTATAAACACTTTTCCGAGGCCTCACTAGTTTCAAGGTAAAACATTGATTTTGTAAAATTTTACATGACTGTGGAGTGTTATTATTTTAGTATTTAGTTATGAGTTTCTGCATCAGCCGCTCTATTGTTTGTTTATATAAGAATACCCAACCTGTCTGACAAATAGATCAAGAAAACACATTTTATAAGTGGGTATGTAAAACAACCCTAATTTGGATACTTTAAAACACAAACATTGAAATGTAATATATCGACCTAAATTACCTTCTATCAAATGATCATGAGCAAGGACAAAATAATGGTTTCAAAAGTACTGAATTGATATAACTTAGTTACTAGTTCTTGTGAATTTCAAAGTTACAGAATAACTTCACTTGAATGCAACAATACTTGTACAACCAGTCATAATTACCATATAAAATTAGTGCAATAAAAAAAGTATATTTACCTAGAAAATATTTAAATTTTTTTCGAATAAATTTCTATGTTAATTTGATACCAAATATGTAAGAAATATTATTTATCTAAATTCCAAGAAAGCATTTCAACTAACAATTAGGCCTAGACTTAAAATGTACACTAGTAGAAATGTATAAACATTTTATTATATATCTACACAATTCAAAATATTAGTTACTACTGCTACTTCTACACTGAATTTTATACCCAACATTAAATTGAGAAAAAATGATTCGACCCAAAAAAACAAAATAATATCAATGAAAATTGCCTTTTTACATGATTTGGAATGTTTCATGCAAATATGGAGCCAGTTTAGAAATGTAAATTTTTACCATTAATTTTTCAGTAATTCAGTCTAATACATTTATAAAACTGACTGAGATAAAACAAAAACTTGATGTTTCATATTTTGATGTAGTGTTTTGACAAGTTCAAAACCAAATTGTTTGAATTCATTTGAAAGAATTTTGCTTACTATGATAAAATGCACAAAACTAACCTCTGCTGTCAAGTATTCCAATATAGCTGCACTATATACTGCTGCTGTAGCTCCAACCCTTCCATGACTTGTAGTTCTGTTTTTTAAATGTCTGTGGATTCTACCGACAGGAAACTGAAATTAAAAAATACAAAACATAGGCTTACTTTCACTAAACAAGCTTAGGCCAACAAAATAACGGTTCCTACTTTTGGCGGTTAAATTTGGCTATACAATAATCGGAAATGGAAATGAAAACTTATACCAAATCAAATAATCCAATATAAAATAAATTCAAAAAGGTAAGAAAATGCAATTAATAATATTTACCTGAAGCCCTGCTCTAGCTGATCTAGAAACGGCTTTGGCTTTTGCCTTTCCAGAGTCTTTACCAGCTTTTCCTCCAGCCTACACAAACAAAAAATATCGTTGTAACTTAAACCAATTACAAACGCAATTTCACTGTTACCTAGAAAAATATAATCTACATAACTTTCACACTACAAAATTCATGGATGGAAAATAATTCACATTGAAAATTTCAGATACAAACCATTTTTTTACAGAAACTATTTCTTATACGTCCTTCTAAACAACCAACGCTTAGCTATTTGCTACACAAACCCGCCAAATGAAGCTTTGTCGAAAATGAGTGAGTCATGTGATATAAGCAACCAATGAAAACATGCGATTCAATTTGAATTTCTTAGAACCGCGCACTCTATCGATCATACTATACTTACCGTTGCACTACCGACGTAACAAAGAGGTTATATAAGCCTTTGGTTTTACCATAATCAAAATACAGATAATAAAGTACTATACAATGCTAAATATAAATAGTAAACTGTTTATACATCATGATCTTATTCTATTCTATTATAATAGATCTTGAAAAAATTAACGTAATGTTTTGAAAGTTATATAATCTTTCTTTTCTCAAACACGGCTTTAGGTGTCTTATAAACATTAAAATTCATATAAAAATTTAGTAACAATTTACTACGAAAGACAACTCACAAATTTATATATAATTAAACTTAAAACATTATGACTTGATAAAATCAATTATGACTAAAAAAATTGTACTTGTCACAATTTCACTTATAAACAAAAAAAAAAAACATCCTACTAAACATGTCTCGGTATGTATATCCATGATTTTTGTTTGCGAGCTCAGCAAGTAATAATTTTTAAAATAAAAAAATATATATAATGTGTGTGTGTACTCGCGCCCCTGTGCATGCGTGTGTATATGTTGTAACAGCACTGTTTCTTTAATTTATTTTTCATTTACACTTTATTATTAATCTTACTTGTTATTTTTGGTAATTGAATTTCAAACGCTATATATAGTAATATCCACAGTAATACAATATTAAATAGTAATAATTAAATATTGCTTAACTAAGTGAATACATAAGGGCTTAATTGCTGATACTATAGGATTACTTTAATTAGAAGAATACTAGGGGCTCATAGCAGCAATTGCTGCTTCTTATTTATAACTTGCAGCTTTTATGTTGTACATCTTGAGGTTTTACTATTATTACAATTTTGGGATTAACTTAGCAAAAAAAACCCACTACTTAGGCCTACTGATATTTTTTCAGCAGACGCTTTTCTCACTAGGTCAGGATATTATTCAATGCTGTGAGTCACAAAGAAGAAGGTAGTTCTTATTTATTACAATAAATTGAAACGAAATATTCACTGTTAAATGCGTTTTAATATATTTGTTGATTCCATCTTCAAGTTAGCTACTAGTTTTCACTAAAGCACTTGTAAATATTTTACAACTTGCTTATAGTAGCACTTACTTATATTTGTTGAGGATAGCCGTTTCGGGAGGTGTGTCCCATTGTCAACTCAGACCGAGATTGATCTGACAGTTATGGTCTGAGTTGACAATGGGACACATCTCCCCAAACAGCCGTCCTCAACAAATATACTCACTTTTTATTAGTTTAAGTATTATATTAATGTCATTCAAATATCAATAAATGCTAGAATCACAATAGTATTTCTGGGTAAACAATGTTTTTTGTGTAACTATTTTCATCATTGTTTATTTTTCCTTGAGTGCTATGGTTTTCTATTTCAATCTTAATATCTCAAGGTGCTCTTGGTCTACTAAAAGCTACATATAACTGTCTATGACTGAAATCTGTGTTTCCCAAATAGATACCAATTTTTTCAAAGGCTTGCCATTGAGCTTTGATTATTGTCATTGCAAAGATTAGCCTTATTGAAAATTGAGTCCCAAAGAAATGGAAAATACATATTTTTATCTGTTGTTATTAGTTTTATTTTTGAAAGAAATACTGATTGGCCTTTGTTTTTGACAGTAACTATTTCCAAGTATAATGATTTTTGCAACATAGGTTTCACAATTAGTCTTACTCCATTTACCAGTCCAGAAGACATATTCGTATTTCTGATTAACATAACTATAGCTTTAATCCTTATTTTTAAATTGTGCGGAGGCATTCCAGGTGGTGTTATTGTATTTAAGCCAACACTATTATGAACCACATAATTTTCATTATTTAGAGGAAACCTAAAATTATGGATATGTTCAACAGCCTCTCCTCCTGCATTGTAAATGATCATTAACCTTCCTCTCCACCCCCATTCCTAAATAGTTGTCTACAAACTCAAGGTCTTCCTCCATTACGATTCATTTCAACACTTTTACTTGAACAGAACACTAAAATGAACAAATATTAACAATAAGTTACGCAAAGTTCTTGTAAATTATCCTTAAACACTACTTCTACAATAATTTTATACAAACTCGCAGCCTTCATCTATTATATACATTTCATTTAAAAAAAGTATTAAAAATAAAATAAATAAACAACCAAATTCACATCAGATGTATAATCAACATATGCCATATAAAGCTTACTTATTATTAAACCCACTTCAGGGATATTTCCAATAGATAATCATTGGATCTATCAAGGCCATTGGGGCAAATTCCAGGTAATTTTTGACATGTCTGATAGTTTTTGCACCATCTTTACCCTTAAAGTTTAAAATAAATCTCATGAAGCTATCTTATCTTGTTCCTTGCTCGAGAAATTTCATGGGGAAAATATAAAGATATTTATTTAGCAAACAGTTTAAAGCTTTTTACAAACTAGCAGACTTGGTATTTTAAAAAATAATTGTATTCTACCATATCTTGGTAGAATAATTTAGTTTTGTCAATGAAAAGCTTTCTATTGATTATTCAAATTTATATAATGTATCTTATATAGTTATATTTATATATGTCCACAACATTTTCTGAACTTGAATAAAATGTAGTAATACTACGACTTAAATGTATTAATCACTTTAACATTAGTTTATGACTATCAGAACTTTAAATTTTGTATATTTATAGTTCAGATGGTCATAAACTAATGTTAAAGTGATTAACTAAGTTAAACCGAACGCAATGGACTACAAAATTCAAGAGTTAAATACATTTATAATTAAAGTAAATTAAAAAATTCATTATTAAGATAAACATTTTCTATCTTAGTCAACTGCACTAAGATTTTCCATCAGTAGCCTATCTCAACAATGATGACAACCATCTTCTAAAAAATATTAATCTTTAAAATTTTGTTTTTTTTTATCTTAAATTTGATCTAATACTAAAAACTTTTAAATTTTTAACTTGCTTTAAAATGTATTTATACTCAAATTTTAAAAGAAGTTGTTCAACAAAACTTAAACATTTTTTTCTGTTAATTTGACATAATGCAGTTCTTTAGAGCCTTGTATAGTTTCTTAAAATACTAATTTAACCCTTAAAACGTAATGAAGTGATTAACCCTAAGAAAAAACTATTTTCTGTATTATTATGTAGAAATTAAATGTCAAAATATCATCCTGCAGTACTTCTTTCCTCATCCATCTCTAGACCAAATTATTTTGATAACTATGTGAAATTTTGTTAATAAGACAATTATTTATGAATATAATCAGTGAAATCAAAACGATTACATACACGTTTTTATTTATGTTTTTATTTAGACAGCAGTTCCAAATTGTGCCTCAACTCGTGAGTGATGCAAACAAATACTTTTTAGCAAAGCGTTATGAAATGAGTTTCAATATTTTTTAAAGTCCTAAATGGAAAAACAAGAGCATATGTGATTGATAAAATGTAGTCATAAAAAAACCTGGTGGAAGAGCATGCAGCTAAACTGGATAGACAACTACTACAAAAGCAAATTTGAATACATTTTGAATTAGTGCCAATAGTGGTATAGTTGAAATTATGAGATCTGATAAATCATAAGATGAAGAGGTACACAATATTATTCAGAAACCAGAAGATGTTTTTTAAAACAAAAACTGCAAGTTTCAATATTAATATTTGTTGATTCCATCTTCAAGTGAGCTACTATTTTTCACTAAAACACTTGTAAATATTTATAGTAGCACTTCCTTATATTTGTTGAGGACAGCCGATTTGGGAGATGTGTCCCATTGTCAAATCAGACCGTAACTGACCTCAAGGTTTTTGCAGGTTAGGGTATTAGGGTGGGGGTGGGATATTATGGTGGTGTGGTTGTACTTTATGAGTATTAGGAGTTATGATGTCAAAAAGTGTGTGTGAGTTATAATGTAATTGTGTATTGAGTATGTGTGTAGGGTGTAGTTTGAAGTGTCTCTATATTTCGTATTGTTCGGTTCAGTAACGGTTATTTCTGTGTTGCTTATGAAGAATGTGTAGGTTAGATATTAATTATGTCTATGTAGTCATGTTTTGTGGAGTAGAAATGATAGGCGAGGTTTGATTGGTAATTATTGTTTGTTATTGTGTTTATATGTTCTTGGTAGCGTGTGTAGAAAGACCTACCTGTCTGGCCTATGCATTCAATATTAAATACTATTTGGTTTTATCTTCAACTTGACCAACTATTTTATGGTCAGATCTTAGGTTAAAGTTGCAGTATGAGTTGACGATGGTTTCCCAAAATGGCTGTCTTCAAATAAAAAGTAAGTGGTACTATTGGCAAGTGTTATGTATTAATATATATATATATATATATATATATATATATATATATATATATATATATATATATATATATATTTTTAGGTTAGTTTTGGTTGGTAAAGATTATTTAGATTTTTTGGACTAGGAGACTGACAGACTTACCTTGGTAAGAGTCCACTCTGTAGTCTTGAAATAGAAACACATAAAAGCACTTAAACAATGATATATTTCAACCACACAGTGGTCTTTATCAATCGAAGAGAAAACACAAAAAGAAATATGAGAGAATGAAATAAAATAAAAAAAAAAAAAAAATCCATGTACTGTTTTTTTTTTTTTTATTTTTTTTTTTATTTTATTTCATTCTCTCATATTTCTTTTTGTGTTTTCTCTTCGATTGATAAAGACCACTGTGTGGTTGAAATATATCATTGTTTAAGTGCTTTTATGTGTTTCTATTTCAAGACTACAGTGTGGACTCTTACCAAGGTAAGTCTGTCAGTCTCCTAGTCCAAAAAATCTATATATATATATATATATATATATATATATATATATATATATATATATATATATATCATTGTTTTGAAATGCATCAGCAAGTAACCCTTATGTATTCACTTAGTTAAGTATTATTTAACTATAGTTTAATCAGTGAAATCAAGACGATTACAACAGACATCAAAAAGTTTAATACATTAATAATTAAGAAACTATTTCTAATATCTTGTAGTCTAGTGAAATGTGCATAGCTCAGTAGCCATTGATGGTTGGAGAGTGGGGCATTTGAAAAGTCAGAGCTAAATGTTTTGATGTAGGGTTAGTTCAGTAATAGCATAAGAAATATATGATTTTCCTTGATCACTTAGTGCCAACTCTTCTGCTGGTCCTCTTACAATCATCCATTTGGTTTTTGTGTGTTGCCTAATGTCTTCACTTACTCTTTACATTCTAGCCATTAGCCAGTTCAACTTCTTCATTATGTTATTGAGTATCAAAGTGTTGTTATCTTACATTTAAGTGTTTTTCAATTTAGCTTTCTACCTTCGGTGCTGTCCTTTAACACTAACTAAAACACCCCTTCAGAAAAGATGTTAAAGAGGATCAGAGACAAAATAAAACCCTGGTGCACACCCTTCTTGATTTTGATATTATTGGTCAATGCAGAACACACTTCCATGTAAGTGGACTAACCCCAGGACAGACTAAACGTCTCTACAGTTAGTCCTGGTTTTAAAAAGTACTTCAAAGATTAAGTTGTGCTTTACATTATCAATTGCTTTTGAAAAATCTATAAAACAGACATACACACACACATACATGGTATACGTTCTTGTACAATATGTGTATGCCAAACATCTATTTTGGACAAGGACCCCTTCCTGGTCTGCAATGGACTAAGGGATTGAGGGACAAAGACTTATTTGATATAAAAATTACCTATGCATCTTTCATATTCATGTACTAAGCACACACACACATACACAAACAAATCCACACACATATATAGTATGATCCATTTAACCACGCGCTTGGTCTTGAGAGATCGTGATGGGCAAGACGGGAGGTGGAGGACTGCGTTGAGTCCAGTATAAATACTTTCCTACAAACATGATAGGAGCTGTCAAAACACAGACTTGCATGAGACAGTCGATATTAGATAATTCAATGATAAATTAGATTCGGTATGAAATAACAAACAATCTTGAAATATGTGTAGACATAATGGATACAGGAGTTTTTGATGCATAGAACATTCTGAATTTGTAATATGTTTTCAGAAGTGGTAGTACACAAGAAATTTTGTGTGATCTTTCAAGTCCTAGTGCACAGTTACATGGTTTGCATTATACATTACTAGAAAGAGTATCTTCACCTATCAATTATTGCGTAAAACATTAGTGGGAGAAAGTGGTGAATCTGGAGAAATTTACTGTTTTAAATTTGGAGATGAATCTCCCCTTAATCCTAGAATGTGCAGTCATAAATACAACTATTTTATGCCTCTTTAAATTAGTAAGAGTCAAGCCTATACTGCTACAAATGAGAAAACACTAACCCATTGCATTCCACAGATGAAATATGTTTGTAATAACACATTAGTGGTAGGGATCATACAGGCTCGTCTCATTGTTGTTTGTTTGGTTCAAATGAGTTTATGTTTTGTTGTGTTTCATACAAGACTAGTTGTCTGTGCTGCCAAAGGGATATTTATCACCTATCAAAACTTGCAGCCTATATAAGAATTTATATTGATTTTCTTATAGTTTCTTAGTCGTTGAAAGCAATATTATATTGTTGCAAAACTGCTGCTCTAAAAGTAGAAGAATTTAGTTGCGTTGAAAATAGAATGACAGAAAATGGTGTCAAGTTTTAAGTTTCTTAATGTATCAAGAAAGCTGTGAAACTACATGCTGTAGCTAAGAGATGATCAGTTTTGTCTGAGGTTCTTCCATTTACTGCAAGTACACTTTTTTAACAAAACATTGCTTACACCCTAAAAATGAATAGCAGGTATATAAGGGCTTGTTTATTTGACTTG
>JBAIZL010000002.1:192195541-192475541 GCA_036971475.1 Prosapia bicincta | reverse complement strand
GCATGGATCTGAAAGCAGCATGTTTGTGTTGTATAGGGTGGTTTGAGGTGTTGTGGAGAAGAGTGTCTGTTGTTATGGGTTTCCTGTAAATGTTGAAGCTGTGTTTTTGTGTGTGGCTTTTTTGTTATGGTTAGGTCGAGGAAGTTTAGGGATCGGTTGGTTTCAATTTATGAAGTGAAGCCAGTTTTGGGTGTATTTTATTAGTGTAGGTGAGGAGATTTTTGCATTGACGTTAGTTGCCTCTGCATAGTGTTATGATATCATCGACGTATCTGTGCCAGTAAATAATTTTGTGTGCGTGTGTATTGTTTTGTGAGTATTTTGGTGTTTTCTGTGTTGTAGAAAAATTTCGCTTAGGACACTACTGATATTACTTCCCATGGGTAGGCCATCTGGTTGTAAGTAGAAGTTTGAATTGTGGGTGAAATAGTTTTGTTTGGTGATGGTTTGGAGGATGTTTATGATTTCAGTAACGTGGGTTTTAGGTATGTTGTTTTGTATTATATATAATATTATAATATATATTATAATAATAATTATAATATAATAATAATTATTATTATATATTATAATATTATATTATATATAATATGTATTCTGTAATATATAATTATTATTATTTGTTAGATCATGTAATTTAAAATTCATTTATTATTTATAATAGGTTAAAACCACTAACACTGAAAGAGAAGAGGCATTATACAAATATTTGAATAGCTTTAGCAGAACAGTTGATGCAAAACAGATTTTCCCGAAAGAGTTTCTCTGGGTGTAAACAAATTGGATATGACTCATTACGTTTGTATGCTAAAAATTGGCCTCAGTTTCAAATCATTCTAGCTCTACAGAAAAAAATATTTCTGACAAAACGATGTAAAGTGGGCAGACAAGGGAATCAGATTCGAGACAAGATATGAGTGTGAACGTTGTAAATTTGCATTACATATAGACAAAGAATGCTTCAAACTCTCTCATACTAAAGTAAAATTCTAATGTAAATATATATAAATATTTTTTATAATTACTACATCTGAAGTAAACAATATTAGGCGGAACCTAAATTCAAACAGAAACTTAGAGGGATTAGTAAATTTTAATTTAATTTTACTAATTATGATTACAAATAATAATCAATTCACAAATAATATATTAACTAATTTAAAAAATAATAAATAAAAAATTGCACCCATACAAAATAACAATATTTAGTGCTTTATAAGTAGGAATATTTGTAGTGCAAAATACGACTTAATTATTATTTAATTGAGCAATTAATTCATACCCACTAAATTGCCCAGATCGTTTAGATTTGCAGTTTTTGTGCTGCACATCTTGAGGTTATTTAAATTACTACTTTTGTTATCATTTATAACGTCTACTTACTGATATTTTTTACTAGCAGACAAGTTTTGCACTAGGTCAGTGCATTGTTCAATGTTGTGAGTCATGGACAAGACTATTGCTATTGATAACACACAACAGTCTTACAGTAATACAACACACCTGAGCAATAGTCTTGTTTGTGACTCATATCATTGAACAATGACCTAGAGCACTGACCTAGTTTGAAAGGCGTCTACTGAAAATTGTCAGTATGTAGTGTTTTTTTTGCCAAGAAATGCCAAAAGTATGAATCATTTAAACCGCAATGGGTTAAGCATGCATAAAACATGATTCTACTAGACAGACTTGTTACTATCAATGAAGTGATACATCGTATGTAAAATAGTCACAGTTCTCTCAATGGGTTTCATAAAGCATGTGCAAGATGGATCCCAAAACAAATTCACAAAGTTATATAAACAGATGAGCTTGGATATCTTCAAACAACATTCAGATTGATATGGTAAGGAATATAACATCTTCTAAGGCACAATCATGACTGGTGCCACTTAACAATATATGGGTCAATTATAATGAGCTTGAGAGTAAATGGGAGATTATGAAATGGAAACATGCACATTCTCCATGCAAGAAAAATTTCAAAACCCAACATCCTCAGGAAAAATTGGTACTTACAGTTTTATGATACTCATAGGCCCAATATTAAAACATTATCAGGAGAGAGACACAACAACAGTGTGTTACAGTGAGATGCTTCCGGAAAGGCTGAAACCTGAGACTCCTCAAATGTCGAGGACAGTGAGATGCTTCTGGACAGGCTGAAGCCTGAGACTCAACAAATGTCGAGGTCTGTTGTCAACAGGTATGCCATTGTTGCATGACAATTCCTGTTTGCATACTTCTACCCACACTGTTGAATCAATCCAGAAACTCAACTTTGGAGTGCCTCATCCTGATATGCTCCCTTCTGACTATTACTTGTTTGGTCTACTTAAAGAGGTCTTCTGAAGCCATCGATTTACTTGGACCAAGAAGTGAAAGAATCTGAGTTTTTGTGGCCCATAGCTCAACTATAAACCTTCTTTTTTCAAGGCATCAGGAAGTTTGTCCAACAATGGACAAAGTGCATTGAAATGCAAGATGACTATGTTGAAAATAATGTACATGTAAGTTTTCTAACTGTATCGCAATAAAATTTATAGCTTCATTGTAGATAATTATTTACTCATCCTTGTTTATACTATAAGTATATTACATCATGTATTGCAATAAGTATAACATCACATATTATTACAAGATTTACAATTATGAATATTTTGATGGATTTAAAAAAAAATTCTACATGACAATCAGAAAAGATGAGCCATTTCAAAAGATATAACTGCCAGCTTCAGAGTACAACATTTAGGTTTTAAGAAACTGAGCGTTAGTTACACCAAAAAAAATTTTAACAAAAAATATTGCTAAAAATACTGTATGAATAAATCGGTAATATACAGGAAAGTGACACTGTTTGTAGCAATAAAGATAAACTTTGTTTGTTGTATTCATATTGAATTCACTGATTAAAATATAATTAAATAATTTATAACTAAGTGAATACTTAAGTAGAGACCAAGTAATAATTGCTGAGTAGAGACTTAGCTTCGTAAAAGGAACGATTGTTTCGAAAGGCATCATCAAGTAAGCCCTTAAGTATACACTTAGTTATAAATTATTTAATTATATTATAAAGATGAACAATTATTAAAGTTATATTTGGTGGTGTTGGAGTTGAGGCGAAGATGGTGCGGTCTTTATTACAATAATGTTGACCTTCATGAAGTTTTTTTTAATTTAAACAAATATCAAAAATTATTAGAAATATTTATCAACAACATGTAAGAGTATTTTAGCAAAATATAAGAAATCTCCAGAAAGTAAGTTCCATTTGTATTTTTTGTATTTTTGACAGCACTGCAATAAAGTTCCTCACATGCTCGCTAATAACCTTCACTTATTACAAAGGAATATGTGTAGTTTTTAGTATAGTACTTGTTGATTATAATTCTCAGAACAGCTTTCCAGCATCAATGAAAACTGCATGGCCCCATTTCCATTATCAAGGTTATCATTCTAACCTAGGTGCTTGCTGTTGAAGTCATCAACAACACCAAGATATCATCATTTGGTACCAACAAGATCACTATCTTTTAATCTTTGGAGGGTGTATACGAATTCAACAATGAAAAGAAGCAGATTTTGTCTTGTACATCTTGAGTTTTTTTATATACTACTTACAGATTTCTTAAATAACTACATTAGCTATCACTTGGCAAAAAACCATTACTTACTGATATATTTCAGCAGACGTGTTTCACACTAGATCAGTCCATTGTTCAATGCTGTTATTCATGGACAAGACTGTTACTTAGGTGTGTTGTATTAGTGTGATTCATAGAGTAGTTGTTAATTTTATGTGTTCAAATAAAGTATTTAATTGTAATTGTGTTTTGTTGTTTAGAATGTATTGCGAATGATTTTGTAGTGTTTGTATATCTTGTAGTTTTCTGTTGTGTTTGTTTTTTTTTTTTGATGTAACGAAGGATTTTTAGATTAATGTCTGTATTGGCTTATTTGTAGTGTATTCGGTGTGTGTATGGGGAAGTTTGATGTAGGTTGTGTGTTTTTTTTATGTCTTTTGTGTTCCTTGTATCATGTGGTAAAGTTTCACCCTGTTTGTTTATGTAAAAGCTGGGGCAGTTTTTACATGTGATTTTGAATACTCCTGCCTTGTCGTGTTTGTTCTGGTGTTTTTGTATTCTGTAGGTGTCTTTCAGTTGTGTTAGATGTTTTAAAGGCTACTTTGTATTTAGGTTTGCTGAATTTGGAAGCTGTTTTTTGTTATGTGTTGTCGTGATATGTTAATGTTATCTATTTTTGTATTTGTGTTGTTGTTGTGTTATGTGTGTGTTGTTTTTTGTGGATGATATTGTCTATCAGGATGTTGACATAATCTTCTAGAAGTGTATACACATTCAACAATGTAAAACTGCAGTTCTTGTTACCTCTAATCTTTATTTTCATATACTGCAACTTATCACTTATTCTCTTGATACAGTCTTCCACACCAAGGTATTTGTGAACCAGTGTCACTAGTCCACCCCCACTAATCCCCTTTTCTCCAGATAAGTTGAACATACTGTAGTTCTAGATCTTGGAGTGAAAGATCTTTTTATTTTGAAGAGATAATTCCTGAATGCAAACAAGCTCAGTATTCTTGGCTTCTATTTCTGTCTTAAGTTCATCGGATTTCTTGATGAGAGATTTGACATTCCATAATCAGGACACTGTTGATTTTATCATTTCCCCCACAGTGGTGCTTCATTGATGATGATTTTTCTTTCTCTGTTTATTTCTTTCTTGGTATGGCTGACCAAGAGATATGAGTCCATCTTTCTTTGTTGCTTCCATTTTTTTGTTTTAAAAATTCTCCGGCAGAACTCCAAGTGGACACAAAATTTCCGTTCTTCTTTAAATACCAACATCTCTAATTCTAATTTTCAGAGATTTCTTAATTTTAAAATGGTACCAAATACTTTGTATATGGTACTTCAATTTTGAAACTTATATAATGCCATCATAAGGGATAATTTGAAGATATTTGGATTTTTTAGCAGCATAGTATGGGACTTATAAGAGACGTAAAAGCTGGTGTGGTTCAGTTCACTGTACTTTACAATTATCCAGGTGCAGGAACTAGGGCAGACCAGCTTCAATCCCCATTTGAATTAAGACATAAATAGTATTAGCCTTTAATGAAGAGGCATTGGCTGTTTAAGTTCCTAGAATATTTTTTTTTGAAATACAGCAATCCTAGTGGTATTATTTTAATCCATGACAAAGCTAGCCAACACAATACAAATGTGACACAACCACTTTTACAAGATTTTGGCTAGAAAATTTCAAACACCCTCCTTACAGTCTGGACCTTGCTCCTAATGGCCCTTTCATTTTTTACTTAAAATCTGATCTTGCTGGCATAACGTTCAATGATGATTGCAAGAGAAAACATGTTTTCACTTAGTTTAATTCACAGGCGTCACATTTTTATGACAGGGAAATAAAAATACATATGGATTTGTTTTTTCCCTTTACTAAAACCAAACTTACAATCTGAGAATATATTATATAACTGAACAAATGTGTGGTAATTAAAACATTATGATAATTCTTATTAAATCTGGTGCAAATAACTACTAAAGAATAATATCTTAGTATATAATTTCATAAGCCGAATTTTAAGAGAAAGATTGTGAGAGCTTGGAAGGTCGAATAGAGGAGAGATTTCTAAAATTAAAGGTATTGAAATATATTGCAATGAACAACAGCTGAGTATGCTTTGCAAACAAATATTTTAACAGTATGGAAGCAGGTTATGTGTATACATTGCAATGAAAAACAGATTATTATGATTTGTAAACAAACAAATACTTCAACAGCATTAAAGGTTATGTGTGTAGGTTTTTAGCTTTTATAGTTTTACATTATTTATTTTATTGTGTAGTTTAATACGAACGTACAGGGGAGGCCACGTAGGAGAGGGGTGGTTTTCAGAAACAATGCAGACAGAAAAAGAACTGTTCGTGAAACCAATAACATTGCTTGACAGAATGACGCTGACAATAGCCTCATCATTCAGAAGAATATTGGTACTAGAGAATGATGTAGATTCACTTAATGTAGGCTTGATGAATGAAGAATGCATGTATTGTAGGGCGCTCCATTTTCACGCTGAATCCATAAAAAAATCAAATTGAAAATGTATAGTTCACAAAAAATATAGTTTATAAGGAAATTTTGTTATGAAAAACTTGAATTATATTAAATTTAATTTGTATAAACAATAAAATTACCACACAAAAGTTTAAAATTTTCAATATGAAAATTTTATTCATATGAATAGTTTTTTGGTTTGAATGAAATGTTTTTTTTTTTTGTAAACAAGACAACACAACATGGAAATCATTTGAGCCTAATCTGAGCCTAAACCAGACAACAAACTATAGTAATTTATCTGCCAAGAACCAAAGAAGCTACAAAACATCTTAAAAACCCTGGCAGTATTTTTTTAGCAATGAGTTATTAGAGAAAATAAAAAAAATACATAAACCTGTTCATTGATTTGAATAAAGAAAAATACAGAAGAGATCGAGCCACTAATAACACAACTATAGAAGACCTGAAGCCAACTTTAGAACTCAGCAGACATTTTGAAATCCTAACATTTAGTTATAATGTAAATCTCATTTTCAGAATGCAATTTCTTCAAAATTTTGCGTCGCAAGAAAAAGTGAAATCTATTTTTTCAACTTAGTTATACTTACTATTAAATAGTGTTACATTTTTAAAAAAATGACTTTTTGCAATACATTTTATTCAATTTTGCAATAATTGTCTAACATTAAATAATCTTCACTAAATCATGTTTTTCATTACTAACTTAAGTCAAACATAGCAACCAATTTAAAGCAAAAGGTTAATTATAGGTACATTGCGAAAATACAAACGTTTTAATTGTGGGTCACAGGACCTCCAGCAACCATATTAGATTGCATATTATGTGCAACCTCTCCCAGGTTAGCAACTAGTAGCTTGAGTGAATATGGAATCAAATTATTATTATAACTCCATAGTAAGTTTTAATATGATGTGTTTTTATTGAATTTCACTATTTATATGCAGAACACACTATACACATACACAAATCAAAAGTTCTTTATCCCATAAAAAAATTAATAAAATAAACACAATAGAAAACTTCAAAATACACAAACACCACAAAAACCAACCACAACACATTCTAAAGAACAAAACAGACTAACAATCAAATACTACATTTGAACACATAATTAATAACTACTCTATGATCAGTGACACACCACAGAACAAGATAAACCACAGACTGACACTAATACATCACACCTGAGCAACAGTCTTGTCTGTGACTCACATCATTGAACAATGCACTGATCTAGTGTGAAACATGTGTGCTGAAAAATATCAGTAAGTAGAGTTTTTTTTACTAAGTAACATCGATATAAAAATTTTATAAAAAAGTCTCAAGTTGTACAACACAAAATCTGCAAGTTCTAATATGAAGTATTTTTGTACATCTGTTTCAAATAATGGTTAAGAGTGTAGGTCATATTTTATAAGCTGGAACTTGGCTCTTAGGTAGAAATTGTGTATTCGTCATACAGAAAACATCAGGCACTGTCATTACCCTTAATCGGGGCCATAAATCGCAACCTACCCGTCCTAACTTAAAACAGTTTATCTTTGTTGTTGGTGTTGTGTTGTATTTTGTTATTGTAACTTGTTATTAGTTTTGTATGCTATTTTTTGAAATTTGTGGGCTATTTTGTTTGCTGTTTAGTTTATGTATGGTAATGTGATGTATTTGTTTTCTCTGTCTGTAGTGTTAATTTTAGTGTTTTTTTTTGTATTTTTTACTATAGTTTGTCTATTATTGTGGTGTTGTATCAATTTGTGTATGCTAAATATTTAATTGTGTTTAGTTCTTTGTTTATGTTTTCAGTAGTCTTTGGGACTTCTTTAAAGGGCATAAATTAGCAAAATACATGGACAAAATAATCAGATAGCCCATAAAATTAAACACAGAAACACACATAAAAAACAGAACAAACCCCATAAATAAAATAAAAGCATAAACATACCACACAATTCAACACTACTATCACTCAACATAACAAAAATATGTACACCAACATACCCATACCCAAAATGCTCAACATCCTAGAAACCCAATTAAAATAGAACAACATACCTTAAATCCATGTTACCGAAATCATAAACATCCTCCAAACCATCACCAAACAAAACTATTTCACCCACAACTCAAACTTCTATCCACAACCAGATGGCCTACCCATGGGTAGTCATATCAGTAGTGTCTTAACTGAAATCTTTCTACAACACATAGAAAATACCAAGATACAAACAATACACATGCACACAAAATCATTTACTGGCACAGAAACGTCAATGATATCATAACACTATACAGAGGCAGCTTCCGTCAATGCAAAAAACTCCTCACCTACACTAATAAAATACACCCAAACTTCCACTTCACTTCAGAAATTGAAACCAACTGATCTCTAAACTTCCTCGACCTAACCATAACAAAAAAGCCACACACAAAAACACAGCTTCAACATTTACAGGAAACCCATAACAACAGACACACTTATCCACAACACCTCAAACCACCCTATCCAACACAAACCTGCTGCCTTCAGATCCATGCTCCATAGACTTAAAGAAGTCTCAATGACCACAGAAAACATAAACAAAGAACTAGACACAATTAAGTATTTAGCATACACAAATGGATACAACACCGCAATAATAGACAAACTATGGTACAAAATACAAAAAAAACACTAAAATTAACACTACAGACAGGGAAAGAAATATCACATTACCATACATAAACAACACAACAAACAAAATAGCCCGCAAATTTAAAAAAATACAGTATTACGTTCTTCCTTTAGCAGAAATGTTAGAAGTATCTTTTACGGTATATAGGTAGCAGCACGTCATTGAAAAAAAAAATTGAGTTTAAATAATTATCATAATGTGCTGCTACCTGGAAATACTAATTTCAACTATTACTGACTTTTAGATCATAAAATTCTTATAAAACTAATTACTAATTGTTTACAATAAGCTAATTTTGTTGTTCAATTCATATTACAATTTAGACAATGAAAATGAAATTTATATTATTAAATCTCAATTTAACGTTTTGTAAACGTTAACACTTAATTACACAAAATGTTATTTTCAAAAAAATCCTTTTGAAACAGATCTATCTACATGTTACATTTATTTGCAAGTTAAAAAAAATAACACTTTTAAGGATTTCAAGGTTATTTAGAATTAGAGGTAAACATTTCAGTTTTTATTCTTTTACCAGAGAAGTTGGTAACCTGGATAATAATAAAAGTATAAAAGTTTTATATTTTAAGTACTTTTTTTTGTTTTATTAATCCCATTTTCAAGTAAGCTACTAGTTTTCACTAAAACACTTGTAAATATTTGTTGATTCCATCTTCATGTGAGCTACTAGTTTTCACTAAACACTTTTAAATGTTTATAAGCTTGCCTATAGTAACACTTACTTATATTTGTTGAGGACGGCTTTTTCGGGAGATGTGTCCCATTGTCAACTCAGACTGTAACTGATCTCAAGGTTCACGTAGGTTAGGGTGGGGGTGGGATATTATGGTGGTGTGGATGTATTTTGTGAGTATTAGGAGCTATAATGTCAAAAAGTGTGTGTGTTAGTTATAATATAATTGTGTGTTGAGTATATATGTAGTGTGTAGTTTGAAGTGTCTGTATATTTCGTATTGTTTGGTTGTGTAGCGTTGGTTATTTCTTCATAAACAACACAGAAATAACCCATGCTACACAACTGAACAATACAAAATATACAGACATTTCAAACTACACCCTACACACATACTCAACACACAATTACATTATAACTAACACACTTTTTGACATTATAACTCCTAATACTCACAAAGTACACCCCTCCCTTATACCCTAACTTACGAAAGCCTTGAGATCAGTTAGGGTCTGAGTTGACAATGGAACACATCCTCTGAATCCCGGCCGTCCTCAACAAATATAAGTAAAATTTTGTAATTACAACTTTTTTGTATTAACTTGGCAAAAAACCACTACTTACTGATTTCTAAAACCAGTAAGTAGTGTTTTTTTGCCAAGTTAATACAAAAAAAATATAATTTATACAAAAACCTCAAGATGTACAACACAAAAACTGCAAATGATTTCAAATTATAAATAATTTTACATAATTACTCTCAAACAGTAAACAGATAGATTATTACCAGGAACGAAAATTGTAAATTAATGAAAGATTGGAAGTGTTTGGGTTTTACATTTTCTTAACCAAGATTTTAAAGGGATAGAGAGAGTTTCACATAATTGTTTTTAGAGATAGAAAATTTGGTTTGTTATAAGTAAATAGTAAATTTATGAAAGGTTGATGGTTTTCTGTTTTATATTTCCTTAACTTAAGATTTTTAAGAAATGAAAAGAACTGTTTTAGTTTCACACGCTAAAGTAATTAATGATTTTATGTTTTAGATTTTTTTAAAAAGAGTTTTAAAGAAATAGGGTTAAATTATAAAAACAGAGGTTTGTTTTCTCTATGATTGTAAACTGATGGAAGGTTAAAAGTGTTTGTGTCTTATATTTTGTGAAATTTGGAATTTAAAAGTATAAAGATGGAATTGTACCTAATTGTTTTCAGAGAAAGTAAAGTTGGGGTTTCACAAGGAGATTATTAAGTGCTAAAAAAAATTAATCACTCAAACAATAGTTTATGACTATTCGAACTTTCGGAAAAAGTTCTGATAGTCATAAACTATTGTTTAAGTGATTAATAAGATGCACCGAACGTGATGGACTACAAAATTCAAGAACTAAAATAAATCTTATTGCTACAGATTTTCTTAACCTAAGGGTTTAAAAGAAATAAGATTCAACTATAAAACTGTTTTCTGTCAGAAAACAACTTATTTTTATGAGAAAATTGTAAATTGATGGAAGATTGAGAGTTCCATGAACCCCTTTATGTATTATATTTGTTGATTCCATCATCATGAGAGGTACTAGTTTTTAACTAAAATACTAAATGTGTTACACTTTTAAGTGATACTAAGATTTTATAGTAATTATGATTGAAAAAGAGAAAATTCTTTTCAGAAATATAAATGTTGTAGGCTGTTTTACTCAGTTGATATTAATTTTTTATGTATTGTTAATGAAATATTTTATATTTGTTGATTCTATCTTCACGTGAGCTACTAGTTTTCAATAACACTTGTAAATATTTACAAACTTGCCTATAGTAGCACTTACTTAGTAAGTGCTACTAATTTGACAAAATTATTCTCAAAGAGGAAAATAAATATCGAAATCTTGTTGCTGTTCATGACGAGCTGGTTGTTAATTCTTATTACAACTAGCTACACAGAGGATCTAAACACAATCAAATATTTAGCTCACAAAAATGGATATGACAATTATTTAATAGACAAGCTGCACAGAAAAATACTTAATAAGAACAACACAAACACGAACACAAACAAATTCATCACCCTCACATACATAAATAAACTCACAAATAAAATAGCACACCAATTCAAAAAAGCAGGATACAATGTAGCTTACAGAACAACAAATAATAGCCAAACGGCTATCAGACACAGCATTAATAACAATACCAACACATACAATAACCCAGGAGTATACAAACTAAAATGCAGCAACTGCAATAAGTTCTATATTGGACAAACAGGCAGATCTTTTGCCGAAAGATATAAAGAACACAAAAGCGCACTGCACACTACTATTGAATCCACCTTCGCAAATCACCTAATGGACACTAAACACTCATGCAAAAGTATGGAAAATAACATGAGCATCCTCCACACATGCAACAAAGGCCATAAATTAAACACACTAGAACAGTATGAAATATACAGACATAGCAACACACATAAAAACGATATCTTAAATGAACAAACACGGCACAGATCACACATACTGTTCGACCACATCACTTCTAACTTTCAAAAAAATGATACCGAGGAAGCACAACTGCAGCATTCCTAGCGGCAAAAATACGAGGCTGAAGAAGCCGTAAGACGAAAACGTTTCCTCCAAGTGTAAGTTAACAATTTAACAACTTTTAGTTAACAAAAAGTCTGGTTGCAAGTAATAGCAAAAGTGTAATAAGAAAATAATATTTTACAAGGAAATTGTCAAACCTTTACATTTTGTTATCTAAGATGTGGTGGGATTATGATTAAATTAAGAAAATTCAGAGTCAGAAAAGTTGGTTGTTTGTAAATGACCATGTGCCATAAAAAATTTATTTTTATTATTTGTTTTATACCTTGATAATATACGATTTTAAATTAATTTTGTAGAATTATTGAAAACTGTGAATAAAAAATCAATAATCACATTAAAATGAAGTAGTATTCGTTATAAATAAATACCTAATTTAATTGACTGTAAGTTTTGATAAATAGCGAGTAAATGAATTTTATTTATTGTTTAGGAAACTCATATACTACAATAAATATCAACAATTTGTCATATAATATAGTTATAATTATGTTATTAGTGTTGAAAATTAATGACTAATAAATGTAGAAATAAAGAAGCTGACTGAATGAACAAACCCAGTACAAAACATCTATACTGTAATAGTTGTAGTAATGCAAATAGTTATTTTCACTTTCTTTATTGAACAGTACAAAGAAAGAATGTGGATGTAAATAAAATAAAAATTCAATAAATGTATTGAGTCGTGATATCCCAGTGCTACAAAGATATGTTGTGATATAAATTACTTAAATTTCTATTATTATTCACTACAATTTGTTTATATTTTTTCTATATTATGTAATGCTTTTGTATTATAGGAATTTTTTAATTTTCATCATTTATCTTTCAGTAATGTAGTAAACTTTTTAAGTTTTTATATAATGAGGCAGTCAAAACTAATTAATAGCCTAAGTTTATCTTCTTCATATAATGTAACCAAACCTTTCAAATTCTTATTAGACACATATTTCAATTTTTGGTTTAAAGTTTTTTTTATGATTTGTTTAATAATTATTTGTAATTTTATTTTGAAATTAAGTAAGTAGTGGAATATATCTTTAGTTTGTGTATTACATCTACCGAACTACTATATTAGCCTTAACTAGTGATGCATTTATAATTTTGTTTTATTGTTGTGTACTTCACGTATTTTTATAATTACTGTAGAATATACAGTATTACTGTTAATATAATGTTTAATACATTTTCAAGAGATACTGTTCTTAATTTAAAATCATTATTTTGATTGTATCCCATTTTAGTGGATAACATCTACTAATACATATTTTTTGAACTAATAGTTACATAATACCAAAATTGTACGCCTTGCATTATAGCGCTCAAATGTTTTTATATGTAATATTTTTAAAATAAAATATAAAGTTGAGATATTTGCATAGCTTTTACATTTAATTAACCCATATTTAAAAAAGCATTACAACATTGTATAACCAACCTATTGGAGAAGGCATTTTCTTGGAATTCTCTTACTCATATGTATGTGTAGCTGAAGTTTACCAATCCACTTTATATTAGTGATATTGTAGCTTTCCTTTACAATTTTCAATAAAAAATTATATTTAAAGATAGAAAAATTAAACTAACGCCATTTTGTTTAAAACGTATTTAGTGATTGTGTTTTTAGTTTCACTCAAATTGTGGATAAAACATTTTTTAAAAATTACAATAACTATTTTTTTTACATGGAAATTAAGTTAGGTGTAAATGCAAATACCAAAGAAATAAAATGTCGATATGTTTTTGCCAGATCTGGTGACATACTGCCAGTAATATTACCAAAGTCAAACATTTTGATGAAATCCGTACAATGATTGTTTTCAATTTGTTGAAAACTCTACATGCATTGTAAATCATGCCAGCAATTTGAAAAAATTCTTATATGCTTTTATCCATCTGGTGATAAGTCAATATCTACAATAGTTTTACTGTAATAAATCTTCGTTGTATCTTTTTTGTTTCTTGTCAATTTGAGAAGTATGTATAACTAAATTTGGATATCTTAATTAATCATTCACATAACAAAATGTGTTTACTACGATAAACAACATGGACATGGAGAACTAAATGATATAATGTCTCTGTAACAGTTGATCCACGGCACAATCAATTAAGCATTGGTATGTGAAGAAGCCTAGCCAAGTAGACATATTTATTTTTCAAATTTTAAATAAATAAAATCTATAACTGTATTGACAAGGATTCAAATAAAATTTTAACGGTTAAGAGATTTCATTTATTTAAACTAAAAATTATGCCACAATTGCTCAAAGTTGTTATTAAAAATCGATGTTTTACAATATGTAGCTAGGATAAATTTGACAATACTTTGAGAAATACATATATTGTTATCAATTAAGCAGGAACAGTATAGTTAATAGCCTTGATCGTACTGGAAGGCCATCTACAGTCTAGCTTGTTCATGTTGCTTTAGTGTGTTAAACCCTAAAAATAAGTTTTTTACTTACAATTTGAAGTACTGTATATCCAAAATTAGGTTTAGTCCCTATATTATGGTTAAATAAGGCATAATCATAGTACAGTATTGTCTGGTACAGTATATGTCTCTACTGTACTAGAGATGAAACATTGAATGGGTAGAGAACTACAACAAATAACAAGTATGAATATTTGGATGCAAAAACAAACTAGTAATGATTTTAAAAGAAAACCATTTTGTAATCTAAATCAAATAATGCTGTTTAGAAAAACTGATGTGATTAAATGTAAGAAAAAGTAATAAACTATATATTTTAAGAAAAGCATGGATGTCCTGGAATAAAGGTTTAGAAAAGTACTTTTGCTGCACATGGGGCTTGGGTTTGTGATCAGCGACACATCCATTATCGGTCAAAGACCGTTGAAGAATAAGTCCAAGCTGTATTGAAATATCAGAATGCTAAATGATTCAAGTCTAATACTGCTTTAATATCACCAACCCACAAAAATTAAATAATAAACCCTATTTTAATATCAAATAATCTTTAGCCATTTGTTGCAACAAGTTCTGTGCATTCATAAAAGTAACAAGTGAGTTCATATCTGATATCATAACAAGAAATATAATATACTGCAAGACAAATACTGCGAACAAAGCCGTTTACTTTTCTCTCCATTCTGTATAAAGTATAAAATGAACCAATACTCTCAGGGCATGAGTAATGGTTCACAAAAAAACCTTTCTATATTCACGAATCTTAGAAATCAACATTAAAAGTCCAACAGGTAAATAAAAAGTTTTAAACAAGGACCATATATATCAGAATACAAATTTATTTATGAAACATACATCCAAGTAGAATATAATATAAACTTCTTAATATTATTATATATTTCTAAATTACTATATATTTATGCCATACTAACATCAAGTCTTGTTTCTTTAACTAGTTTGAAGAATATTGGTAAAACTACATTACTGCTAATGAAATAAAATAATTTTCATATAAAATATCATTTATAAATCTAACCGTTAATATAGAAAAATGTATAACATGAAATTTGTTGAGAACAAATACCACTGTGGGTTGTACAAGAATACTTCATCTTGGTGGGTTTAAATCATCTGGTGTTACCTAATTTGAGATAATCCTGCTGTTAACCCTAAACTTATAATAACCACAAAAGTAAGTTTCATAATTTATTAAAAATTATTTAACGATTAAATACTTCTAAAAATAATATCAAATTATAACCTGAATTTTTAGTTCATAATTTCTTCCAAATAAATAATATTAAAGTACTAGTATAGATGGAAATTAATCTCATCAAAATGGAATGATATATAGATAAAAAGCTTTTATATTAAAAAAAATATTCATAGCATGTTAATATAGAAATCAATTAAAGAAAGTTAATTTGCAGGTGGCGTATTACTGCCTGCCTGTGTTTGCTGTTCTACGTTTTGGTTTATGGTATTTAGGAAGTTTGTTAACTGGACCACTGCAGACAGGCTGTTTAGATATTCATTAATGTTTTGCTTGTTTATCTGAGAAATGCTGCGACTTAATTTGCGATACACTCTGCGACCAACTTTATTTGACAAACAGCCTACAGAGTGGACTGTATGAAGCACTTTGTCATCACATTGAGAACTGGGATGCACTGGAATCAGAGAATAAACATTATTTGTTTTCTTAAAGGATTTAATATATACCTAATATATAAAGAAATAGATAAATGAACTGGTGATTGAGCATAAAATTTTATTTTTAAAACTAAATTATTTTACAATCAAGAGTAAATAATGTACAAATTAAGCACAAGCATGCCTTAGAAATAATTTTTAATATTGAAAAATATGTTGATATCAAACTTTTTTGGGTACTTCAGTATTATATGGAGGCCACTATTACACCGCCTGTTGCAGTGGTTAGGTTAGGTTATCATAAATATGTTGCTATTACTTCCCTGTTACATTATAAAACGGATGTGGGGAAGTGGTAAATAGAGGAACTAAAGGCATCGAGGTATCGCCGGAATATATATATGGCGACTGGGAGTGACTGCGACCGGCAGCGATGCGTTCAACTCAATTCCCGCTACATCGCTTTTTTTTGGGAGGCAGAAAACAAGAACCGATCGTCAGATTAATAAGTAATTCTCACAAGTCATATAAAGTTTGTCCTGTATAAATATTTAGTGTTCTTACGTCCCCTACAAAGTAACCTCTAAAAACAGTGGCCTCCGAATAATACATAAGTACCCTTGTTTGGTAGTGTCATTTTTGTATTATAAACTATATCTCTCTGCATGAATATCAAACCTATTGCAAAACAGATTTAATAAAAAAATGACTTTATGAAAGCTATTATTCAACTGGGAACATTATTTTATATTGTTATGAATTTCAGAGGAAATATACTGTAAAAAAGCTATGAAGTTTTAATTTCCTACCAGTCACACATAACTTTTAAAGATAGCTCTAAACTTTCTAGTTTAAAACCTAAAATATACTTGAAGTATTTTGAAAATAATTATAGTAGACTCAAGAATCTAAAAGACTAGTCTTCCACGAATACTAATCGGTGAATATCAAGTGCTGCATTCTCTTTTACCATTTAAATACAGTAGTCTTGATAATTCGAGGTAGATACGACTGAGACCCTTCGGATTACCAAAAATTCGGATTATACAGAAATACGTTCCTGAGAATTAGAAAAAATAAGGAGTTTATATGAACCCTAATAATATAGGTAATTAGAAATGCACTAAATAAGTCTATAGAACTTTACATAAACATTTCTTGGAAGCCTGATTCATTTTCTTTGCATACTGAATTGATATAAAGATTTGTTGGAAGCTCGACTCATTTCCTTATCATATCGAATTGATATAAACATTTCTTGGAAGCCTGACTTATTTCCTTTGCATACCACACTGATATAAACATTCCATGGAAGCCCAACTCATTTCCATTGCATACCATATTGATATAAACATTCCATGGAAGCCCAACTCATTTCCATTGCATACCATATTGATATAAACATTCCATGGAAGCCCAACTCATTTCCTTTGCATACCATATTGATATAAACATTCCATGGAAGCCCAACTCATTTCCATTGCATACCATATTGATATATAAACATTTTTCAGAGGCCCAACTCATTTCCTTTGCATACCATATTGATATAAACATTCCATGGAAGCCCAACCATTTCCATTGCATACCATATTGATATAAACATTCCATGGAAGCCCAACTCATTTCCATTGCATACCATATTGATATAAACATTCCATGGAAGCCCAACTCATTTCCTTTGCATACCATATTGATATAAACATTCCATGGAAGCCCAACTCATTTCCATTGCATACCATATTGATATAAACATTCCATGGAAGCCCAACTCATTTCCTTTGCATACCATATTGATATAAACATTCCATGGAAGCCCAACTCATTTCCATTGCATACCATACTGATATAAACATTTCATGGAAGCCCAACTCATTTCCTTTGCATACCATATTGATATAAACATTCCATGGAAGCCCAACTCATTTCCATTGCATACCATACTGATATAAACATTCCATGGAAGCCCAATTCATCTCCATTGCATACCATATTGATATAAACATTCCATGGAAGCCCAACTCATTTCCATTGCATACCATATTGATATAAACATTCCATGGAAGCCCAACTCATTTCCATTGCATACCATACTGATATAAACATTCCATGGAAGCCCAATTCATCTCCATTGCATACCATATTGATATAAACATTCCATGGAAGCCCAACTCATTTCCATTGCATACCATACTGATATAAACATTCCATGGAAGCCCAACTCATTTCCATTGCATACCATATTGATATAAACATTCCATGGAAGCCCAACTCATTTCCATTGCATACCATACTGATATAAACATTTCATGGAAGCCCAACTCATTTCCTTTGCATACCATATTGATATAAACATTCCATGGAAGCCCAACTCATTTCCATTGCATACCATACTGATATAAACATTCCATGGAAGCCCAATTCATCTCCATTGCATACCATATTGATATATTAACATTTTTCAGAGGCCGAACTCATTTCCTTCGCATACCGTATGACTATAAACATTTCTTGGAAGCCCGACCATTTTCTTTCGAAATGATAAAATAGGCTCGAATTAAACAGAAGCTCGAAATATCTAAATATCTTAACGGAGACTCTACTGTACTAAAATTTATATTAAAATTACAAGAAAAATGAGAGCTTTGATCTTTCATATTTAGTCAGATTAATAATGTGTATTTTAGTCTCAAAGCCTAACACAACTGTTACACCAATTGGACGTTTAAAGAAGAATTAACATGTGATTGTATATATATATATATATATATATATATATATATATATATATATATATATATACCTTTTTACAGTTTCTGTGTTATATGTTCACAGGGTTCTCCAAAGAAGGCTCAGGAGATTGGAATCAAAGTAATCCCTAAATATGCGACTCATTCTCTAAATAATTTTATAAAAGCATGTGATTCAAAATCTGTTGTGTTAATTATGTTCCTAAAACGAAAAAGCTATTAATTTTTTTCCAGTCATTGTTGAATCCCAATGATCTGTCAAACAAAAATTTTTAGATCCTTCTACATCAATTTACAAGCATCGTTTCTTTAAAACAATTTGACTTATAAATTGTAAATGTCTTATGTTATATTTAAATTTAGCACTGGACTATGAAAATATGTTTAATTTTTTTATATAGGCTAATGACAGATCACAGATAATTTTGCTTTTTTATACACTCAACGTTTCGAATTTCTTATAATTCGTAACTTATGTTGTATAATTGTTTAATTAAAACTGAGCTCTTAATTAAATTAATAATAAATAACACTTGCGAATTTTAAAAAGGTTTATTAAATAATTAGTTCACATGACAAAATGTAAGCACGTGTAAAAGTTGTGATAGTAATCAAGGTTAACCTTTGACTTTGTGATAAACCCTTCAGTGCTGTAGTGAAATAAAAGTGATGCATTTTAATCTGGAAGTTTCCAATTTATGTTTTATTTCTAACCACATGTTTGGAATAATTTATTGGAAATTTTGAAGTGTAGAGCACCGCCTTACAAAAATGTTTTTTTTATATGAAATTGATTAAGGCATTTTTATATTCAACTTTTAATTTCACTTATTAGAAAATGCCATTTCCAGTCAGATGAATTTTAAACCTCTAAACAATTTTTAAAAAAAATTATTGGTAGATATTATACTTTAAAATTTCTTCGGAATATAGTTTATTGGTGGGAATTTCCAAATCAAACTTTTAATATTTGATATTTTTTCTATTATCTTATAGCTACAAGATACATGTTCAAGATTAATATTTATAATAACAGCAAGGATTAATATTCTCCAACTGAGACAATTAAGTAAATATCAAATCTATAAATGTTTAAGGACAATTGGTTTTTAAGCCTGAATACCCGCTCTACAAATTCCACACTTATAGTAAAACCTTTTGGTCTCTTCCCACTCCTCTGTAAATTCCAGAATACTTAGGTTTTAGGTATTCTTTTAATGGCTGTTGCATTGTCAGATTAGTGTACAATTGGATGCACCCCGTGATTTATGTATAAGTTACAACGGTATTCATAAAAGTTACGTCTATAGAACGTATAGACGGGTTATCAAGTTAATTTTATGTACGCCTCCGGGACATAGAAGTGAGGTTAAGCAGTATATTGTATGATTTCTCAATTAAAAAATGCAAGTGTAATCTCTTGCAAATGTAATTTGAAGTGTATATTATAATTATTGGTGGTAAATAATTAAATTTTCTGTTATTAAGATTTGTAAAATTCAAATGTTGACGACGTTGTTTTCTATATAACAATGAACAAATATTAGAGACGATGAAATTATTAGACATCAATTTAGAAGCTGGGATGAATTGGAATCAAATGTTGAAGGAGAAGGTGACTTAAATGATGAGCCTAAGAAATAATTAGATTTTGATCCAGGTGAGTTGGGTGAAGATCCAGATTATGAGTCACCTAATGATAGTGTGGATGGTTAACACTGAAAGAGAATGTTTTAACTAAAAAAAATATGAAAATGAGATGTGACTTTTGATAATTTTCGACTTTTCTGCTAGGATATAAATTCCTATTTTGAGTATCATAATTACCTGCCATTCCCAGCGTCGTCACTCTCCCCGTTGATGCGTTTTGGAGGACCTCCATCATTTTAAATAACAAAGAAGAGATTAGTTAGATAAGATTAAAGACGATTCCCATGCTGGGAAGAACAGTTCATAAAAAGTTCTGACAGATGGAGGTCCTCTGAAACGCATCAACGAGGAGTGTGACGACGCTGGGAATGGCAGGTAATTATGATACTCAAAATAAGATGAGATGTGACTATTGCGATACCAGTATATGTGGTGAGCATAAATAAACATTATGTTTATATATATATATATATATATATACAGTAAACTCCCGATTATCCGTGGGCGGATTAACCGGTTTGCGGATTATCCGGGGTCTACCATTGTTTTACAAATATCCAATTTTTATTACAATCAGATTCATGTGATTAAATTTCCAAACAGTGAATTACGACGTAAATACATATAAGGCTTAATAGAAGCTAAGATGAACGGAATAGATATGTAAATATATACGTACTAATTTTTACATTGAAAGGGAAGCATCCCGACGCGGGCCAGCGAAATAAAAGGGGTGAGCAGAATACTGTATATAAGAGACAATGACAAAATGCTTGGACGCCCGAAAACCTAATGTGTTGTAAAGTTATTTTTATAACACACAACACAACTCAGGCATTTGTAATTTAAATTCTTTATTACAATTATTTATTAATTCAACAAGTAAACAATTAACACAATAAACAGAACAAAAATAAACTTAACAACTTTTAACAAAATATACTAACTCTTATTTTCTTTTAATTTTAGAGTTACACAATTTTAATACCCTTGGCTAATTCTACGATCTCTTAGTATCTCGGGGTTATAGCATGGGCTATATTTTTTTTTAATTCTTAGGTTAATTAAATAAATTTTGAACAAACAATATTAAATTTTGAAAATGCAAAAAAAAGCTTAACTATTTGAACTGGATTATTTCTTATTTCTTACTATTAATTAACTACAAGATATTCTAATATACAAATTTAAACTTCCTTATTATCTTAATGTCCATTAAAATTGCTTTTTATAGCGCTAATAACTTATCAAATATCGAAATTTCAGTTAGCTTACGTAAGATTCCATTCTCTCCAAATTTGACTTTTTACACACTTAAATTCGTTTTATTTACTTCACTTTATATTAACACAGTATTACATTTTGTAATTCACTTCTCCTTAATTTAGTTTGGCCAATCTTCTTAACAAAACGGTATAATTTAGACGAACTCTTTCCAAATACATAGAATTTTGACTGCACAGCAAGGTCTGCTTCCTCTAGTAGCGTCACCCACGCTAGAATGCCCTACTACTACGCGTCCTTCGATTTTTTTAAAATTGTTTAAAATATGGCCGCCTTTCTTCTTAAAAAAAACACATATGGGTTATAATTTAGTTCGATTTCTTTCCACTAGACTTTCACACATGTTAATGTCAACGAACTATTTTCACCGTTTTACAGCTGATGCGTCCACAACGAGCTTGTTTAGAATGGCGTTTTAACTTGGTTAAACCTGGTTGAAACTTACTGTTTCAATTTCCTATCGTCAACAAACCTTCCAGTGTTTATTTTATTAATATTATTAGTGTGTGAAGTGTCTTTGTGTTTTACTTTTGTGATATTTCCGAATTGTGTGTGTTTTGAGCCGAATTCATAGAAACATAACCTTTCAATTTTCTTTTGTTTACAAACGTGTTCACTTTCTCCTTCAAGTAATTACTTATGCCCTATGTTACTAATATTTACAATTTTGTTTACACATAACTATTATTAGATTATCTTGTTTTAATTTATGTTGATACAACAAATTTCTTTATGCATTTACAGTTCAAATATCTTTTTTATATGTTACAACCGTTTTATAACCTTTCTAGGCTTTTACCTGAATTTAGTTTCAATTTTAACCTAACCAATCTTTTAATGAATTTCTTTTTTAAATTTTGAGTGAGTTATTTCTCATCTATTTTCCAATTCTTAAATAATATTATATAGCCCATTCTATAAATGTTACAGTGTATATCATAAGATTGTGAACAAATGTCAGGTAATCTTGGCTATAAATAATCTCCGATGTGACATATGCATTATCCATTTCTGTCATATACATTATCCATCTTTATGGCTATGTGACACGTGACACAAGTAGACACTGTGCAACAAAATGGTTCTCAAGAAACTTAGATCGCACATTAAAGCTAAATCAATGCTCACAAAAAACAGACAAAAGTGACAGATTTTTTTGTTAAAAAGTGAAAGTATTATGTGTAAAGGAAATTACATATGTACATACATACTTACTTTTGACATATACTTATGTACGTATTGTAAATAGTTAGACATATAAATGTACATGTTATAATCCGTCAAATACATCGACATTTTAAGTTATTTTCTGTATTTAATTTGTCCTCTGAAGATTATTTGTGAATTGCATTAACCGGGGTCATTATTTGTATAACTTATGGTATAATAATCGATTATCGATAGTTTTGCGTATTCTTTGTTCATAGCGGATTATCCGGGGAATTCGTTATCCGGTGTTGCCGGACCACCCTATTCCACAGATAATCGGGAGTTTACTGTATATATATATAGATTTTTTGGACTAGGAGACTGACAGACTTACCTTAGTAAGAGTTCACACTGTAGTCTTGAAATAGAAACACATAAAAGCACTTAAACAATGATATATTTCAACCACACAGTGGTCTTTGTCAATCGAAGAGAAAACACAAAAAGAAATATGAGAGAATGAAATAAAATAAATTTATTCTCTTCCAAGTCCAAAAAATCTAAATAATCTTTACCAACCAAAACTAACCTATAAATATATATATATATATATATATATATATATATATATATATTTACCTTATATACATATTTCTAATTAAAATAATTACATTAGTAATTATGTTTTTGTATATTACCTTTTCATTTTTTTTGAATATCTAGAGTAGCTACATAGCCTTTTAACATCGTTTCGAGATAATGACATAAGAAAACATTTATTATTAGTGTTTTAAAGCGTCATTTGTTACTTAATTTCATGCGTAAGGCTCTGGCATGTATAGGTAGGCTAATCCGTCCAAGTATGGAGAGGGGGTCATCAGGGTTAATGGATTAACTGAAATTTCTCTAAATTAAAAAGTAAAACAATTTCTGTAAAAAAATTACATTTAAAATGCACGAAAAAATGTCTTTTAAATAATTTATTGAAAATTGATCAAGTACAGTAGTAATGGTTTGAGTTTAAACTATATCAAATAAATTCGTTGTCTTGCAAAAGTTTGGATCAAAGTCTAACTTAACAAGAAAAAAAAATTATAAGAAAGTATTATTATAAGTTAATTAAATAGACTACCTAATCAGAGGACATTTGTTATGTAAAAGTGATCTATGTCAATCCGAAAAGTGAATAATTATGAATATTTAACAAGAAATTTATAGTAACAATTAAAACACATGATATTACTTACAGTGTCCATCTACAGGTTCATCATCTTCGTCTTCAGGTAAATAGTAATCAACAAAATGGTCAGCGAAGGAGGTAGTTGTATCCAAACCCGATAAAGCCATATTCCCATAGCGAGATTCTAAAATTTCATTTGCTTTGGTCCATGATAAGTCCTTAAGTGATTTGACATTCACCTTTTTAGCTGCTTCAACAGTTTGTATTGCAGGCTGTATAACAGTGGAACTGACATAGTCCTTGGCATTTTCATAAATCTGAAAGATTTAATGCAAAATAATGTAATATAAAATAAATATATTATTTATAACCTAGGCTATTTTCTAAGAACTCTTAATATCTCGGGGTTTTATAAATGGGCTATACCTTCTAACTCTTTGGTTAATTAAATAAATTTTAATAAATAAGAATAATTTTAGAAAATAGTTTTAATAATTAGCTTCCTGATGTAAAATCTTAAATTTGGAATAAGAAAAAGGTCCCAAACCTGTTTGAACTGGATTAGGCTTTCTTACTACTAAACTATTATATTATTTCAAGACATTCTAATAATTTATAATTTTAGATTTTCTTATAAATTAAAAAGTTCACTAAAGGTTTATTTTATAGCACTATGTACTTATCAATTTTCGGAGTTTTTCTGGTTGTTCATATAGGAATCAGTTCTCTTTAAATTTTATGTTTCACACACAATTAAATTCTTATTGATTACTTTAATTATAATAAACTGTATTATAGGTTTTAAATTCACTTATTTTCGTTTTATTTTGGCCACGTTTCTTCACAAATTCGTATAAATTTGATGAGATGCTTGAAATGGGATTTTGACTTCTAAAAAATGGCTTCGCTTCGTTCGGGTGCCCAAGCCAGACTAACGAGTCGTTTTCATTTTTAAAATGTTTAAACATGGCGCCGATTCCTTCTCCAAATTCCATATTAATTACCCATAAACTTTTGCTTTCATGTAATGAGGTTCCCCTTTCTCTCACTAGAGTCAACTGTAACACTGACCAACTTTCTTGGATTAAATTTGATCAACTAACGAAATTGTTTTCAACCGTTTTAATTTGGCCAACATACTGCTTCACCTATTCCATCCTCAACAAACCTTCCAGTGTTTATTTAATTACTATTATTTGTGTGTGCAGTGTCTTTGCTTTTTACTTTTGTAATAATTCCGAAATGTGTGTGTTTGGCATAGGTTAATGCAAACCTAACCCCTATCTCACTTCATTGTTTACAATTTTGTTTTACCTTTTCTTTCAAGCAATTACTTATGCCCTATGTTAATAAAGTTTACTTTTTTTTAAATTTTATTATTATTAGATTATCTTGTTCTAATTTTATTTGTTAGGTTATTTGATCCAACAAATTTCCTAATACATTCTTTCCAGTTCAGAATCTTTTTTATTATATGTTAAAACCTTTTCTAGGCTTTCACCCTAAATTAGCTTTAATTTAATCTAACCAATCTCTTAATGAATTTCTCCGATTTCACATTTTGTGTGAGTTATTTCTAATCTATTCTTCCAATTCTTAAACAACATTATATAGCCCATTCTATAAATGTTACTATATATATATATATATTTTATTTTTTAATCATTGTTTAAGTGCTTTTATGTGTTTCTATTTCAAGACTACAGTGTGGAGTCTTACCAAGGTAAGTCTGTCAGTCTCCTAGTCCAAAAAATCTATATATATATATATATATATATATATATATATATATATATATATATATATATATATATATATATATATATATATATATATATTATTATTATTATAAAGTCATATTATATATGGATCAATGGGGTACTTTTTTAATTACACATATTAGTTTATTTTTGATCCTGAAAATTAGAAATGAAATTAGAAATTATAATTAAAAAAATACTAAGACTATTTAAAAAAAAATTATAGTCACATGTGCAAAAATATATTTTCACTCCCATTTTATGGTTAACTGTATTTGCTTCACAATTATTAAGGAACCCTCAATCCACATCTGCATATATTGTGTCAACATTCAAATTTGTGTTGGTGTAATATCGATGTGGTAATATTTGAGTGCTTTGTTAGTGACAGGACATTATGACCAAGCAAATTTCTACAGAAAATGAATAAGGTGAAACCTGTACTTAACATAAAACATGTATTCACCAAAAAATTCTCTGGACCTGGGACATTTTATCAAAATACATACAGAATCCTACCAGTTTTGAATAGAACTTGCGGAACATAGAAATGAAGTCATGGTATCTGTGTGGGAGACGTGCTTTAAAGGCAGAAGGGTAAAAATAGAAGAAATTATTGAATTTAAAAAGGTTTAATAAAGAGGTGGCCATATGGCACACTGTAGAAATATTTACTATCTGAACCTACAGTCTTGCTTGGTCTAATTTAGGAATTTTTTGCAAAGCCAATAAATAATACCAGCTTAGAACTGCCATATTATCCTATTCCGTCAAAATGACATAACTAAATTTATGGTTAACCCTAAAAAAAAAAAAAAAAAAAAACACACACACACAGACAAATTTGTGATATTTAACATTGTCCATTATTATTACATTGCACTGACTTTTTAGAGTTATTATATATTAATTGTAAACAATTATTCCACCATTAAGTGCAATTAATTTTTACCTTGTGACGAGGCACCTTTTGGTCACTTGCCCATTCAACAATGAGAGTGATTCGACAATGGTTAAGTGACCAAAATGTGCTTCATCACAAGGATAAAAATTTATTAGACTTAATAGTGGAATAATTGTTTACAATTATCATATAATAACTCTACCTCCCTCCCCCCTAAGGATTTAAGCCTATACAGTATACTGCAGCTGCAGTATATACTAAATCTTCCATGGTGTTAAGGGCTTCAAGAAAACACATTGTTCTAGAAATAAATAATAAACTGGAGGTCACAAGAATCAAAAAAGTTAGGAAAAAGGATTTCAATCCTTGTAATGGTTGGGTTAAAACTAGGTTTTTATTAGTGTTTGAGGAGAATCAGCAGATGTTAAAAGACATTTTAATCAGCGAGGGCTAGAAAATTAGATTTATTGACTGACAGTCATCACTCCATGGAAATTGCTAATAGGGACAAAAAAGGACATTTTTTTCAACCAATCCTTTAACAAAACACTGCCTGAAAGGTGAAAAAATGCTTTGGAAGAAAACTTTCTAAAAAATTGCTGTGTGTTTTAGGGTGACAGGTAAAACTTCTTGCTGTGGTTAAAAAATGAGGACATAAATAATGTTTATCTAATATAGAAATCAAACAAAAAGATGTGGATGACAGCTGCAAGAGGCAGAACAGTATTATTCTTCCAGAATGCCTGTTGTTGTCCTCACCTTGAACTGTCCAATAATCATGTGGCCTCCACCTAACACAAGTATCACACAATCCATTGGAGATCTGTTGAGACTCTACGGGCAAGCAAGAGCTGGAAAGCTAGAACAATTCCTCGTACAACTTATTTCTTAAACTAAATACCTTCCTTACCTGCTGAGGAGGAGCTTTTACACATGGAACCTTCTCTTCCAGAAGGTTTAAGCCTTGGCATAATTTCTCATCCACTTTGTGAATTGGAGTCTCAAATTTCATAGCAATAGGCGCAATTGTTTCCAATGCTTTAAACATTGCACCCTCAGCAGTTGAAAAAGTCCAATTTGCAAGGCTGTGACAGTTCTTTACATGACCATATACACCTGTTGAAGTGTTCCAAGCAGATTCCATTAGTGGAATCTTCCACAGACGATCCATTACTTCCAAATGTGGCATTTGTACAGGTTCAATTTCTTGAATTTTCCTAGTAAATTATATTAAATTAAAACAAAACCAGGACAGGCCTACTACTCAATTTTCAAGTTTAGTAAATATTTAGTGAATATTACATTACAGAAATATTTATTAAAATATTTAATATTTTATCCAATAATGATTTTTTCTAGTCCTTTTTATTGTTTTTAAAAAGTATATTCTAAACACAAAACAAATGATTTCAAGCATCAGTAAACATAGTGCCTAAAATTCCGATATAACTAGAACACATTCTAAAAGTAACAGTATACAAAAATTGTTTAAACTCAATGCCTGTTAGTAAAATAAAGCATTATATTTTATTACATCTCTATATAGCTATATTGCAATATTGTTACAAAGTATTAGGTTAGGATAGATTTAACAACAACAACAAAATCCCCTAAAAGTAATATTTTAGTTGCCTTTGCCATTAACAACATATGTGAACACACATAGATTTACATTGCTCCAATAAACCATTACTATGGAAAATGTTTTCAAATTGATCATATTTTTCCACTAAAAATATTAACTAGTTAAAGTATTTTGAAAATAAAAACAAAATGTAGAATTAATTACACTATAAAAATCAGTTAATGTGTGAGTCAAATAATTTAGTAAATCACATCAACAATTTTTTATTGTGTAACGATCAGCCTAGTGAATGTAAATACAAATATGTACATACAGAATTATTCAATATCATAAATATTAAATCTATACCAATTAATTGTAGTATACCAACCCAGCATTGTATTAAGTAAAGAGGTAAAATTTTGAAAATTTTCTGTCAAATATGTTCTTAAATGTGCAAGATCTAACTTTAAAAGTGATTAATTAAGTTTCACCAAACGTAATGGACTACAAAATTCAAGCGTTTAAAAGTAACATGTAATTAAGTAATTGCAAAGGAATATGTCATAAATTATATTGAAATATAATAATATAAACTGAACTATACAAAAATTCATTAATGCCAATTTGATTAAAGAATATTTACAAATTGAAATTATATATGGATGACACTGGAGGGGAGGCAAAGAAATAATTTACGACAGGATTAAATATTTACAAAATTGATACTTTTTCACTTGAGAACCAAGCCTAAAAGAAACTAACTATATGCTTTGTAGCTATATTTTATAGAAGTACATAGTAACATTTTATAATATATTGCTGTGTTTTATTAAGAAACTTTGAGCTTAAACTGAATTATGCATACACCATATCGTGTTATAAGTAATATTTGAGCTGGATTGTGAGTTAAGGGTATTAATAAATAGCCTTAGAGAAACTCGCAATTTCAAACGCTTTATTCTCATAAGTGTTTTAGGTTATTCCCATTAGTCAGACTACTTCGTAATTACATTTGCGTATGAATATAAAGTGTTTATAATTGTAACTTTTGTTTAAAGCATTTGTAATTTGTTTTAGGTATTTATGTATGTATGTGTGCATGCATATATACAGTACATATGTATGTCTATGTATATATAAATAATATATATAAATGTTTTCAAATTTAAGATGTTTTGTAGTTAACTGAATACTTTGTCGGTAAGTTAAGTTAATTCCAGTTTTTTCGAAATTTCTACATTAATAAAATATTTCATTTTGTGTAAGATACATGCAAAGAAAAATAATCAGAGAGGATCCCTTTCATTTTGTAGGTTATCATATGCTAGAAATAAATAAAAACATTTTTTATAAATTTTTGAAGAAAATTATAAAATACTACAAAATTATATTCATACTTACATTTTTATATAAAATGTGTCAGTTAATGACAGTTTAATCACTTTGTACGGCATTTTTGAAAGTTATAAAATTAGCATTTATTACAAATTTTAAATTGATAAATAAAATATTGAAAATTCAACACACTTCCATTTAAAACAAAAAAAAGGTTAAAAGGTGTGAAGAGTTACAAATAGAACAAACAAAAAATAATAACAGTAAGTTTACTGACACATGGATTGCACAAATCTCACTAGTTTGCCTTCAAAACCTGTTCAGTGTCCTACATTCAGATCCAATACAACAATGTTTAAATTACACAATTAATAGCTTCCTTCCTAGGTAAATACACAATTTATTAAAACAATCTAAATCTTGATAGTACAATATCTACAAAAAGACCAATTAATCAAACCATAAAAAAAACGTATAAAATAATAGTAACAACGTCAATCCCTAGAGTTAGCAGTAATTTTTAAAAAAAATTTCACATGTATTGATTTTTATTTTAATAAATATTATGAATTAATAAAAATTACTAAAAAGGCAACTATAGAATTAAAAATATTCAATTTTAGCTTTAAATTCATTATGCAATTAAAGATGAATTCTGAATTCTATTAGTGTTACAATTATTAATCAATTATTCCAAAAAAATATCAATTTATAATTCATAGAAATGTAATAAACATCATTGTACAAACATTTCCAATGCTACTTTCTATAATAAAATTTCCTAATCATATAAATTATGAATAATTTTCTTTAAATTATTATGTAAATTATTCTGATTATTTGTATACTTAGATCAATATTTAACACTGGTCTTGGAGATGATTGTCGCCAGTTAATTTTATTTTCATACTGCTCATGATTGACTAGAATGAGAGCCTTGTACCGACATATATTTTTTCTTTAACTTGTCTACTATCAAGCATCAATATCATAAGTAATAATAGAGTACTTAGTGAACACTTTTAACTTACTTGTTGACGCAAAACAATTATCGATAATGACAACAAACCGCTACTATGAGAGTAAAATGCTACAATAGCTAAATGAGAGTGAAAATTGTGCTAGTGATCTATATGATCTTGTGGGCCTTTATAACAGAGAAGATAAATTTCTCAAGGGTTATCCTATTTAGGATAGAGATATTGATAAAGTCTCAGTCTTAAAAAACAATAATTTGTAAAAAAAACATAACACCCCTAGCAGTTTTAGAATAGCTATCCCAGATAAAATTCTCTTTCTATTTCTGAACCACAAATCAATCTTAATATATTTATGCCTATACGTAAATATTTTTATCAAATAGAGAATTATAGAAGTCTTGTTATATGCTTAGCTATTGTATTGATAATACGGTATAACCTCAACGTTTAAAATTTGTTAATTAAACTCTTGAATTTTGTAGTCCATTACATTTAGTGAAACTTAATTAATCAGTTTTACATTAGTTTATGACTATCCAAACCTTAATTTATTTTGTAAAAACTTATTGAGACAGAACATTTTTGATCGCTCGGTGGCAATCTTCATCAGATTAAAGTTCGGATAGTCATAAACTAATGTAATTAAACTTGCGTTGTTATTTAAAACTGTCACTAGATTCTGCTACAACAGTATCATTAGTTTTGGTATACTCAAAGATATTTGAAGTAATCTTGATCCTTCCATTTGTTATAAATACTTTTAAAAAAATTGTTATTTGATTATCATTATAGTTTCGAATTAGAAAATATTATTGTGGATATCGTCCTATTTGGTGGTGTTAAAGAATTTCCCAAAATATCGTAGATGCCCGCACTTGTCCATTTTAACCGTTTTTTGGGTAAAAATATAGTCTTAATGACGTTGGTGTTCAAATTTTTTTTTCGTCTTAAATTACTTATATTAATCTGTAGGACGCGAATATCAACTTTTCTTTCCGCGGAAAATACGGAAAGTTATTTTTTCACATTTTAAATGTTAGATTGTAATGGCATGTATAGCGTAAACGAGTCTTATTGATATTGTTAAAAAAAATGTCTTTTTAATTACTCATTTCAATGAGTAGAACACTAATATAAACTTTTTTCTGCAGAAAATACATAAAGTTAATTTTTCTGCACATTTTTAATGTTAGCCTGAATAGCATGTATAGCGTGAACGGCTGCCCAGTAGCTACAGCGCACTGCACTACGTCAAAGTCAGTTTATTTTAATATTAAACTTATAATCTAAAAATTTAACTTTTGGTTATAATTTTATACAGCATGACTATATACCTACATTAATATACAGTATATCTACGAAGTATCCAGTCAGGATAGATTTGGTTATAATGTTATTCAACTTTACTATCCACCTATATTGAAATATACCTACGAAGTATTTAGTCAGGATAGATTTGGTTATACTTTTATATAACATTACTATATACCTATGAAGTATCCAGTCAGGATAGATTTAGTTGTAATTTTCTGCATCGGCGATAAGTCTAAATATTTACCAAAATTACAACCAAATCTATCCTGACTGAATACTTCGTAGGTATACTTTAGTACAGGTAGATAGTAATGTTAAATAAAATTAATACCAAATCTATCCTAGCTGGATACTTCGTAGGTATATATTAATATAGGTAGATAGCAATATTAAATAAAATTATAACCAAATCTATCCTGACTGGATAATTCACAGGTATATTTTAATATAGGTATTTAGTAATGTTGTATAAAATTACAAATTGAGACGTAGTGCAGAGCGTTGTAGCTACTGCACTCCCGGTTCACGCTATAGGCCTAAATGCCTTTACAACTTAACATTTAAAATGTAAAAAAAGTAACTTTCCGTAGAAAAAAAAGTTGATATTCGTGTTCTACAGATTAAAACGAGTAATTTAGGACGAAAAAAATTTTTGGTAAAAATGCTAAAGCCCGGCACCAAACGATATTTTGAGAAATTGTTCAAAACCACCAAATTGGACGATATCCACAAGAATTTTTTTTTTATTGAAGTGGGAAAGTTAATTAAGTTAAGTTTTTTTCAATTTAAAGTAGGGTAAAAAATTCAGCGCTGATGTAGAGGTTGTGAATAGGCGTGGAGTGATACAAATGCTTCGTGATGTCAGAACTGTATTTGGTGTTATAGCAATCTAAACTTTATGTAACAAAAACATGTCTTTAAGCTATATTGATAACTATTATTTTTGTTACTGCCAAAAAAGGCGAATTTTATGTTGAAATATACCTATGAAGTATCCAGTCAGGATGGATTTGGATAGAATTGTATAAATGTAACCATTTAGGTAATGTATAAAATTAAAACCAAATCTAACCTGACTTGACACTTTTTAGGTATATTTTAATATAGGTAAACAGTATTGTATAAATTTAAAACCAAATCAATCCTAACTGGAGACTTTATAAGTACATTTAGATATATGTATAAAAATTAAGCCAAAACTTTGTTTCTCAAATATCTACACACCTAAGGTTGCGTGACATACCGCGGCCGATGCGCACAACCTTATGCGCAGTACTGTGACGTAACAAAACATTTGTATCACTCCGCGCCCATTCACAACTTCTACATCCGCACTGAATTTTTTACCCTACTTTAAATGGAAAAAAGTAACTTTCCCACTTCAATAAAAAAAAAAATTCAGTTGAAATGCAGTAGCTCAGCACCATACGATATTTTGGGAAATTGTTTAAAACCACCAAATTGGACGATATCCACAAGAATTTTTTAAAAATTGAAGTATGAAAGTTACTTTTTTTCAATTTAAAGTAGGGTAATAAATTCAGCGCGGATGTAGAAGTTGTGAATAGGCGCTGAGTGATACTTACGTCACAGTGCTGCGCATAAGGTTGTACTCATTGTCCGCGGTACGCCACGCAACCTTACGTGTGTAGATATTTGAGAAACAACTTCTCCAGTTAGGATAGATTTGGTTTTAAATTTATACAATACTGTATACCTATATTAAAATTTACCGAAAAAGTGTCGTCAGGTTAGATTTGGTTTTAATTTTATACATTGAAATTCAGTTGTAAAATCACGAAGCATTTGTATAACTCTGCGCCTATTCACAACTTCGCCTAATTTTTATACATATATTTAAATATACTTATAAAGTCTCCAGTTAGGATAGATTTGGTTTTAAATTTATACAATACTGTATAACTATATTAAAATTTACCGAAAAAGTGTCGTCAGGTTAGATTTGGTTTTAATTTTATACTCTGAAATACAGTTGTAACATCAGGAAGCATTTGTATCCCTCCGCGCCTATTCACAACTTCTACATCCGCGCTGAATTATTTACGCTACTTTAAATTGAAAAAAAAGTAACTTTCTGAGGTCAATTTAAACAAAATTCTTGTGGATATCGTCCTATTTGATGGTTTTGAGAAATTTCCCAAAATAACATATGGTGCCGAGCTTATGCATTTCTACCAAATTTTTTTAACACCAACGTCATTAAGACTATATTTTTACCGTTTGTTGTATCTCTGATAGCTTTCTGCGTTGCCCAGTATAATTTTATTCTCTAAAATCATACACGTGGGCATAGGAAATAAATATAGAGTATAGATTTGGTTATAATTTTATAAATTACTATCTACCTATATTAAAATATACCTATATTAAAATATGTATCCAGTCAGAACAGATTTGGTTGTAATTTTGGTAAATATTTAGAGTTATTGCTGATACAGAAAATTACAACTAAATCTATCCTAACGATAGTTTGTTGGTATACTTTAATATAGGTAGATAATAATGTTGAATAAAATTATAACAAAATCTTGTTGCTGTTCATGACAAGCTGGTTGTAAATTACAAATTACACTTTTGCTATTACTTGTGACCAGACATTTCTCCAGAAAGAAGTCGTAAGACGAAATTAATTTCTTGTGGATATCGTCCAATTTGGTGCTGTTGAACAATTTCCCAAAATATCGTATAGTGCCGGAGTACTGCATTTCAACCAAAAATACAACCATATCTAGAAGTAGTGCATTACAGCCTAACATTTAAAATGTGTAAAAAGTAACTTTCCGTATTTTCCGCGGAAAAGAAGTTGATATTGGTGTTTTACACATAATTAAAATATATATATATATATATATATATAAAACCAATATCATTAAGATTATTATTTTTTCCACTAAATATAATGTGTTTTCTACACAGTATTAAAATACCATTATGAATTCGTATAACCTTATTCAATTAAATTGACTTGTACTTACATGTTGTATGTTGTCTGCTCACAGCTAGTTCCAGAGAAAGAACAAAAAAGAATTTAAGTTTTACTCAATATTAACTTTTTATCTCAGTTTATGATAACTTTGATCACCTTCTACAGATAATAATTGAAATTATGTTAAAAGGCAGAATCGTATGATGTATGTACTACTCGTATGATGTATCTATCGCTATAAATTGAGCAATGAGGAAAATCTACACTCCTAACAAATATGATTAGCTCCAATAGAATAATAGCCAATTACAAATCACTAGTCACGGTTCCCGTAATTACAGTTTAGTACTCTTACACTCTTACTCGTAGTAACTTGCTTACGTCACTTGCTCAATGATTCACCATGTGAAACGTAGTTTTGATTACAAAACACATTGTGATTCATGGTGTTCCAACAAAGTTAAAGTTTTAAGGGGTCCCTGATAGGAGCAGCACTTACACGAAAACAATATAGTATTTATTTTTTACTAGAAAGTAATCCAGGTAGCAGCACATCCTAGAAAGAAAATGAAATAATTGCACTTTTCTAGTGTGCAGAATTTTTTAGGCCACTAGATTTCAACATTTAATGTTTTGTACTACATATAGCGTTTTGTTCTACCAAATATTTACTCTTAGTACATGAGTACTTTATTTGTACTTAAGTGTAGTATTACTAATTATAAAGTGAATTTTTTTACTATTGAAACTCCTTGTTTATAGTTACTTTCGGTTAAATATGAAAAATTACTTTGTATAAAAGTAAGAACAAATATATGTAATAAACTAGATTGCCCCGATTTTATAATAATTTGAGCGAGCCAACGTATCAATGTCAAGAAAAATTAAAACTATATATTTTTAAATAGTAAACATATATATGCGTATGTTTTAAAATTTAATTAATCTAAATCATGGGGGCTGTGGAATGGAACTGACCAGAGTTTGTAGCCATAGTTTTTAGAACTTAATATTGATAATTTTGGCAAGTTTTACATAAATATAAACATGGAGGATGAAGTGGAAGTAGATGTTTTAGGAGATTTCAATTTAGAAAATCTGCTGACAAAAAATGAACCTAGAATGTAAGTAGAATAGATGATCTATTCTCCATTAAACAACATTCTTATTGCAAACACTATTTACATTAAAATAAAAATTAGACTTTCTCTGGGTGTAAACATAACCTAGTTTTTGTCAGGACATTAAACAACTATTTTTTGTCAGTTAAAACACAATTGACATGAAAGAATATGATTGTATTTTAAAAAGATGTTGACTTTGTTAGTATGAAATATTCGTATCCATATTTTATTTCTTAAATCTATGTACTTAATTTCAAAATATTTTGGATCAGAATTCCTGCTTCTATGTAGGTTTGACTAATTTGTTTAATTTGTCAAGGATTAAGGCAATCCAATTATTTTGGGATTTTAACCTTTATTGCAGTGGTCGTGTATTATTGAACAACTAATGTGATACTATTTGTGAAGTTATGAACATTTGGAACTTTCCTTATTGTGAATTGTTACTATGAAATTTTATTTGTAAATATGTTAACCTTCTGATGAGTGAAGTAGCATGAATTAAATATTTATTAAATATATAATAATGAGATTAAATGGTGTATGATTTGTTCTGCACTTTCAGAGGACAAAAGTGTAAGTGTAATATCAGTCAATGTTTGGATTAATTATTTTAATATATATATATATATATATATATATATATATATATATATATATATATATATATATATATATATATATATATATATATACACACACACACACAAAATAGTTTATACATTTATTTTTGTTTTAACACCTTGATAGGATATAGTATCTATATTCAATTACTAGATTCAAGTTATCTAGGTTAGTCTGTACACAGATAATTTCACTTTGGTAAATTAGAGAGTTAAATTGCTATTACGGTATTTAACATGATCACTTTATTCTTTAGGCATTCCTATTCCTACAAAAATGACTTTATCAGTTGATTGTGGTAAACTACAAACTTTTATTTTGTTTTTTATAATAATACTATAGTGTTCAGAAAATGGTAGTAATTTGGTAATAATATAGTCTTAATGACGTTGCTTAAAAAATTTTTTTTTTGTTTTAAAATTACTCATTTGAATGTGTAGAACACGAATATCAACTTTTTTTCATGGCAAATACGGAAAGTTACTTTTTTCACATTTTAAATGTTAGGTTGTAAAGGCATGTAGGCCTATAGGGTGAACCAGGCGCGCAGTAGCTACAGCGCACTGCACTACGTCTAGATTTGTAACGTTATATAACATAATACCTATATTATATACCTATATTAAAATCGTTTAATATACCTATATTAAAATATACCTACGAAGTATCCAGTCAGGATAGATTTGGTTATAATTTTATTCCATATTGCCTTTTTTTTTTCGTGTCCATGGTTTATTAGATAGCATTGTGGGTCTTCAAAACTGCGTCCGCCAGCCTCAAGGCATCCACACTGTAGAGGACCTCTTGGAGTTCTGAAGCCAGTGGCACCATTCCAAGTCGCACTTCAATATTGCTATCTATCTATATTAAAATATACCTACTAAGTATTGAGTCAGGATAGATTTGGTAATAATTCATTCAGCATTACTATTTACCTATGCTAAGGTATATCTATGAAGTATCCATTCAGGATAGATTTGGTTGTAGTTTTTGTAAATATTTAGCCATATTGCCGATGCAGAAAATTACAACCAAATCTATCCTGACTGGATACTTCATAGGTATATTTTAGTACAGGTAGATAATAATGTTATATAAAATTATAACCAAATTTATCCTGACTGGATACTTCGTAGGTATACTTTAATATAGGTAGATAGTAACGTTGAATAAAATTATAACCAAATCTATCCTGACTTGATACTTCATAGGTATATTTTAATGTAGGTATATAGTAATGTAAAACTATAACCAAATCTACCCTGACTGAATACTTCGTAGGTATATTTCAATATAGTTAGATAGTAAAGTTGAATAAAATTATAACCAAATCTATCCTGACTGGATACTTCATAGGTACCTTTTAATGTAGGTAGGCCTATATAGTAATGTTGTATAAAATTGTAACTAAAAGTTAAATATTTAGAATTTAAGTGTAGGATTAAAATAAACTGACTTTGACGTGCAGTGCGCTATAGCTACTGTGCAGCCGGTTCACACTATACATGCGGTTACAGACTAACATTAAAAATGTGCTAAAAAATTAACGTTTTGTATTTTCCGCGGGAAAAAGGTAATATTAGCATTCTTCACATTGAAATGAGTAATTAAAAAAAAAAATTTTTAACAATATCAATTTAACTTGTTTACGCTATACATGCCCTTACAATCTATCATTTAAAATGTGAAAAAAGTAATTTCCCGTATTTTCCGTGGGAAAAGTTGATATTGTTGTCCTACTCATTAAAATGAGTAATTTAAAACAAAATAAATTTAAAAAAAACGTCATTAAGACTATATTTTTACCAGTAATTTTGTTAACTGGTTATTTTGAAGAGTGTTATTGGCTTAGAGATAAATGTATTATCTCAGTAATATAATCATTTTTATATATATCATTAAGTGACAGTTCAAAAAATAAGCATATTAAAATTATTTTCAACTGTTTTAATTTTAGATCTTGTTATGATGGTGAGAATAACCTTGGTCTTAATTGTGAATATAGTAGTGTAACTTCTCAATGGTTGTTGGATTCTGCCTCACAGTCTTGTTGGTTTGACAAATCTGAAGACCGCGCTCATTATAGTTATGCTAATTCACAAAGTACATCATCAAACTCTGCTGAATCAACTCCTTCCATTGATGTTTGTGGCTGGAGTGATAAAGAGAGATATTTGTTAGAAAAGGGCTTGGTAAATATTAGTTTATCAGACATTTGCATTCCTTACAATAGTATATATTTATTGACTACTTTTAATACACTTTATTTTTGGTAATATACCCATTATGTTTCAGATTAAATTATTTATTTTCAGGAACTATTTGGACGCAGTTGGTCTCGTCTAGCACAGTATATAGGTTCTAAAACTCCACAGCAAGTGAAAACATATGTCAGAAGCATGGGTATTGATTATAGTCTCCTTTCATCTGAACCTGTTAGTGTATCTAGCTTGGGTTTTGGTGTTGACAATTCAGAGTTTAACTTTACTGAGTTAATTAATGACATGGAAATTCCTGCTTCAATTGAAGAGGTAAGCTGTGTTTCTACAGGATTTTGAACAAAAGATTGCACCTATTTGTATATTCTGTTTATTTTTTCCTCTACTAAGTGTAGTTCGGTTCTATTTTATTTAGTTATAGAGATTCTCATCATGTATGAGGGAAATTTGATGAAACATTTAAAAAGTTCTGTTTTGTTGTTTTGTGTTTTTGAGACAAACAGGTTACTGAAGGTTATTATTGTATATAAAGGATATGGGTATGATTAATTTACTGCATTAAGGTAATAAATAACAGGAAACCAATCTGTGATCGGGTCATACTCCAATTGAGTCGCAAATTTTAATCATTATGATTCACATTAGACGTGTATTATCATTTGAGAATTGATGTATTTGCTTAGTACGTCCAAGTTAACTCTTGCTTAAGTCCAATGAAATTCAGGGAATATGAACTTCTTTAAAATGTTTAAAAACTTCATGTAATGATTTTTCAGAAAAATTTCAATTAGCCCATATGATTCTTGGTTAAAATCCTTCTTTTTTACCAATTTTAATAAAAATCTTTATAGAGGTTTACAAATTTACAAATATATATAAATATATCACTTACACTATAATGTACTCAAGTGTACATAAGGTCAGGTAATTAAACTCCTTGAAAGTCGACACGCATGTATACCAAATAAGATTCTTGTTTAAGTACATTATAGTGTAAGTGATAAGTGAATACAAGGAAACAGTGTTGCAATGTTTTATATATATATATATATATATATATATATATATATATATATATATATATATGAAGTTAATATATTACTATGTAAGTAATTTAATATATTAACTTCATAAAGTCAGTGCAACGGAAAAACAATGGATAACGTCAAATATCAAGAATATATATATATCATTTATATACAATTTCTAGGCTTTTAAGAAATGTTTCACTAAGTCTTTTGGATTACTGAGGTTAAAAAGCCCCTATATACCAATTTTGACGAAAATTCTTAGAGTAGTTTCTGAGAAAAAAATTACATATATACAATTATTAGTCACTTAAGAATATAAAAAATAATAAGTTAAGAATTTTTGTACTAGATAGGAGACTGACATACTTATCTAGTGGCAACAGTCAAAAACTGCAATCTCTTGGGAATAAATAAATTGGAGTATTGCCACTTGGTAAGTCTGTCAGTCTCCTATCTAGTCAAACAATTCCTAAATTATCTTTAAGCTCTACTAGAACTAACCTAAAAAATTATAATAAATTAGAGATATTAAGATAGCATACTAAAGACTGACAAAGAGGGTTTAACATTTGTATATTTCAGTTAGAGTAATAAATCAGTCTTGGGAACAAAATAAGGGTGAAGATTATCTCTAAGGTTCAAGTAATTCCGGAGAACCAAGGAAAGTATGGGAAAGTTGACATCTGTTAGAGTATGGGAACTCATAAAATTAGGGTGTAATGTGAGAAAGCACAAAACAAGCAGAAAACCATTAACTCTGATTGGCTGAAATACATAAAGGGAGAGATAATGTGTATTCTTAAAAAGTAAAATCATCGGGTAAACAGAACTAAGTTTTGGAGGGTGCATACATATTTGGGGGTGGCAAGTTGTAAGAAAATATTTTACAAGGGGTAGTTTTGTTTAGCACAGTTAAGGGAATTATAAAAGGAGTTATTAGTTATTTTTGTATAGAATTTCTAAGAGTACAATGTGTAATGAATTAAGAAGATATTAAAGAGAAAGGGGATATGAGGTTAAGTTGATTACTTTGCAGAAGTGAAGTGTAGAAGTTAATGACCAGCAACTGGTGAATTCAGGAGTTGCAACAATAAGTATAAACTGTATTAGTCTAGATTCAGCCAACAAAAATTTCTGTAATTTAATAAACCATTATAAATTTAAATGAATTATATTTATAAAATTTTAATAATTTTTTTATCACGACTTGTACTTTATAAAAGATTCCAAAGTAACAACCCGCGAGAAAGCAATCTAAGATTGTATTTATTACATTTGTTTGTATTAAGAATGAAAACCTCGAGTCCACCTTTATAGTAAATTTAATAATAGTTTCAAAATAATTTCACAGTTGTTAACATTGTGTACACCGTAGTAAAATTAATAATTTTAATTAATATTAAGAACACCTTACTTAATGAACATGAATTAATTATTTGGTATTTTCTATAATTAATGAGATAGTTTATCTTTGTTTGCATTTTAATTAATTAGTATATATCAATAAATCAACTCAAAAAATGCTCTTAAATGCTCTTAAATGTCATCATCAGAAGTTAATGACAATTTTTACAAACTTTAGTAATTCTCAAAAGTAAAGCATTTGACCATTTTCCCAAGTCAACAGAGGCTAAAATAGATCTATCAAGAAACCCTTTTCCCAAAACCTCATTTAAATTTCCTCTTCATTCAATTGATTCAACCTTTTCAAAAAAACATTTTAAATATAAATTTTATCACATTACAAGTTATTTGTTTACAGTCCATTTCTGTGAACCTATGTTTGGTTCACGGCGAATAAAAATAACTCTTGTGTCAGCCAGTCTATGCTCTACGCTTGTCCCTAATTAGTAAAGCCACTATGAAATTTTGCAAAAGTTATGTCTATGTGACCGGAATTAATCTTCTTGTAACATTTACAGCATTATAAGAATTTAAATTTTCTTATAAAATTGTTACAACAAATTTTTAAAATTTAATTATTTTAGTATTAAACACAAAAAATATTTAATAAAAAATATTAGTTTACATCGAAACAAAAAAGCCCTAAACTTCCTGAATTCGGTAAGTCCTGCCTCCCATGGTTGCTTTATAGATGTTAATCAACAACCGTCTGTTTAATTCCTTGGTGTGGAAATCCATACTGTCTTTTCTTCAGATAACGTAGCTTCTTTTTGTGTTAGTCTGGATATCTCAACTGGTCATTCCATCTGGTCTTATGATATATGATTTTGCTATTGTTTTAAAACATAATTTTTATTATTAAATTTAGAGTTCTAATTATTTAAAAAAAAAATTAATTTTAAGTCCAAAAATTTATGAAATTTAAACCCTCTAGTTTTTATATTTAACACATTGTTATGAAACCTCACATTAATATTTAAACATAGTTTACATATGATTTAAAGTTTTTAATGACTTAATTTTTTAAGTGTAACTATTACACTTTTCAAAGTTCAAAATTTACATTCATTGAATTCTTTTGAAATTGGAAAGCTTGTTGCTTAAAAGATGTTAAAACAGTACTTTTAGGGCGAGACTCACCTTAAAAGGATATGAGAAGCACTCTAGACTAGATCTGGACATTCACCACAAATGCCTAGCTGGATATTTTAACTGTTTCACACATACAAAGAAATTTCATGAGCATAGACATTTACTTGCGTTTCTTCTTTGAAATCTAAAGTGACGCAACCCACTTGCCTTATCCTGCAGGACAGTCCTTCCCACAAACATTCTTTCCTCTGGGAAGTCTTCGAACAATAAAAAATTTCCTAATATATCATGTTATATCACGGCACCTAAGTTGACTGGTGCTTTTGTTCCCCACTTGGTCTTCCTGTTAGATCTATACTAACTGTCCATTTTACAATTGATTCAACCTTATTGTGAAGTTTTTGTATGATGGAAATGAAATGTCAATGATCTATCTACGTTGATTTTCCACTCGATTAACTCCTAATTAGTTCCTCTATAAATAACTTACTACCTTTTTAAAAATGGCTTTACCTTACATCCAATCTGACAAAATTATTTCAATCAATTTGTTTTATAATTTCTTTAAATTTATTTTTTCTCAAAATGAATTTTTAAAACTTGCAGTTTTTGTGTTGTACATCTTGAGGTTTTTATAGAAATTACACTTGTTTGTGTTATCTGGGTAAAAAACCCACTACTTACCGATTTATTCAGCAGACACGTTTCACGCTAGGTCAACACATTTTTCAATGCTGTGAATTACTTACAAGACTGTTGCTCAGGTGTGTTGTGTTGGTGTGAGTCTTGGGTGTATTTTTTTTCTGTGCTGTGTTATTGTTCATAGAGTAGTTGCTAATTATGTGCTCAAATATAGTGTTTGATTGGGAGTGTGTTTTGTCATTTAGAATGTGTTGTGGATAGTATTTATGGTGTTTATATTTCTCATAGTTTTCTACTGTGTTAAGTTTTTTGCTTTTATTGATGAATTGTAAGATTTTTAGATTGGTGTCTATGTCAGTCTGTGAGAGTAGTGTGTTTTTTATGTGCATGGCAAAATTTGATGTGGGTTGTGTCTTTCTTATTTGTTTTACGTGTTCTTCATATCTTGTGGTAAATGCTCTCCCTTTCTGTCCTATGTAAAAGCTGGGACAGTTGTTGCATGTAATCTTCTATACGCCTGCGCTGTCGTGTTTATGAACTTGGTGTGTTTTTGAACTGTGTAGGTGTTTTTTAATTGTGTTGGATGTTGTATCAGCATTGAAAAATATGCTGACCTAGCGGGAAACGTGTCTGCTGAATAAATCAGTAAGTAGTGGTTTTTTGCCAAGATAATACAAACAAGTGTAATAAAGAATAGTGGTTAAAAACACTAGTAGTAGTTAAATACACAGTTAAAAAGTATGAATAAGATTGTCAATAGCTCATGAAATTATAACTTTAAAAGTTCGCTCAATAGCTAATCAACTCAGATATACTTCAGAGACAGTTTGTGTGTGTGTGTGTGTAAATATAGCGACCTTGTTTTCTTTAGTAACATTCATGTAAGTAATAAAAATTGTAGGTTTCTATACATCATACTCACTCCCTGTATTTTTGGAAATAAAGTAAATATTCTCACCAGTATGGTTCTTGCATGTTTAGGTGATTGAGGTGGTTAGTACAGCTCAGCCAACAGTCCAGACAGGAAAAACTATCACAAGGCAGCGACAGTCGTCAAGGTCAGCTGATAGTACAGTACATCCATACAAGTAAGTAATTAATATAAGAATCAAATTGTTGCAGAAAATGATTTAAACATAATTATTAATGCAAACCGACTAAAGAACAAAATCAATAAATGCATAATAAATAATAATATAATAAAACTACATATAGATCCAACTGAGAAATACCACAGAACCATCAAAAAACTAATTAATAACTCCAAATACATTATCAGCAAAAACAAAAAATACCACCTAAAACAAATCTACCCTAAAGCACCTACATTCCATGCTCTCCCTAAAACCACAATCCCAATGTCCTCATCCTAGCCATGATCAACAACTGAAAATGCGCTTGTACATAAACTAGCAAAATACATGGACAAAATAATCAATCTATTAACTTGAACATAAACACACATATAACAAACAGAACAAACCTCATAAATAAAATAAAAGACATAAACATACCACACAATTCAACACTACTAACACTTGACATAACAAACATGTACACCAACATACCCATATCCGAAACCCTCAACATCCTAAAGACTTAATTAATGTAGAACAACATACCAAAAACCCATGTCACCGAACTCCTAAACATCCTCCAAACCATCACCAAACAAAACCAGTCGATCCCTAAACTTCCTCGACCTCATAATAACAAAAACCCACACACAAAAACACAGCTTCAACATTTACAGGAAACCCACAACAACAGACACACTTATCCACAACACATCAAACTACCCTATTCAACACAAACACGCTGCCTTCAGATTCATGCTCCATAGACTTTAAGAAGTTACAATGACCACAGAAAGCATAAACAAAGAATTAGACACCATTACATATTTAGCATACATAAATGGTTACAACACCACAATAATAGACAAACTATGACACAATATGCAAAAAAATACTAAAATTAACACTACAGGGAGGTAGAACAAATACATCACAATACCATATATAAACAAAACAACAAACAAAATAGCCCACAAATTTAAAACAATAGGATACAAAATATCATACAAATCTAATAACAAGTTACAATACAAAATACAACACAGCACCAACAACAAAGATAAACTACAAGCACCAGGCGTATACAAACGACTGCGCAAAATGCAACGAATTCTACGTTGCGCAAACAAGTCACAGCTTCAAACAAAGACTCGAGGAACACAAACAGAACACTAACTCAGCATTCTCCAATCACCTAAAAGAAACAGGACACAAATACACAGACATTTACCATAACCTAGAAATCTTACAGATCCACAAAAAAGGATCACACCTCAACACACTAGAACAATATAAAATTTACAAAAACACAAAATACAAACATATTAAAAGAACAGACCCAATACAAATCACACATACCCACACTTACAATATTAGTAATTAGTGATCACTAATGCAATTAGTAATGGTTATAAACTAATTGTCCCTATCAATGACAAATAATAAATTGAAAAATAATTTTAAAAAATAATTAATAATTTTTATGGTTTCTTAATAGTAGCTTTAGCTTATACCGACATCCTCTTTGACAGATATATCTTATTTTCAACTAGGACTGTAATCCTAATATCTAAATCAAACATATTGAAAATGAGACAAATGATGTGCTCATACACAACATAAATGTATGTGGTAATGTTTTGAGTATAAAATTAAGTATCTAAAGTTCAAAGTAGAAACAAACAAGAGTATAATTGTCATTTTTAGAGCAACTGGTAAAGAAGGGAAAAAGAAGTTGGATCATTACAAGATAAAGCAAAATGAAAAAAAGTCAAAGCAAACAGAAATAAGTAATTTTAAAAGAAAGATAATGAAAGAATCTCATCTTACGCCATTTCAGTTGTTGAACAATAATAATGAAGGAAGAGACATAATTGTCTTACCAAGTGGTGAAGAAATTGTAAGTATTTTAATTACCTATTATTATATTTACGTAAATAAATCAATTGATAAATTGGAAATTAAATTAATTAAACATTTTTTTCTTATTTCTTAATACATGTGTTAACCTTAAGTTATATATTTCGTTTGCACTATAAGCCACCTTCCATAGCTGTAGGTAATTTAAGAAGTATGTTGGTGTTGCAGTGAAGTGTAGTCAAGTCAGGTAAAGTAGTTCTAATATTAATCGAGCCTTGTGTATATATATGAGATTCTTTTAATTTTTTTTCATGCAATGAGTTTATTCTTTCATGGTTTGTGTTTTTGTTCTCCTATTTGTGGAGTTTTAAGAGTTATAATAATACGTTTTAATAAATCATTTCTATAATGAAGAAAATATGAATTTTTAAGGAACGTTTTACAAATGTTACATAATCTTGTAGTTAACATGAGTTGAAAATACTATTCACTTGAAATCTTAGCTTGCTTTTATAAAACATTAAAGTCAATTAATAAAATTCATGAAATTATTTTTAATTGATGAAAACGACTGTTTGGAATTCTTTAACACAGACTGTTTGGACTGTGGAACACATTTAATAGTTCTTTAAATTCATTTTATGTGAAACTACTATACATAACCTATTGCGCTCGATCTATGGGGCATGCTCTATTGCAAAATTCCCTTGTTATTTTCCAGCAGTGTGAACTCAATTCCTGAAAGCATTTTGTGACTTCTTTTGTCCTTGTCATTTTGGGCTCATGTCTTGTACATTGTTTATCTGATTTTATCTTTGCAACCATTCTTCTAATAAATGTGAATTATCTCATAACAAAGTTAATAATTTTATAACCTTTAAATATTAATTAACCCCACATTGTCATTACTTTATAATTAAACGTTGTTTAATAAATGATTTAGTACTTGGTAAAACGTGGCTAGTGAAACTTTCTAATTGGTGAACATTCTTTCTTGTTATTCTATTAGTGAACATTTGAACATAAATAATTAAGTGTTTAATGAACAGTTGTAGTGGTGTACACAGGCTACGCCACCATCTACATCTTTAAAGTTAATTTTATTGTAAGTAATTATTTTAGCAATTTTTTTTGTTCATAACCTCTTTGTTACATATACTTAGGCAACTCACAGATTTGCCTTTTTTTTTAAAATTTATCTGTGTGGTCCTCCGGTTATTTATTATTGATAGGCAATGATAACAATTTTTGGTTTTTCGCCTTGATAATAAAAATGTTATCTATTATTTTATTTCTTTGTGTCAAACTTAATAGGTGAATGCCACAACAACCGATTTTCAAACAGTTATTATATTACAGGAGCAATAAAGTTCATAATTTTTTTTAAAGTTTATATTATTTTATTTAAAATAATATAGTAGTTCAGACAAGTGGTAATATTAAATAAACTTTGGAAATAAAGTAAAATTGATATTAGACTTTGTAGTCGTATACGTTATTTATTACTTTTCACTTAACTTCTTTCACAATATTTTGTATACAGACTTTGTTATTTATTTTCATTTAACAAATTTTATATTTTTTTGTTGGTCCTCAACATTCTATCAGGTACATCAATTTTGAAACACCATCGGGTGTATCTGGTGTTTACCTTCGGAATATTGAATAACACTTTAAAACATAAGGGTATTTTATTTCCTAGAGATATAAAAATTTTTGACACATTTTCACAATATAATTGTAAAACTATAATTAGAGATAAGCTGACGAGCAAATATCCCTGTAGGCTTCTCTTGGTTCTAACGTTCTTCCTTTTCGACACTAATTAAGGAGCCTTGAAATTCTATTTCTTTCATGTTGGCAAATTTTCAAATAAATAAATTATGTTAAGATGTAAACAAATTTAAATTACCACATAATAATATAATTATCTACTTGAAAATATCTGGCACGATTTTTAATGCGATGAAAAGTCACATATACCAAAATAAAACATAAAAATAGTCTCGATAAATATGATACAATTCAGCACAAATAATATAATTCACTAACACTATTTGGCATGACACCTCCAGTATGCACCTGATATAGATAGATGTAATATTTTCTGCTAGTTTTCAATCTCGGTCAATTAGATATTCTTATACTATTAGTGATTTATCATACTTCTTGTTGGAGATCAAAATTAATTATGAAAAAATGCTCATGTAGAATTTAAATGAGTTGAAAATTTCTGTATCAAGCAGCATGAAATTATCCCTAAATAGATTTCATAGGTTGTGTGTGGAACTATTAGCTTTTGTGTCCTGGTCTGATGATTTTTGCAAAACCTTAATTAAATCTGTTGTTATTGTAGAACTGACTGTACCTCGGAATACCAACATCCCTAAGCAGCATGATTTGAAGGTAAATAAGTATGCATCACTGTGTTGATGTCTGTGCATGAAAGGATACAAATGCTACTTTTACGTAGTTGAAGTTGGTACCAGCCAAGATGTCCTGTGATGGCCCAGACCTCTTCTACCATCAATTACCTTGTATAATAAGCTGAAGCAGTTGATATTCTAAATAATATGTTTAAACAGTAGAACTTGGATAATTCGAAGCTGAAGGGACCAATGAAAACTTTCGAATTAACCAAAAATTTAAGTTATGAACGGTAGAAAATACCTTTTCAGTCAAAATAGTCCTGCTTTTTTTGTCTACGACGACTGTTTCAGTTATTTTCAGGTATCGTGACACTGATCTAAGTTAAAAACTACAATTTGAATAAGCAATAAACTTGGCCATAGTGGATTTATAAAATTTATAATTATTAGCAGGTAACCCATTGCGGATCTAATTGTATGCGTGCTACGGACAGTAGCAGGCACGAATTAATTTCTCGTGTCAATTTAATTGTATTTAACTAAAAAAATATTCTTACTTATAAAGCACTAAATATTAAAATTTTTATTATGGGGTTCCACTGTTATGGTTCATTTTGTATGTAAACAAGAATATATTAATTATAAAAATATTTACACTACTGACCGACACCCAGTAAAATCTATACTGAGCATCTCACTCCAGTTGACAAAAAAACTGCTGACGTCTATTATGTTACTAAAATCTATTAAGTTTAGACGTCTGACAGAAGGTCAATGGGCCATAAATATCTGTCTTTATTTATGCTGTAAGTATCGAGAGTTTATAAATATCCCTTATAAAGCACAGACGTCTAGTCTTGTGGGGGATAAATCAGCAAAAAACTCTTACCAATACAAACAAACTGATGTCTGAGCAGAGCGATGATCGATTCTCCTAATACCGCTCAAATCCCATGATCTTGTTCTGAACGGAGAGAATTTTTGAATCACTGGGATTCAAGCCCATATCCAAACTAATAACTTCAAATTAAAATCTTGAATTTTATAGTCCATTACGTTTGGTGAATCTTATTAATCACTTAAACAATAGTTTATGACTATCCGAACTTTGAATTTAGTAAATTTGTTAAAACCTACTGAGACAGAACGTTTTCGATCGCTATGTTCCGATCTTCAAGCAGAAGACACTGATGAAGAGGCACTGATGAAGACGATATGAAGATCGGCACATAGCGATCGAAAACGTTCTGTCTCAGTAAGTTTTAACAAATTTACTAAATTCAAAGTTCAGATTCAAATTAAAGGCATTGAACTTCGAATTATCAATAATTTTTTTATATTGATAGAATATAGAATTCAAGGGACCAACTAAAAACTTCAAATTATCCAAGTTCTGTATTTATTTTTTCTAAATTTACAAATTAATTATATGACTGCTTTTCAGATCAGAATTCAGCGTGAATCTGTTGACAATTCTGGGGCAGAGAGTGATATAGAGGTAGATGTTGATTCAGATTGTAATGAAATTGAATACAAGAGCAATGTTAAAGATGAGTTGTCAAATCCTCAATTGATGCAGGTTTTTAAAGAAGAAATGATGACTCCAAGTGGAAAAATAATGACTGTGATAGTAGATAAGCCAGCAGGTGAAGGTTGGTTGGAAGAAAAACCTGTACAAGGTAAACATTATTTCTTCTTATTAAATTAACTTTATTAAACAAGTAGTATTGAAAGATTGTAGTTAAATCAATTAATCTGATGACTTATAGAAAAATTTAAAAGGCCTGTTTAACACGTTGAGTGTGGTGGGCGTGCATGAACGCCCGTGCTCTACCAGTGCCCGAGGCGGTAGGCATTTATGCCCCTCTTCCCTTCTCAATTCATTGTTTCAGTGTGAGGTTAGCCATTGACAGAAAATTTTGTTTCGCTTGTCGGTTATTGTGCCAGTCTTTGTGAACATTTTGGTAGATTTTTTTTTGTTTTTGTCCCACCGATGCTGTCAGATTAGGGACTGTGTTATCATATTAGTGTAACCTGAAGTGTGTTATAATAGTGTTTATTACATTTTGTACAACGAATATAGATAATAAAGATGAATTATTGGAGAATGTCTACTTTGACAAATGTTACAGTAGACATTCTCTAATAATTCGTCTTCGTTAGGGCTTTACTTTCACGAGGGTCGCAAGGACAATTGTCTCAACCAGCATGATGACAGACAAGTTTTTTTTTACCTAGGCTGGATAAAAAAATCCAGCAATTTGAGGATTGGTCAAATGTCAGCATGTAAACACCTATATTTAGAGCCATACTACTACGGTCTAGAATATTATGCTAAATCGTACAAAATTTCCAAACTACTCTTGAAAATATAGGAAGAATTTGGCATTACTCTTCCATGGTAACATACACTGTAAATAGGTGTGTCTTAATCATCAATGAAATGTCTGAAGAATATGTGGAATAGAGAGTTTCCTTGAAAACTATAGAATGATGTGATATATTCATCTTGTACAGTAGAGCCTCGATATTCTGAGTCCCGATAATTTAAGCTTCTGTTAAATTCGAGCCTATTTCTATTTGAGCCTATTTTATCATTTTGAAAGATAATGATGAGTCGGGCTTCTAAGAAATGTTTGTAGCCATACTGTTTGCAAAGGACATTTAAACAAATCGAACAGTATGCAAAGTCGGGGTTCCAAGAAATGTTTATATAAAGTTCTATAAACTTATTTAGTGCATTTCTTATTAACTCCTATTTTTTCTAAACGTATTTCCGTGTAATCCGAGGGTGTCTTTGCTCCATCTACCTCGACTTATTGAGCCTCTACTGTATATTTTTTATTGGTTTTTGTGTAACACTAAACTTTTTTTTTCCAATAGTGTATTCTAATTATACAATAAGTATATCATGGTTTTTACAATAAAATTATACTAAAACAAGTAATATATACATTTTTTTAAAAGTAAATATCTACTGAGGCCAAGAAAGACAAATTTTATCATTGTTGGCTTATTTCCAGTTTGTTTATTTATTTGTTTAATTCATTTTAACCCTACAGCTCTATCTATGATATTTTGTGGTAACCATGGCAACAGTTTAAGGTTGTACAATGGAGGTTTCTATGACAACCAGAGGGGGGGAAATCATTAATATATATCTTTGAGAAATTCATTTCTTGGTATTGGAAAGTTGGCGCAGCGAGCAAGACTTTGAACCTGAAGATTCATTGTTCGAATTCAGATAGACCCCCTAATTTTTATAATTTAATTATTGAATATTTGAAAAAAACTTTATTAACATCAATTGTCATCCACTATAGGTTTAAGAAAATATATTTGAACTTGATTGGGTAAATAAAAACATATTTTATTAACGATTGAAAATTTATACAAGATATATATCAGGAGAGTGTGAGCTAATAGAAGGAATTTAATAAAATAGCACCGCAATCTCAAATACAAAGTAGCCTTTAAAACATCTAACACAATTAAAAAAAACACCTACACAGTTCAAAAACACTCCAGAACAAACCCGAAATAGTAGGAGTATTCAAAATCACATGTAACGACTGGACCAGCTTCAAAATAAGTCAAACCAGGAGAAACTTTACCACACAATTCAAGGAACAGATAAAAGACATAAAAAACACAACCCAAATCAAACTCTGCTATTCATATACAGAACACACTACATACATACAGCAATATAGAAACTAACCTAAAAGTCCTTCATTACATCAAAAAAGCAACAAACTAAACACAACAGAAAATTACAAGATTTACAAACCATCCACAATACACTCTAAATGACAAAACACACTCACAATCAAACACTATATTTGAATACATAATTAACAACTGAGTCAACCAATTCCAAAACTCACTAACTCCAAAATTCTAGAAATTAGGGTTTTTGTAGTATCAGATAGTATTCCTTGTACTTCCTATGATAGCATTCTATTTGTTTAAAAACTCTCTAATTCATATTTAAAATATAATTTTAAAAATCACAACTGTTAACAAAACTCTCTAAATCCATTCCATTTACTGTTTCAAAAGTCACCAATTCCCTTTTATTCAATACTGGTTCAAAATTCATCAATTCCAGAATCCCGTGATATACAGTATAGTCTCGATATTTCGAGTCCCGATATTTCGAACTTCCTTTAAATTCAAGCCTATTTCTATTTGAGTCTTTTTTATCATTATGAAAGAAAATGATGAGCCGGGCTTCCAAGATATTTTTATAGTCAAGGAAATGAATCTGGCTTCCAAAAAATGTTCATTTAAAGTTCTATAAACAGGAACTAATTTCCGTGTAATCCGAGTTTTCGGTAATCCAAGGGGGTGTCGGTCGCATCTACCTCGAATTATCGAGCCTCTAATGTACTTATAAGCTGATACTGCAACAAAACCTACTAATTCATAACCATATGATATTCCCTAGCTACAACCTGCTGTAATAGCTTATTTATCCTTGTATTTTGTATCAGTAAGTAGTGTTTTTTTTTCCAATTGCAAAAAAATTGCTATTTTTTGTAGTTTTTGAGATATTGAAATTTAAGTTAAGGGCATTACAAGAAGTAATTAAAGATGGTCGATCCAGTGACTTTAACAGATCGATGATTTTAGTGACAGCGCCAGGTTTGGATCAGTGACTTTTACCGGTGACAAGGAATACTGAGACTGCTTTGTATGTACCAATAACAGGAGGCATACCACATTGGTGAAATGATTCTATATTTTGGTTTTTTTCTTGTTTGGAAGGCTCATATTATTTTAAAATAAACTATGAAATTAAGTATAAACTACCGAGTGCGAAATAGTGTCTATTATCCACAACACTGTCACTATCTTGAAACCTAACACAAATTGACCATTCACACATGACGTAAATGAGTAGATTCAGTGACAGCGACAAATCAGCCAATAGCAGCTATGGTAAAATAGCAGCAACTTTTTAGTAACGACAGCGACATTTTGCCAACAGAGACAACCCCCCTTCTCCCCTTCAGTCAACAACACTAAACAATAATTGGCACAGTGATGCAAGCGGTGAGAGCAGAGCCAGTGACAGCGACAAATCATCCAATGACAGCCATTTCATCCATTGTCATTAGAACTGGCATTACCCATATTTTGTCACTGGTAACACCAGTGACAAACGAATATTAGTACAAGTCACCATGACAGAAAATATCGACCATCCTGGGAACTAATGTTAATGCGATATAAATACTGCAGATAGGAAACAAGGAGCTTTATTTAAATACTGGTTTGAAGGGTTAACTACTTTTTTTTTACTAATCTGTGGCTTGTTTTTTGTTTCAGAAATTTTATTCTATAAAAAAAAGTTTTAAATATTTATACAGGTTATGACAAATATTGTAGCCACTCTGTTGAGTATACTTATTCAATTATAAATATATCATACCATTAAACTTATGTGAAAAAATTAAGAAATAGGCGAAAATATATTCGAGTACATTTTTCTGCCTTTCATAACATTACAGTATTTTCCTTTGTTGACATGTTTTGGAATGACTCCATTTTCAAAACTTGAATGGTACTCAATATATAGAAATATTTCTAACTAAAATGAAGATGAGTCTATTAAGAATTGAAACTTTTGTACTTCACACACAGATATATGACAGAAAGACCCACAACTGCCAGTGTGATTATCATATTCAGCAGGGTTAAAAATTTGTTTGTATCCAATACTGCTTCTTAATGGTAAAAATTTAAACAGTAAACTTTAAATCTCACTACACATTAGTTTATTAAAACAAACGCGCTAGTTCATACAACAATCAGACTAGTTTTAGGGATGATGTCGCTTTCCTCAGACTAGTATCCAAGCACTGAAGAAGGCGACATCGTTGCCAAAACTAATCTGTTTTATGAAGTAGTGTGTTTGTTTTAATAAACTAATAACTATCAACTAATAATAATAATAACTAACAAGTTAACTGTTTTAATTTTTACTGTAGTGAATAGTTCTCATTAGCTAAGCTCTAATTAACTTGATATTACGACTTCCTAAGTCACAAAATTCAAAATATGACTTTTATTTATAACTCAAGTTTTTTTGATTCATTGCAATTTTGTTTACCTTTACTTTGTTGTTTTTTATTGTAGAAACAAAAAAACAAGCAGTGACATTAAGCTCAAAATATAATTCGATAATTCAAGAACGATTGAATGCTGTTTACAAGTTACCACCTCCTGAGCAAGAACTGGAAATATATTCTGATCAGATTGTTGAGGAAGAAGAAAGACTGCATCCTGAATTCTTTGGACAGTCGCACAACAAAAGGAAGAGATACTTGAAGGTAAATAAGTATAGATAGAGTCTTTGCACATAAAATTTTAATTTGTAAAAATTTTGAATAGTAATTGCAAGTATTGTAAAATTTAATTGTATAAAAGAATTCTTGCAATTTCACAGTATCAAATTTTCAAATCCTAATATTAGTTAATACACTCCCTATATACGTGTAGCTATGAAGAAACAAGACTTTTGTTATAACTCACTCAATTTTTATTTTTTTTACAACTTTTTTTATCTCCTTCAATATACTCCCTTCTCCTATCCGTACTCTTCTCCTTTCGAATTTTCAATTGTTCGAAACAGGGTTTTAAATCATTATCCGAAAGGTTGTTGTTATGAGCTTTGTCTCATTTTCCTTCACTGTGTCCACTATATCAAATCTGTTTCCTTTTAAGGCTTCCTTTACTTTTGGAAACATAAAAAAGTCACATGAGCTACGGTTAGGTTAGTAGGGTTGCTGCTTCAACACAGGAATACCATGCTTTGCAAAAAATGACATCATAACCAGTGCACAGTGAGCGTTGTCTTGATGCAGAATCCACGTTTTGTTTTTCCACAACTCAAGTCACTTTCTTCTTATTTGCTCAGAGAGGGTGAACAAAACCTCAAGATAATACTCTTTATTCACTGCCTGCCCCTCAGAAACTCAACTTATGTATACGACTCCACGAATGTAAAAAGAAAACAATCACCATGTCCTTGAACTTCTATTTCAACTTTCTATCTTTCTTCAGTTGTGGTGAATTTGGGCTCTTTCAATGCATTGATTGGCGCTTAGTTTCTGGGTCATAGGTTTAAAAACCATGATTCATCACATTTAATGACAGTTTAGGATCCTTCTTGATGTTTTTCAAGATATCAGAGCAAACCTCTAATCGTGAGTCTTTTTGTTTATTTGTTAGGATTTTGGGCACCATTTTCACACACTTTTCTCATGTTAAAATGCTAATGTAAAATTTGTCAAACTGACTCCTTTCGATATATACAGCTTCTGCCTTTGCACGAATACTTAACCGGCGGTCTTGACGGATAAGATTTCCAATTTTCTCAATGGTTTCATCCGTTTTTGAAGTTGAGGGCCTTCCTAAGCGCGGATCATCCTCAACATCTTCTTGTCCTTTTTTAAAACTATTACACCACTCAAAAACCAGAGCACATGACATATATTCTTCCCTATACACTTGTTGTAAGAGAAAATGAGCCTCTGTGGCAGATTTACGAAGTTTCACTAAGGATTTCTAGTTGCAACGTTCCTCGATCAAAACATATACCATATTTCCGACAAGCGAGAAAACCAAGATGCGACACTAACGAAGGGGTGTAGCCTAAAAGAGCCAGCTAAGGTCGTTCAACTGGGTGGGATATGGAATAGGGATATCAGGGACCAGGACTGTATGATAGGCAACCTTGAGACTTGTACAGCATGTCCTTAAGAAAGCTAGTCTCGATATTTTATAGCCATACCTTGTATATTTATATGTTAAATTTTGCAATCATTAATAAAATACGTTTTATTCATCTACTCCAGTTCAAATACATTTTTTTAAAACTTGTAGAGAATGACACTTGATGTTAATACAGTTTTTCAACTATTAATCAATTAATTAATTTTAATAATTAATTTCGCTTTCTATTTTCCCACTTGATATCGTGATTCTGCCATATGTTTATAATTAATAGTTATATTAATTGTAATTATTTATTACAAAGTAACTAAATAAAATTTGTATCTGTTGATGTAAGTAAGAATCTACTTAAAATTTCTTTTTTGTGTATGACTTAATGAAATTAAATTCACTCGAGTGTTTAAGGCTGTTATTGGACAACGGATCTATAGATCCAACTTAAAACACTAAGTTTCTGCTGCAAACCTATTTTTCATCACTAGTCACGTCACTGACATAATGGCCTAAAAAATATGACAATAGTTAAGTTGAAAAAAGTTTCTATTAGTTTTTTCGAAAAAAATATTTCAATTCCTACTTCTGTCAACAAAGAAAAACTTTATTTCAGTTACTTTTTATTAAATAATTATAATTAATATAAATATGTATAAACGTATGACAGAATCACAATATTAAGTGGAAAAATAGAAAAAAAATTAATGACTAAAATTCAATTATTTAAATTTAGTTGATCAAATAATATTTGAAAAAATATGTATTAACATTAAATATCATCCACTACAAGTTTAAAAAAATGTATTTGAACTTATGTAGATGAATAAAAGGTATTTTACTAACGATTGAAAATTTGAACAAGATATATAAATATATATTAGGAGAGTGTGAACTAATAGTAAAAATTGAAAAAAGAGTAAGGAAAGTAAGTAAATATCCAATGTTAGTTTCAAAATTATATAAAGTCGTATATTACTTATTGTTTGATGTCCTTTACATAGACAACAAAACATTTTGTTTTACTTTCTTATGTCTAAATCGTCAGAAGATGATATAACTCAACACAAACCTCAACAATTGCATTCTACTAAAATAAATTAGTTATTAAATTGAGAAAGTGATAACTAAGTAATTATATTGTTTAATTATAATTATGACTCGTTTCAACAGTTGCAAGAAAGAAAATTTCAGTTATTGAAAATTTAAATTACAACACGTTAATCCTAAAGATAATTTTTTAAACATATTTAAAACTAGGGATAAGTTTAAAAAAATATTAAATTTATATTGAATTGAAAGTTTTTACTTTTCAGATAACTTGTAAATTTTAGTTAATTTCCGAAGTGTTGGATTTTGAAAATCTTACCAGGTGCATCATTTTGAGTAATTTTTTCTATGAATTTTATTTCGACTATATATATCCCAATACTTTCTCTCATTTGTGTCTTATATATCTTTTTATATTGTGTACAAATTTGATTATATAATCATCTATAATCATCTTGTAATCATCTATAATTTACTGAATAAATCATAAGTAATCATTGAGTGACTGAGTGTAAACTATTAACTTACTTGATGACGCTACTCTAGTAGCCAGTTGGCTTCGTCTGTGAAACGATTGTTTTGAAGCGCGTCAGCAAGTAAGTTAATAGTTTTCACTCAATAATTACTTATAATTATTTATATCAATAGAAAGCTATAAGATATTTATTTGTAAAAGAATTAGAAATGACAGTTTTGGTTACATCAATAATAAAAACAAGTAATATAAATTTTGTTTAAAAAAGTCAATTCCTATTTAAATCAACAAAATAATATTGTCTTTTCTTTTTTTTTATTTTATAATTAGAATTAAAATAAATATGTATATACATTTTTCAGAATAACAATAAGAAGTGGCAAAATGGAAAACTAATTTCCTTGCAATTTTATATGTATGGCACTGGACTATTATTTTTATTTGTTACTATTTATACGCTTTCTTTTTTTGTCACTTGCATTGTGTTTTAGTTTAACAATTGGAAATTTGTACAAGATATATATCAGGAAAGTTTGAGCTAAGAGAAAAAATTTAATAATTTTGTTATTGTAAATAATTGTGTACTTTGTGTGATATTTTTAGATAAGAAATCACATTATAGATTGTTGGAAAAGTAACAAACCGAAATATGTTACTAAAACTGCAGTTCGCTCTGGACTTAAAAACTGTGGAGATGTTCGCTTGATTACCAGAATTCATGTTTACCTCGAACAACGAGGTTACATCAATTTTGGATGTGGTAAGTGATATTCAAAATATAACAGTTTTACCACTCTAATCTGACATTAGTATCGGATGTTTAATACAATCTGTTCTTTTTAATTTATAATTGAAGAAACTATTTAATTACTTGTGTTAAGACAAAGTTGATTTGAATCTGTTGTGCTCTATATTTATAATTCTTTGAGATGTTCCTCAGTTCTATCAATTAGGGAGTAAAGCTTTCATAACAATAAGTACAACATTGCTTTTTATACATTTTACTTATCGTTCAGATATTTAGTTACTAAACAATATTTAATATTGTTTCAACATAAAAGTGGTTACTGGTTTACCTAGTTGTATGCTAAAAGTTTGTTGAATTTAGCATTAAATGTTTCTGTACTTTTGCTATTTGGTGTTCTAGAAACTTATATGCGATACATTTATGAATTCTTTATGTAAAATTATTAACTATTAATATTTAAATACTCTTTATCATTAGGGTAATACAAACCAACAAACTGATATCTTTACTCCAATGTCAAATCCACAATTCTACTTGCAATCATCTTTCTTTCTCTGTGCAGTTTCCAGATTGGTCTATTAATATGTTCAATAATTTCTTTTCAATACACTAGTTATTTCAGAATTTGATATATAGTAGCAACTTATAGCTTAGGCCACTCTGACATATGTTTCAGTTTTCCGTTCTTTGGTATTTGATAGTTACCTAAGTAGAATATTAACACTTTGAAGTCTAGTCCCAAGATAGGCGTGTCTATATCTGCCTAGAAGATTTTAGGTAAAATTTTAAAAATTCCTGAATTATAATAAAATATTATATATACAGCATATTACATGTGTTTTTAAAGGGAAAGAAATAAGGTTTTAAGAAATATATACATATGAATTGATTACTTAAATACAGATCAAATTATCGTCCTTTGAAAAATGTATAAAAAAGTCAAATAAATAGAATAGCAGCACTGTACATGACTGTTTTTCACTATACATATTTACATTGGAATGAAAATAAATATTACTTGTTATGTTGTTTTAAAGCTAAAAGAAAATGCTTTCCTGAATCCGAATCTAAAATCAGATCATTTATGTTTTCATTCCATCAATTGAACCTCGGCCTAGACAAGTTCCACTGTTACTGTCTAAAAACCACATCTTGTATTGAATCACTTCCTAAACTGCCTCTAGCCATTATATCTATAACACAATATCACTAAAATTTAAAATTAAAACTAATTAACTAAAAGATAAAATTTAAAGCGAAAAACAGCAAACTCGAAGTATAAACAACTCACACTAAAAAAACACCCACTGTTTAACCTCGAATAAACATCTGTCTGCTAGCTCTCGGTCGTCACACTTCACAAATTGAGTTTTTGTTTCTAAAAGCAACTCTGATTAGCCCAAAGTTAAAGTGATATAAAGTAGAATAATCAATATAAGGAACGATATTGACATGGGAATTACATTGTTGTGTAATAAATACATAGGCTACAATTATTAATTGGCCTGTTCTATACTCAAACTTAGGGTTCAATGTGTTAATGAATCTGGTTTGAAAGGAATTATAGCTGTAACTATCGAAGATTGATCATTCCACATTACCCAGTGGCCAATGTATATGGTAATGTCCAGGTGTTTTACACAGTCCCACTCTACTCCTGCCTATATATTGGCAGTATAGCTCAAGTAACTTCAGTCCTTAATGAAATGACAGTTTTAGAATAACCTCATTTATATAATTAAGTTTCAAGGCATTGAAATAAGAGCCACAGCCGCCCTAAATAATTTTGTCACTGACTTTAACACTTATTTTACATATTTATGTTAATATTTTTTTAATGGTATTGCCATTATTTATTTAATTTTATACTTTATTTTAATTAAAGATCAATGTCACTACAAAAACATAAATTCAGAAGAGGTAATGGAAAATGCCACATGTAAAAATATTCCATTGAACAATAAATCATTGGATACAGTATCTACAATGTCTAGTCAAACAACTCAATTTAGAGGAGAGAGAAGAGCAATTAAAAAGAAGAGAGTATTTTTAGAATCTGTAAGTTTTTTATAGTAATGAAAAAAAGGTATAATAACTAAGTGCAGTAGATTCTAGATAATTGGATCACTTCCAAGACCAGCAAGATTTGGTCTGATTAAACAGCTGGTACTATTGAAATTTTGAATATAAGGGGTATGTTTACTAAATTCTGTGCAACCTCGATTTTTATAATTTTCGCATAAGTTTGTCAGGAATATGTTTTAAACACTAGCAATGTTAATTGTAAGCAGTGAAATTCATATGAAGTTGCCTCACAAAGTAGCAAGTTATGACGGTATACAGTATCAAAAGCACACTGGTACAATATATTACAGTAAAATTATTGGCAAAAGCCCCAATACTACAAAAATAATAGAAAAATAACTAATATTACAAGTTACCTATGATTAAACTCTCATTTGCATTTCGATGACCATATCATCATCATCATCATCAGATGGATCTATTACAAAACTACAATCTAGAATACAACCATTTTCAATCTAGACTGAAACCAATTGTTCTCTGTGGTTGCTATATAAAGGTGTAAGGTAAGGTCCGCCCCCTCTGCGCCTTCAACCAATAAACAACGGCCCTATTCTTGAACCTAATAGGCCACGTCAGAAAAAACAAAACTATAGTAATAATATATATGTAATGTAAACTACACCTATTAACAATAAATAATATAAAAACTTATTAAAATAATACATCGTATTTAAAATAAAATTATTAAAGCAAAGAATATAAAGAGCAGTTAGGGACAGGCCTTCAACTATATTCATTAATTTAATATTTAGTGTAATTATAAAAATACTTTACAACTATTGAATGATTTTTTGGAGTTAATACTTTTAGCTAATAACATTTTGTTTTTTTTTTTACATGCTGATTATGAAGGACATGTTCTACACTTGATTTTCCGGTCTATCATATTTAACCCTTAGCATGTGTGACATATAAAGGGCAAGTAACAGATTACGTGCTATTAGATAAAAAAACTTTTTTGCGAAATGTTCAAAGTTCTATTTAGTTCTGAGTTCCTAAAGATGTATTTAAACAAAAAAAATTATAAACTAGTTATTTTTATAATTTTGTATATTTTTACACTAGGTAATTCAAGATATCAATAAATCCATTTAAAATAAAATTAAAGTAACTAATATTATTACTTACTAAATCATAAACAATAAATTATTCTTACATTACAAACAAGTCACTCACGTAAACAGTAAACAACTATAGCAATCACAATGCCAACATAAAATACGACAGTTGGCAAACGCTGCATCCTGCCGAGAGTATCCGTCAAACTCGCATGCATAGACCACATAATGACGCCAGAATGTGGATCGGTAGCACATGTCCAAGAACAATAAACGTAGCAGAGGAGTTTATTTACACCAAACAAACATTTTCACACATTTTAATGGACTCTAAACAAACAACTAGGACTTCCATAAACAAAATATTGTGAATACGTGATTTCTCATAGTACGTGCTAGCAGAGATTTCAGCCTTACGAGAAATCACGTAATACGCATGCAAAAGGTTAACATGAACATGGTGTTCTTTAAATGTACTTACAATTTTTTTTTTTGTTTGGCCTATATACATCTGTATATAAAGTTGTTATTGTTAATTGTAAACAGTTGTGTGTGTATATATATATATATATATATAGGTTAGTTTTGGTTGGTAAAGATTATTTAGATTTTTTGGACTAGGAGACTGACAGACTTACCTTGGTAAGAGTCCACACTGTAGTCTTGAAATAGAAACACATAAAAGCACTTAAACAATGATATATTTCAACCACACAGTGGTCTTTGTCAATCGAAGAGAAAACACAAAAAGAAATATGAGAGAATGAAATAAAATAAATATTATTTATAAATAAAATAATTATTTTATTTCATTCTCTCATATTTCTTTTTGTGATTTCTCTTCGATTGACAAAGACCACTGTGTGGTTGAAATATATCATTGTTTAAGTGCTTTTATGTGTTTCTATTTCAAGACTACAGAGTGGACTCTTACCAAGGTAAGTCTGTCAGTCTCCTAGTCCAAAAAATCTAAATAATCTTTACCAACCAAAACTAACCTAAATATATATATTTTTTATATATATATATATATATATATATATATATATATATATATATATATATATATATTACGTTATCCATTGTTTTTTTTTCCCGTTGCACTGACTTTATGAAGTAATTATATTACTATTGTAAGTAATTTTATCCACCATTAAGTGCAATGATTTTACCTTGTGTGATAAGGCCGCTGCCTTTCGGTCACTTGACCATTGTCGAATCACTGATTACTTTTTTCGTTCTTCGTATTTTTTACTTCGAAAAAAGTAATCATTGATTCGACAATGGTCAAGTGACCGAAAGGTGCCTCATCACTCAAGGTAAAATCATTGCACTTAATGGTGGATAAAATTACTATATTAACTTCATATATATAAATATATATAGGAATTTTTTGACTAGATAGGAGACTGACAGACTTACCTAATGGCATATATATATATATATATATATATATATATATATATATATATATATATATATATATATATTACGTTATCCATTGTTTTTTTTCCCGTTGCACTGACTTTATGAAGTTAATATATTACTATTGTAAGTAATTTTATCCACCAATAAGTGCAATGATTTTACCTTGTGTGATGAGGCCGCTGCCTTTCGGTCACTTGACCATTGTCGAATCACTGATTACTTTTTTCGTTCTTCGTACTTTTTTACTTCGAAAAAAGTAATCATTGATTCGACAATGGTCAAGTGACCGAAAGGTGCCTCATCACTTAAGGTAAAATCATTGCACTTAATGGTGGATAAAATTACTATATTAACTTCATATATATAAATATATATAGGAATTTTTTGACTAGATAGGAGACTGACAGACTTACCTAATGGCATACTCCCCCCCTGATTGCAATCCTTTAGAATTGAGAAGATTGGAGTTATCATACCATCGGTACACCAAATTTAGAGAGCCTCCTAACCTCAACATCTGATAAAACTCCTTTTACATTCCCTCAAACTTATATCATTTTCAACAACTCCATTTACTTTTCTTCTGACAGACTATTAATATCTAGTTTCAAGTCAATCAATATTTACACAAATGACATATAACAATATTTACACAAATCACATATAGCACTATATCATAAACTATAAATCTGTGAATCTGTGACATTTGGATATTTATACCTATCTGTAATAGGACCGTCTGGCCATCGAAATGTATATAAGGGTTTAATATTAGGTAACTTGTAATATTAGTTATTTTTGTAGAATTGGTGCTTTTGCAAATAGTTTTATTGTAAGCTAGGATGGGTGAGGTAATTCAAAAACACTGTATAAATGTTAAACATAGAACCAATGCGAATGTTGTCACTGAGTGTATTTACAAACTCTCTCCAATCAACAAAGTTTCACAAAAAATTTATAGAAAGCCCTATAGAATGTTTATGAGTTGTCACGTTTGAGTGACCGAGGAGGGTTTGGCAACTAATATCTGCTTACCCATTTCAGTATGAATTTTCTTTTCAAGGTTTTGAAAAATTTTGCAAATTCACTTTTCTCCTTAGTAGACGTCTTTGTTTATTTGGATAAAATAAAGTACTGTTTTTTACCAGCATAATGTTTTGCATGAGACATGCTTTAATTTTTGTTTTTTTTATAAATTTTTGGTTTAATTAAATAACTTGTATGTATAATAAACCAGTGATCCAACTATCAGAAATCCACTGTAATAAACTCAAATTCTCAGTTTATTAAGTTATTGTTTTTTAAATTTATATTATTAATCTTAATCCTTGTAATATTAGTTTATATGGTAATAGTTTATTAATTTTCAAACACTTTTGATATAACTTGTATCACTTTACAACTTATTTTTCCAGGCGTAGTTTAACAACTGATAGGTAGCTGTTAAACTCTATATGTTCATTGAAATCCTTCCATTTCTGTTTTTTTTCTCTACTATATAAGAGTTTCCATCTAATGTTTCCTTGGACTTCATCCTAAATCATTGTTAACTGCTTTTTTTTATAAAAATAATTTAGCCGTCATCGAATCAATTCTAATTCTAGTCGCAAGTGACAATATTATTGAAGTCTTGCACCTAAGTAGGATTTTCATTATAGAGACATTTGATGAAGTTGATCTGAACAAGCCACTAGATTAAATTTTCAATATTTAATGGAGATTCCGTATGGTTTCCGCCATATAATAATGTTGGCAAACATGTGTCAGTTCTTTACGCAAATGTTTTATGGCCAACTTCTGAACACGTCAAATTGTTTCAGTTGTTTGTGAGTAGCTTTAATATTTAGCTCGGCCTTCAAGTGACTGACGAGTGTGTCGTAACACCTCTCTTTCTGTTTAATGAACAATCAACAATCACGATGAAATCTTGTTTTTCCTTTCCTATCATCCTAAAGTGAGTTACACGATTGCAACACACAAAGTGAGCTTCCCAGTAAACCAGTCTATTGTAAGTACTCTATACTCAATTTCTGGTCCTCTATATTACATGTATTTCTGGTTCTATCGGACATATTTTCTGATACTATGGGCCAATTTAAGAGCATATTTCTAGGCCTTATGGAACCAGATAATTTTTTCTAGTCTATGGGACAGTTCAGAGTCTTTATTAAATTGGAAGTGAATTTATAAGTCAAATATTCATTTTACGAAGATATCTTTCCATCCCCAACGTGTAGAGTACATACAGTTGTATGAATCAACTGTGCAACCTTTACCAGCAAACATATCTGCTTTTAGCGGGCTTACAATAGAGGGTTTACATTTCTCTACAAAGGCAACTAGTTTTAAAACATAGTCAATATCTGCAGTTTATCTATTGAGAACATTTACAAACGTTACAGCTTAATTAACGTTGCTTAAAATATTACATGATTTATTATTTTTAACGTTAATACACTACTTTGAAATTCTTTTGAATTTATTTACACAACACTAGGGATGGTCGATCCAGTGGCTTTAACGGATCAATGATTTTAGTAACAGCGCCAGGCTTGGATCGGTGACTTAAGTACTGGTGACAAGAGATACTGAGACAGCTCCGTATGTGCCAAAAACAGGCAGTGTGTACCACACTGGTGAAATGATGCCACATCTTGCATTTTTCTTTTTTGGAAGGCTCATTTTATTTAAAAATAAACGTCTACAAAGTTAAGAACAAACTACTGAGTGCAAAATAGTGTCTACTGTACACAACTCTGTCACTGTTGTGAAACCTGACACAAGTCGACCACCCATATCTGAGGTAAATGAGTAGAGCCAGTGACAGCAGCAAATTGTTGTTTTGCCCAATCACAACAGAGATAACCCCTCCCCTCTTCAGTCATTGACACTGTAAGATCATTAACGACATGGGAGTAGAGCCAGTGACAGCGACAAATCAACCAATGACAGCAGCAGTAAAATACCAGTTACTTTCTAGCCAGCAACAGCCACATTTTGCCCATTCACAACAGAGACAACCCCTTCCCTCTTCAGTCAATGACACTGCATGATTATCGGCGACTGAGAGTAGTCAGTGACAGTGACAAATCAATCAATGACACAATCAAAAATTGTGTTAATCGGAGCTGGCTTGAAACCCATTAAAACAAAGCATTGACGAGTTGACATCAGACCCTTTTTTAACTGATCTAGACTGACTTCAGAAAACACATTTACAATTCTATAACATAAACAAAATTTTGAAAAAATGAATAATATGAAATATTTGAGCTTCATAATTATCGTGAGCGAGTTTTACAAACTGTTGAATTTGATGGAAACACTGCCAACAAACTAGCCGACAACAAAGAACAGCTATCCAAATTAGCTCATTAAATTCAACATCAGTTATTTATTATGACTCTACAAACCTCTTTCCTTGAATCACAAGTCAATAACCCATTATATCCTTATATCCTTAACAAGCCACAAAAGTTCAGCTACCCAAGCTAGAATTGCAACCTATTTCTGAGAATCCACTATAATGGGCATCCTTTACCAGTCTCCATGACGTACTTATATATGAGAATGAATATTATCGAATATCTTTAAATTTAAATATCTTCTATGCACTTTGTCAAACTTCTAGATGTAATCAAATCATAGCCTCTGGATATTACACAACAGCCTACAAATTTCTCTGAAAGCCTTATCATAATGTATACCACATAATTACGCTCCCCGTTCAAATAATATTTGCTTTTCTCTCAATTTCAAATACTTACTACCAATATTTTAGTATCACTAAAATATGATACTATGTAGTTTTACATGTATGTCTTATGAATCTTGTATCAGAAACAAAATATTTTTATTTAAAAAATTCAGTCATCTAAATGTTATATAAGCACTAAATAAAATTTTCATAGCAAGTTATATCATGACCTATAAATTCCTTCGTTGTCTTATAACATTTTGTGAACATATTTCAGAAAATTTTTTGTTTGATACCCACTAACATTAAATTTTTAAACTGTATTAGTTTTAAATTACTTCAAAATTTAGGAGTAGCAAGTTGTTTTGTATTTTGAAAAATGTCAAACCATATTTTGATTTGTTATAGTCTTCAGAGGATAGTGAAGATTGTGGTTACACGATGGTGCATATGGATTCAGGGGAAATTTTGGTCCAACATTTACCTAAAACTTGTCAAACAGAAGAAAAAAGACACACGAACAAATCTAAAGCAATAAATCTGATTCGTTGCAAAAAATTCACAACGGAATATCATGTAAGTATTGAGACTCTTAATTCACGAACATGACCCCTGTAAAAGGTGACAGCTAATAAAAATTCCATGCTGTTTATTTTTATAAATAAATGTATGCAACAATTATTTTAATTAATCACTTAAACAATGACTATCTGAACTTTAAATTTTGTAAATTTGTTAAAACTTACTGAGACAGTACGTTTTCGGTCGCTATGTCACGATCTTCATCAGTGTCTTCTGCTTGGGGATGTCGGGTCAAGCGGTGACAGTTTTAAAGGCAGGTTTTCAATAGTATCAAAGAGTATGTGTGATTTATATTGTGTTTGTTCGTTTAATATGTTTGTACTTTGTATTTTTGTTGTCTGTAAATTTCATATTGTTCTAGTATGTTGAGATGTGGTCCTTTTTTGTTGATGTGTAGGATTTCTAGGTTATGGTAATTGTCTGTGTATTTGTGTCCTGTTTATTTTAGGTGATTGGAGAATGCTGAGTTGGTGTTCTGTTTGGGTGATTTTGTGTGTTCCTCGACTCTTTGTATTGTTTGTTCATTTGTGTATTGTTGTTGGTATGTTTGTATTTTGTGTTTTTGTGTGTCTGTAAATTTCATATTATCCTAGTGTGTTGAGATGTGGTCCTTTTTAATTGAAGTGTAGGATTTCTAGGTTATGGTAAATATCTGTGTATTTGTGACCTGTTTCTTTTATGTGGTTGTAAAATGTTAAGTTGGTGTTCAGTTTGTGTACCTCAACTGTTTGTTTAAAGCTGTGACATGTTTGTTCAATGTATAATTTGTTACATTTATCGCAGTTTAGTTTGTATACGCCTGGTACTTGTAGTTTGTCTTTATTGTTGGTGTTGTGTTGTATTTTGTATTGTAAAATGTTATTAGTTTTGTATGATATATTGTATCCTATTTTTTTAAATTTGCGGGCTATTTTGTTTGTTGGTTGGTTTGGTTATGTATGGTAATATGATGTATTTGTTTTCCCTGTCTGTAGTGTTAATTTTATTGTTTTTTGTATTTTGTACCATAGTTTGCCTATTATGGTGTTGTATCCATTTATATGCTAAATATTTAATTGCGTCTAGTTCTTTGTTTATGTTTTCTGTGGTCATTGGGACTTCTTTAAGTCTATGTAGTTAATCACTTGTTTAATTGATTAAAGCTCACTGAACGGAATAGACTACAAAATTCAAGAATTATTTTAATGTTAACTAAGATCTTATCACTTTTTTAAAGGCTGAATTATAACTTTTTCAGTAGGTTTAATTCTTTTAATAATATTAGTTTACATTTCATTAACTCAACCTCCACCACATTAGAACAAACACTAATATATTTTCAAAGCTACATTCATATTTCCACATGTATACATTCACTTATACATAGGAGTTTTTGTTGATCTGGACTGTTCTTCACAGTACCTATGTGTCCCAGCTTGACAAACTGATTTAGGAGCATGTTCTACCAATATGAACGAACTTTCTGGTCAACCAGCTGTTTCAGTCCTTGGTCAGAGAGTTTCTGCTATTCTTAGGAGGTTGAGCATGTGGTCAGTATTATTAGTATTTGACTAATGCTTATCCAGTTGAACTAAAGAAGCAAGTAATGACCGAGTTTGTGGAGTTTGGAAATGATAGAAAGTGATCCACGAGTGTATACATTCCCTTAGCCTTGCCTGTATCACTTGACATACGGTTTGACTTTTAAAAAAAGTATGAATAAACATGAACTTAAACATTAAAATTGGATAGAGGAAAGACCCTCCATTAATGTTAACCCCTTGCGAATCTAATTAATGGACACGCCAAGGACACTAGCGAGTACAAATTAATTCCTCGCATCAATTTAGTTGTTTTTCGCTACAAAAATATTTTCATTTACAAAGCATGTAATAAGTTTGCTTTAGATTCTATTGTTGGTAGTTAATGTTGCTCTACTGCGTTGAGAATTTTAAAAGTTTATTCCAAAAAACTTGACTGTAAAATCATATTCAGGAACTTTGTCTGCTTAAGTATAAATAAATTGAAGTTAACCTAAATATATATTGTTTCAGGCTCCGTTTAGCGTGAAAATGGAAATATCAGCCCTGATGCTTATAAACATCCATAGTCTTGCTTCCCCTAATAGTGAAGTTATAGGTTTGCTGGGCGGTACCTACGACTACGAACATAAAGTTCTGACAATAATGTCAGCAGTGCCTTGTAAGACAACACGTAGCAGTAGTGTACATTGTGATATGTGCCCAGGTGTGTATAATGCATGGAGGCTTTCTGTGTTGTAATGGACAAAATTACAGTTCATAGATTTATAAAAGGATGTTTGACATTTTTCAACATTTACCATATTTACTCGTCTATAACATGCAGTCGTGTATAACACGCACCCGTATTTAATTACAATATGTTAGAGAATATATGAAACATAAAATAGCAAATATTTAGTACTTACCAGAATTTTTTATTGAAATATCCAAATATGAACAGTTATGAAATTATAATGCAATTCAAAATTTACAATATCTACAATTTGCTTGTTTTAAATGCACAGAATTTTTCACTCAATGTCACTACTTTCCGAAGATGATGAAAATTATTCCTCCTCATGAGAATTAATTTTTTAGCTTTAAGTTTTCATAATTCAAAATTACTATTCCTTTTAGAAAACATGTAAACCTAAACATAACTGGAGTAAACTGCAATTGAATACTTTATTCTGAAATTAAAAATTATAGTATATAATCCAGAAAAAGATATACAAAATTATTTTAACTGTGCTTCGAAAATATTGTACCAAGTTTGGAGATTTAATCAAATGTTTTGAAACATGTCTCCTTATTTGGATGTTGGTGTATCTTTTGCTTAACTTATGCCAACTCTTTTGGGTTTTCAATGGCCAGGAAACAACAAAGTTAAACAGTTGCAAATGTAATTTAATTATATGAACTTAATATCTTAGGGATAAGGTATCGTAGGGATACATAGCTAATATATTTATCAGACTTTCCTGTGGGGCTTGACCTGCAAGTCAACCATTGACTTCATATTCCTCTAATTTTAGAACTCATATCAATCTACGGTGTAATTACTATTAACAGTAATATGTGTGAGTTTTATAGCATGCACTTAATTTTTTTTAGGTTGAGTAAAATTAGAAAATTATTAGTGGTTTGATCGTGTTTTGTATTTTAGTTTCAGAATTTGAAGGCTCTCAGAAACTTGCAGAAGAGAAGTTGTCTATTGTAGGATGGTACCATTCTCATCCTAACTTTCCACCAAATCCTTCTGATACAGATTTGGAAACTCAGAATTCAATGCAGACCTTCTTTAACAATACTTCGCAACCTTTCATTGGGTTTATTCTGGCTCCTTACTTTCAGAGTACTACTGAATTCAGGTGTTGTATTCAATATTTCTAAGTAGCAAATACATTAGAGTCTCAAAAATCCGAGTCCCAATATTTCGAACTTCCATAAAATTCGAGCCTATTTCTATTTGAGCCTACTTTATCTATTTAAAAGGAAATGAGTCGGGCCTCCACCAAGAAATGCTTATATCAATAAGGGTGCTTTTCTTCCTACCAATTCTGTTGTGGTTGTTGTGCTGACGCTCATGCTCGCTGTTATGTTGTGTTTGAATGTCCGTATCAGTTATGTTTAGATGACAACTGTGGTTAGATGGTCAATGTGCCATAAATATCTTTCTTTATTTACACTGTAAGTTTTGACAGTGAACAAATATCACTGCACAAATGTCTAGTCTTGTATGTGACATATTGAAAAATAAACTCTCTTGAAGTGAACAAATCAAGCAAACAATGACAACACTCATGAATAGCTGGACTGTACTTTATTCACGCTATTATTAAATCTGGTTCGGGCTGTTGCCCCATTGATCTGGTTATGAGATGTTTTACTGTATTAGGGTTCATTAGAAGTCCTATTTTTTCTAATGCTCAGGAATATTTTCCGTGTAATCCGAGTTTTCGATAATCTGAAAGGGTCTCAGTTTCATTCACTTTAATTTACTAAGACTCTACTGTAATTACATTAAACCTTAATGTTTAGTAAAGCAATCAGAAAAATATTATTGTTTGAAATGCCATGAAAAAAAACAAATAATTGTAGCTAGTTTCATATTCTGAAACATTTATATGAATGGGCATTGCATTACCTGTGTTTAATAATATATTTACTATCTAGGAAGAATTGCAATCATAGTTTCACACAGTAGTAGTAACAATACTGACTTATTACAATGGAGTTGAAGCCATTTAGAGTAACTTTGTGTTGTTTTCATCTCATGGCGCTTGTTTGTAATGGCAGAGTTAGCTAAAAATCTGACTCTGAGATTAGATCTGTAATTTTCCTCTACGTGAAGAACATTAAAAGAGTACAAATTCATCAACTATTCGGATTTCCATAATTTGACATGAGGTGTACACAGTCTTTTAGAACATTTATGGTATTCTTTTAGTAAAATTTTTGCCATATCATGAAACATTTAACACAAACGATTTCTCAATATTAACACAATGGTAAGCTCCAGTGAATTTTCACCAGCAGCATTTTTTTGATCTATGACAATGTTCATCCTTGAATATAGCAATTTGTGTTATACTCTAAATATAACACATCTTTGGTTAAGAGTAATTTTCACTTCCCCCATATACTTCTGCTCTTGCTGATGGTTATTACAGTCTTTTTACTCCTTGCTGGAGTGAAATTCGATGACAAGATCAAAGAACTTGTTACCACATAGTTATAATCACAGGCAAATGATACTTTCAAGAATTCAAAATTTTGTGCTACACTGTGACAAGTTACAATTAGTAATAATTATGTAAAAAAGTAAAGAGTTTACAGTATAGAAATTATCTAGCAATAAATTCTCCTTAACCTTTTTCTGATCTAGTTACATGTGTGCTGCAGAAAGTAGCAGATACAAATTCAGTTGTTTTTTAGTTGTCATTTGAGTTGTTTTTTGCTAAAATATTCTCACTTATAAAGACTAAATATTGTACTTTTTATACGCGTACAATTTTTTTTATTCGTTATTTTCTACTTTAGTTAGTTTATTATTTGTTGATTGATTATTATGTCTAATCATAATTAGTAAAAAAAATTAAAAGCTACTCACGGTTTGAAAATTTTTTTAGATTCTGGGGCCCCACTATTATTGTTTGTTTTGTATGTAGACAAGAATACACTAATTAAAGCTACTGACTGACACCGAGTGAAACCTATACTGAGCTTCTCACTCCAGTTGACATAAAATCTGCTGAAACGTTCTATTATGTTAAGATGTGTGGTAGAAGGTCAATAGCCCATAAACATCTTTCTTGATTTGTGCTGTAAGTTTCGAAAGTCGAAAAATATCCCTTAGAAAGTACAGACGTATAGTCTTGTGAGTGACATAAAAGAAAATAAACTCGCTTGAAGCAAACAAATCAATCAAACAATGAGACATTCGTGACTAGCTGGGCTAGTCTTTATGCCTGCTACTAAATCGTTGTGACTAGCTGTCCTAGTCCATAAACAGCAATGGGTTAAAGTTTATTTGTGTTCTTAAACAATAAAAATATAATTTACTTTCTGGATACACTTTGCTAAAGTCCATTAATAATAATCGCTCTTTATATTTACAGGTGTATTGTTGTCAGAGAGGTTAGCAATAAATTTACCCCTTTTAACTTACATGTGATGTTATGCTATAAGAATTTGGATTTCACCTGGCTGAAATGTACTCTCGAAGCTGCCTTTGCTACATTAGGAGCTAACTGTTTAGAAAGTCTAATACCAGAGACATTTATAAACAAGGTAAGTGTTTCTTTTACATTTTGTCTTGAGAAAAAATATTTAGGATTAATATACTTCACATAGAACGGTACATTGGCAGTAAAACAAGACACAAGGGCAATAGAAGAGCCTTCTAAGGATAGTAAGAGTGCACATAGAACTAAGCCTCTTAAACCATATCCTCGTCATCTTGTGGCTTGCATCTGCTATTTATACTTTTACATCTGAGATTCGGAATAGATGTGTTTGTTACATCACCTTTTGTTGAGTTCTGGTTATTCTATAGTGGTTTTTGTGATATTTCTAATATTGAGAGAAAGAATGTTTCACACACTTGTAATTTTTCACGTTATATAGAGAAAAAATACTGGAAAGAAATTCGTTATTGATTATGATAGTTCATTGAGACTTAAATTATTAGACTCAATATGTTTATTTACATTTTCAAGATTTCCTAATTTAAGAACTTTTTTCTCAGGTCTTGCTGTCAAATAACAAACTTGTTCTAAGAATTAAATGTTCTTCTTTTAAAGATAACAAAGAATAGAAAGTTTCATAAACAGTATGATACAGTAGAGTCTTGAAAATCCGAGTCCTGATATTTTGAGCTTCCTTATAATTCGAGCCTATTTCTATTTGAGCCTATTTTATCTATTTGAAACAAAATGATGAGTCGGGCTTCTAAGAAATTATTTATATCAATACAGTATGCAAAGGAAATGAGTCGGGCAGATAAGTTAGTTAGAATGTTATGAAGGCAATAAATAAAAATTCTACATTATGTGCTGTCATTCTGTGAATACATTACGACAAATATAAATATGTTGACAGTTTTGAAAGGCAAAAGTAATTGCTTAGACATGGTAAATATGCTGCAAGTTCTTATCTAAAGCACATATCTCGAAGGTCAATATGACACCTTCGAAACTTACGTCAAATTATTGAAAATGCTAGATTACTGAGTGTGTATTCTGTGTTTGGGTTAACCCATTCGCTTACAATTTTTTTTACACAGGCTGAGCCATAAAAAACTAATTTTTTAGACCATTTTTAAAGGTTTTTGTTGATTACTTTTTTCAGTTCATATTTATGTTTCTTATGGAACCTATTGTTATTTTTTTATTCACAAATACATTTATTTTCAAAATATATACTAATATTTATATCTTTTCTTTTATAATTTAATAATATGTAAAAAACTAAAATGTTTCAATGAAAAATATCAAATTTTATTTTTTTTATTTCAATTATCTTAAAGTAAAAGCATAAATTACCTTTGAAAATACTCCAAAATATTCTTCAGGGTGCAAAGAATATGTTTAAATTTCACAAGAGTCAAGAAAAGTTAACTTTTGTGTGGTATACTTTGAAACATTCTGGTAGGTGAAGTGCGACGAGGCACAGTTCACGCTCCCACCGACTGGCTCTTTGGGTTTTTAGTGAGCTTAGGTGGTTTGGAACATGGAATTTTTTCTGTAGGCCTACCCCTTCTTGGTTTACTCCTATCTCTAGTACTAACTCTAATAGGCCTAGGACAAGGATCAAGAAAACTAGGGTCATCAGCCTCCTCACTAGCAGTAGGAGACAAAGGGGCAATTATTCCATCACGGTAGATTTGATCGAGTAGCTCAATTAGATTGGATATCTGTGAGCTTTCATCATCTGAATTAGATGGTAATACAGGCCTATCATGGAAATTTGTATCAGAAATTACTTTATTTACATCTAGTGGAGTCCTAGGCCTAACATAACTACAAGAGGGCTGCTCAAGTTGCAACTTATCACTTATTGCAGAACAAGGCAGATTACATTTTTCATGATGTGGTGAACCTGTTATATTAGTCCATTATGATTTTATTTCATTCATCACTTACATCTTCATCTATTTGAGAAGTTCAACTGTCCTATTTCACTTATTTCATTATCACTCTCAAATGTTTCATCAAACAAATCACTCACACTGTCACTGTCACATTCTCCAATAATTCTTTCAATTTCACAATCCTTCAACTATTTCTCACATTCATCAACAAATAAAATATTAAATCCACTCATTTTTAACTTAAAAATAACACAAATAACAAATTAAATACAAGTAGGTTAGCTTATGAACATATCCCACACAACTACGAAGTAAACACAACATTACAGACAATGTCAGCTGATCAGTCTCCAGATTCAAATGTAATTATTTAAAGAACGGACAGTCCAAAGAAGATAAAAATACTACCATTGGAAAGCCCAAAGCCTGTAGAATAAGATGCATATGCGATCTATTGGATTTATTGAGAACTAACTCGACAAAAATGAGTTATATTGGAGGATGGCGATTCACCGTCGCTTCACAGAATGGCACACTGGGTCGCGACGGCGAATCGCCGTCATTGTAAGTGAATGGGTTAAAATTCCTCCCCAAAATTTTTAATTGTAGAATAAAAATAATAATGTTCTAAACCCTCATAAAAGTTACTTGTAATCATCTTGAATTCACTGATGACTAGTTTGATGACTTTTTTACAAGGGTGGTTATCAGGCAGATGCTTGTATTACTTAATGAAATTTTTTCATTTCCAATAAAACTAATACTTTAAATAACTATCTCAAAAACTGGCACCAAAAATGTGTAAACTTAGGAAACTTTTGATTGATTCAATAAATTATTAAAATTATTCTAAGAAGAAAATTTTAATTTTATTGGAATTACAAGTTATCATTTTCAATCTAAATCAGAGAAAAATTCCTATATGTCAATAGATGTTCTACATAATTCATAAAAAAATATTTTAAAATGACGTTAACAAAACAAAATTTAAGGTTGATAAACAAAAGTATTTTGTGAACAATAAAACATTAGTTAATAATAATATATTGTATTATATAAAATTTGTTTTGTGACATGAAGCATTTTTTCTTTGTACCCTCCAGTTTTTGTTCCTAAATACTTTTTGATCCATAACTAAAGGGAGGTTTTGCTCTCGACCATATTTTCTTTAATAATCTATTCATCTGTGTTAATCGGTTATGTGTTACAAATGCATCCTGTACATTTCAACCACGAGTTTCTTCCACATCTTCAATGAGGGAAGTAGTTTTGTCCCTAAATGTGATCATTGCCCTTTCTTTAACCCTTACGTTGTATGGATTTCTTTCATCTTACACTATAAACACCTGATATTCTATAAAATATTTGTTCTTTATCTTGTTATGTTTAATTTTTAAAATTCATAAAAACAAGTAATGTAAAAAATGTTTTAAAAATTCCTACATAGTTTAACAAAACATTTTATTATTCTAGTTACCCTTGAGCACTATTTATGATATTGTGTGGTAACCATGACAAAAGTTTTAAGGTTGTAGGATGGAGGTTTCCATGACAACCAGAGGGGGGAAAAATTCATATACGTCTTTGGGAAATATATTTCTAGATATTGGAAACTTAGCGCAGTGCCAAGGCGCAGTAGGCGCTAGGCTTCAAACATAAATACAACTATTCATTGACTTAGCTTGTGAGATTATGTTGTGTGTCTGAGAGATGTCATTATAAAACTAGCATGTAAATGATACAAAATTCTATTCAAAGATCTTTTAATGTACTAAAATACATTATATTTAACTCATTTGTAACAAAATATAGGCTTAAATACTGAATTTTTCATACAAAAATCTAACATTTAAAAGTTTAAGCTAAAAAAAATAATTTTTCATTAATTTAAATAAAAACATGTAAAGTTATAATTTAACAACAAAATACATAAGTATATCATAGTTAACGACTTTTTACTCAAAATATTATTTTTTATGTACAACTGAACGTCACAGTTGTATTTAAAACGAACAAATTTTTTAAAGTAATTTTTCAAATTTCTATGGCACACTCGAGTCATATGGCCACTCCACATTGCTGACACTGGTATTTTATTCGTCTTCTCAACTGGGGGGGGGGGGTTCATGTTGAACATGTTTTTCTTGTTTCAAAATATTCTGGTATATCTCTTGGGTCATCTTCAATCTTCAGTATTCTCTTTATAGAAAATAATAGTTCACGAGATAGGTTTGTTGAACTTTCCATTCTTATAGACATCATTGTGGGGATGAATCAAACTGTTCGCCAAAGTTTTCATAAACTCAAAATGACTTTTTTGGTCATCATCTCTGTAGAATATATGCACTTACACCACATGATATATCAATAAGTGTAAAAAAAATTACTATGGGTCAACGACGGGTTTTCGACTTGTTGTATAGTTAGCACACTTTTGATCCACACCATCAACTCCCCCTTTTGTCATGTTGAAGAAAGATGTTATTTCAGGCTTCCATGATTCATCATCAATAGCAGGCGTGTGATGCATTGATGAAATTAAAATCACAGCTTTCGATTTCTTTGAAACATATGAAAGAAGGATAAGTTCTTCAGTATATCCATATAGAGAAGATTTTTCTTCCCGATGTTTGAGTGGTTGAAACTGATTTGGAATCTCTATCTTATTCTTCTTTAGAGTGACAACATAGGTAAGATCTCTTTTGAGGAGTTACTGTACAACTTCAATCGAACTAAACCAATTGTCGGCTGTAATATTACGTTGTGTTCCTTCAATTGGCTTTACCAATTTAATCACTGCTTGGGAAGGAATGAGAAGTTTTTCCTCATCAGATAATGTTTTACTGTCAGATCCTTTTCCACAGTAGATGTATCCATTATAAACATAATGAGTCCTTGTGTCTGTCATGCATAAAACCTTTAAGCCGTACTTGGCAGGTTTTTAGTTAAGCATATATATTTTGAAAGAGCAACGTCCTCAAAAAAGAGCTGCACACACATTCATCATTTCATCAACACACATTGTTGGTCCTGGAGGATAAAGATCTTGGGAGTGCTTTATAAACTTTTTGAATAAAAAAGCCACTGCAGCTGCAGGATCGTCCTTCTGCCATTATTTGCAGTCATCTGGGTCATCGAATCTCAGAGCTAATAAGAAATCTATTCCTTCTCATTGTGTAGCGAAAAATGTCCCGCCCTATTCTTCTAGTTCATGTTCAAAATATTGTTCACACTGGGTCTACCAGATGAGCCAGGTAGATTGTCATCAACTAAGTCCATTTTGTATAGACAAAAATGTTAACATACTATAACTTACCCCAAATAATAAAGCAGATGTAAATAGAGAACACAATAAAAATTCACAAATAAAATGTTACTCAACTAATATCATGCATCTCACAGACGTAACGTGTTACAAATATGTCACTGGAAAGAGCAATTTATGGAACAAAAGAAACCACTTCAATAGCACAAAGAACTCCACTTGACTGAAAGATAGTGGGAGCGGCAATACCTGATAACAGCTTGGAGGGGTGGTATGCAGGTTTTAGTTTCGCAGACGTTTCACAGACAAACAAGGTCAGTTAAAGGTTAAAACAAATAAAAGACACACACAAAACTCACAAATTAATCATTTATTGACTCATAGGTGTTTTAATGACAGTGAACATCATCAGTGAGTGTTGCTACTACAAAATCTAACCTAAAACTCCAGTTTTAGTAGTAAATTAGAGTTTGTAGTAGCAACACTCACTGATGATGCTGACTTTGTCATTGAAACGCGTATGAGTCAAAAAATGATTAATTTGTGAGTTTTGTGTATGTTTTTTATTTGTTTTTCGAACATAAAGATTCTCAGTTCAAACCTGGCTAGACCCCACAAATTTTATAATTTAATTATTGATTAAATATTTGAAAAAATCTGTAATAACATCAATTGTCATCCACTACAGGTTAAAACAAATTTATTTGAACTTGATGGATGAATAAAAACATATTTTAATAACAATTAAAAATTTGTACAAGATATATATTAGGAGAGTGAGAGCTAATAGAAGGAATTTAATAATAAATTACACTATTTTGGTACCTGATTTTGAAATTCAATTTTGGGAAATATTTTTAAAATAAACTAAACACTTTTTCCTTGAAAATGCATTGTGATTGATAAAGTAAATAACCTAAGGGAAACTTGTAGATTACGTTAATTTGTGTTTTTTATGTGTTATTTCCAGTGCTTAAGGAGCATAAAACACCATCTAAAAGCAGTTATTCCAAAGGTAGAAGAAGAGAGAGTTGAAGAACTCGCCTCCAGTGTGAAGTGTTTGTTAACCAGTTTATTTGCAAAGAATTCCAGTTAGTATTGCTATAATTTTCAGGAAATTTTTAATGAATATCCTGGAAATATTTACAAGATAACACACTATAATCTAGTTTCAGCCCTAGTGCAATATGTTCAAAGTGTTTTATTTATTTGTAAAGGATTTTACTATATTATTGTTAATATTAGGAGAAATATTTAACATATTTTAGTTTCACGTAAGAGATGTTTATGAATTCATAATAGGGATAGGTAGATTCTGATTCTTGATAATATTAATTCCGTCACCATCAGATAGTTGTTGATTATTGATTGATTCGTGTTTTGGTTTTATTTCAAGTATTAATAAAAATAAAATGGAATAATGCTGTATTTGTTCCTGATAGGTAAAGCTTTTACCTAAAACATTGTTTTAACAGTTCTGAAGGTGCGGGCATTGGTTTTAAAAATAGAATTAAGTTGTGTACACTCCCTACTTTGAGGATGCACACAAAATCCTATAAATATGTTGAGTAGTTGAAAAATGTATTGCAGCCACAGTGCTGGATGATTTATGTCATTAAAAAAAAAGATCTAACAATTTAACTACACATACATACTTCAACTACACTTGCCTACATAAAACGTAAAATGTTTGTCATATATTTGATCAATCATAAATCTTTGATTGTTGTAATATATTTATACCATTGAAATGATGGGACAGCAATCTCACTAACATTGGCTGCAGCTGGTATGGTTTGTCATATACTTGATCAATCATAAATGTTTGATTGTTGTAATATATTTATACCATTGAAATGATGGGATAGCAATCTAACTAACATTGGCTGCAGCTGGTATGGATCCCGGGCTCGGCTCCGTGTTGTCATGGCTAGGATCCCTACCAGCCAACATCTTAATAACCTTACTGGCTTAGAGTGATCGAATGTTTTATGGTAGCATTATATAATATTGAAAAATTACTTCTGTGTACAGTAGAGCCTCATTATATTAGACTAGTTGGGCTTGAAATTTGTCGAATGAAAGTCTGTTATAAAGCAAAAATTTCTTGTAAAGTGGTTAAAATGGAAATCAAACCGAAAAAAAAACTGTAAAAAGTTATTAAAAATATAATCTGATTTAATAAAACATGTTAAAGAGTTATTTACATAAATTAATAATTGAATTAAACACATTTGCTGCAGCTACTGTAATATAATATTTAACAGCAGTTCTAAAGTAATTTTGTTGTACATTTTTTACAACAAACTTGTAAATTTGTTGGGTGGGTATTTGTTTACAAAACATTTCTCAACACTATCTTGATAAGAGAGTATCATAAATATTACTGAAATTTCTACACTCCTTATAGTTCGGGATCGCTTGTGCTATAGAAACTTCCGTGGTGACTTGCGCCGTTAGCACAAATCTAACATTTGTACTAATTGTTATTAACCGTTTTAAATTATAAATTTCAATTGTTTGGATTATAAGCATTATAATTCTTCATTTATATAAAAACAATGTATTAATTTGGTTTATCACATATTTGTATGTAAAATTACAGATAGGAAGAATATAATATTGACAGTTACTGATATTTCTACACTCCTTATAGTTCGGGATCGCTTGTGCTATAGAAACTTCCGTGGTGACTTGCGCCGTTAGCACAAATCTAACATTTGTACTAATTGTTATTAACCGTTTTAAATTATAAATTTCAATTGTTTGGATTATAAGCATTATAATTCTTCATTTATATAAAAACAATGTATTAATTTGGTTTATCACATATTTGTATGTAAAATTACAGATAGGAAGAATATAATATTGACAGTTACTGATATTTCTACACTCCTTATAGTTCGGGATCGCTTGTGCTATAGAAACTTCCGTGGTGACTTGCGCCGTTAGCACAAATCTAACATTTGTACTAATTGTTATTAACCGTTTTAAATTATAAATTTCAATTGTTTGGATTATAAGCATTATAATTCTTCATTTATATAAAAACAATGTATTAATTTGGTTTATCACATATTTGTATGTAAAATTACAGATAGGAAGAATATAATATTGACAGTTACTGATATTTCTACACTCCTTATAGTTCGGGATCGCTTGTACTATAGAAACTTCCGTGGTGACTTGCGCCGTTAGCACAAATCTAACATTTGTACTAATTGTTATTAACCGTTTTAAATTATAAATTTCAATTGTTTGGATTATAAGCATTATAATTCTTCATTTATATAAAAACAATGTATTAATTTGGTTTATCACATATTTGTATGTAAAATTACAGATAGGAAGAATATAATATTGACAGTTACTGATATTTCTACACTCCTTATAGTTCGGGATCGCTTGTGCTATAGAAACTTCCGTGGTGACTTGCGCCGTTAGCACAAATCTAACATTTGTACTAATTGTTATTAACCGTTTTAAATTATAAATTTCAATTGTTTGGATTATAAGCATTATAATTCTTCATTTATATAAAAACAATGTATTAATTTGGTTTATCACATATTTGTATGTAAAATTACAGATAGGAAGAATATAATATTGACAGTTACTGATATTTCTACACTCCTTATAGTTCGGGATCGCTTGTGCTATAGAAACCTCCGTGGTGACTTGCGCCGTTAGCACAAATCTAACATTTGTACTAATTGTTATTAACCGTTTTAAATTATAAATTTCAATTGTTTGGATTATAAGCATTATAATTCTTCATTTATATAAAAACAATGTATTAATTTGGTTTATCACATATTTGTATGTAAAATTACAGATAGGAAGAATATAATATTGACAGTTACTGATATTTCTACACTCCTTATAGTTCGGGATCGCTTGTACTATAGAAACCTCCGTGGTGACTTGCGCCGTTAGCACAAATCTAACATTTGTACTAATTGTTATTAACCGTTTTAAATTATAAATTTCAATTGTTTGGATTATAATAAGCATTATAATTCTTCATTTATATAAAAACAATGTATTAATTTGGTTTATCACATATTTGTATGTAAAATTACAGATAGGAAGAATATAATATTGACAGTTACACGATCACTCGCACCATTAGATTGCTCCTAACACACCATTGACGTGATCGCTCATACATGTAAGTGATCCCTAACATTGGCGAGACCCACCACTTTTCTTTCCCCTGGTTATCCTCTAAATCAAGCTATTTAGCTTTTCAACATCCTCGAGAAAGCATATTTAAATCTTTGTCGCATACAACAAAAAGATAAAATAATTCCTTCATAGCAACTAAAACTGTAAGATTCAATCTAATAGCATGAAGGTTCCTGGGTTAAGGTAGTTTTACAGTTGTGATTTTTCAGAGCAGTGATTTTTTGGCTATAACTCTGTAAAGCCAATTTTCAAAAGGTTTTATTCAACAAAGCAAAAAACTAGATAAAAGTTTTATATTTATTAGCAATATATCTAGTAGAACTATTTACACTTCTTTTATATCATTTTCAAGAATACTGGCACTTTACAGACGGTATTGGTGTCCATGATAGCAACTGCTTAACCATTATGTTAGCACAGGTTGTGCCATTGTATAGCACCTGTTTTATTATCAGCTGGTTTATGACATGTTTTATTATCAAAATTCATTTAACTATAAGTGATGTCTGATTGAATAGGGTCTATTATAATGAGGTTCTACTGTATTTAAAATTAAAATAAAATTTAGAAATTTTCTTGTTCATGACGAGTTGGTTATAAATCACTTATTACAATTTGAAATTACTTGCAGCGAGAGATTCTGTTAATATAAGTTGTTAAATTGTTAACTTACACTTGAAGGAAACGTTTTCGTTTTACGGTTTCTTCAGCCTCACGTTTCTTCCGCTAAGATTACTGCAGTTTTGCTTCTAGGTTCCTATTTTTGAAAGTTAAAAGTGATGTGATTGCATCACAACCAGATGTTAGAACCAAAAAGTACAACTGCAGCAATCCTAGTGGCAGAAACGTGAGGCTGAAGAAGTCGTAAATTAAAAACGTTTCCTCCAAGTGTAAGTTAACAATAATGACAACTTATATTAATAGAATGTCTGGTCGGAAGTAATTTCAAAGTGTAATAAGTCAAATCAAACGAAAAGACAGAAGGTGTAAACTATAAGTTATAGTAATCCATTTTAAAATGAAGAAAAGTAATGCATTTTATTCTCAAATGTCAAAAGCCTCTATTATCTAACTATTCCTAACCACTTAAAAATGATTTACGTAAGCTTGACATCACATTCAATTCTTATATTATTGTAACTGATACTAAAAAAATCTGTAATACATATTACAACTTATTTAAGTTAAATAAGAGTGTTTCAGATACTCATACTGTTGAACTATACAACACTGGCCATCTTCTGATTATGTTTTTTTACTAAGCACCCTATAAATATAATCATAGATGCTCATGATCATACTAAAAGGTATATACCAGAATAATTACCATTATTCTTAAAAAGGTTAAATGTCATATAAATGTAAAAAGTATTAATAAAGTAAAAAGCACAAGATAGATGTGTTTTAAATAATAAACTGTGCCTTACTTCTGCAAAACAACTCCTTCTTGACTGTTTGACCATTTTAGGTAATTGGATAGCTTATAAATGTATGAAAACCATTTATTATACCTGAAAAGTTGTTACTTTCAAATATTTAATGACGTATTGATAACATTTTTAAATATTTCTCCTCATAATTTCTGTTTTATGTAAGCATTATGTAATATTACGATTGGGGCCAATAATAATTTGCTTCTGCATAAACAGTTGCTAATTAACGTCAAACAGATTTTTTATTTTGTTTTTAAACTTACAAAAAAGACGCATGTGTGTAGTGTTAGACTTTTAACATTTATATTATAAATGTCAAGTGTGTTTATAAAATGAAATTACATGTGCACCGAATATTCAACCTTTTTGTTTCTTAATTTTGACCATTTGGTCATAAATAATTTGTTGTTTTGGTTATAATGTGATTTGTTATAATTGTGATTAATAAACTGTTCAAGGAAATAAATACCCTAAAACTTATAAGTATGATCTAAGTATACTTTTGTTTACTAATTGTTTTAGTGCTTTGGTATAAACCAGTATAGGGTGTATGAACTTCCCGTCCTTGAGTATAAGTTGAAAGAAAAAGTTAGTTATTTACAGGTTTGTCCTAATAGAGGATGGTATAATGTGAAGAGCATGACATCACCCAAGGGAAAAAATTGAGAAATCTGAAAGTATACAATTGTATTTATATTTTATGTAATTTAGAGAAAACAATTTAGAGTTTAAAGTTTTGAGATAAACCCTGTGTATCGCATGTATGGCATTTTATAAAGCATTTTTTTGGTTTTTGTAGACAAAGCGTTATGAATAAGCATGTTGCTTGTTCAAGTAAATATAAAACATTATATATAACAAGTAATATAACAAAAATTCAAGTCAGTTCCTACTAAGGTCAACAAAGATTAATTTTATTTTAGTTACTTTTTATTAAATAATTATAATTAATATAAATATGTGTATTCATTCGACAGAATCACAATATGATATGGCAAAATAGAAAGTAAAATTAATGATTACAATTATTTAATTAAATAAATAATATTTGAAAAAACTATTGTCATCAAGTGTCAATCACTACAAGTTTAAAAAAATGTGTTTGAATTTGAGTAGATGACTAAAAAATGTTTTATGAATGATTGAAAATTTGAACAAGATATGTATTAGGAGAGTGTGAATTTATAGCAGGAATTGAAAATTATACATAAACTGAAGGGAAAAAATCAACACTCATATCGAAATGCAGTAATACTTACGCAATAGGTGGGACCAAGCAATAGCCGTGTAAGTCGAATTCGCGTAAGTCGGGTTTAATTTTAAAAGTAAGTAGAAAAGAAGTTATTTTGACATGAAAGCTTCATAAAATCTAATAAATTTGTTTGACTAATTGATGGTTTTTCTTCTCATCCTGAATTTCCTCGTAACTCGCTAATTTTTTTGTTTTGTGGCAGAAATACATCTTTGGAGTCTATGTTTTCCAAAATTTCTAAGCTATGCTCAATTAAACAAAGACATTTTGTCAAGTGTCTATCCGTCATTTCATCTTCTACGTCAACTGGTATACAGAATCTACGTTAAGGACTAGCACTTGCTCGCGCATTTCTATGAGCTCATCAATTAATTTTCAGCTCCTGGTTGTGTAAATCCTGCAGTTCTTGAACGTCATCATTATCCACTTCTACATTGAGTTGTCTGGCAAAACCGACACCTTCTTCAATCACAAAAGCAATTTCATCTGACTCTGGCACTGATTCCGCTTGAGTTTCAGTGGCAAAAAAATACACTTTTTTCCAAACGACATTCAAAGTTTCTTGTGAAATTTCATTTCAAGACTCCATTGATTCTCAAAGCATCTAAAACATTGAATTGTTTCCAAAAACCTGCAACAGAGAGCTCATCGTTCTGTCTCATAGCTTCATGCAGATGCGCAAATGATCTTCTTGTGTAATAAACTCTAAATATTTTGATGACTCCCTGATCCATCGGTTGAAGCAAACTAATTGTGTTTGGTGGCAAAAGTAACACTTTCACGTATGTTTCGAAATTAAGTTAAAGTAGTAGGAGGATCGCCAGGTGCATTGTTAAATAATAGGAATGACTTTAAAAGGAATTTGTTTAGACATTCGTTTTGAAGCATGAAATGATGACCAAACCAGTCCTAAAAAAAACCTGTCCCCAAAACCTTCCGATTCTACTTCCAAAGTCAAGGGCAAAATAGCTTTAGAAATATATTTAATGCCTTTGGATTTTCTGAGCGATAAACTACGAGAGGTTGTAGCTTACAGTCACCAGCTGTATTTGCACCAACCATCACTGTCAATCGGTCTTTGGCGGCCTTATAACCTGGAAATATTCTCTCTTTATGCACTATAAAAGTTCTTTTAGGCATTCTCGTCTAGAACAGGCCAGTTTCTGCGTAACTCTGTCAGCATGATTTAAAACTGCATTACTTTGGGAATCGCGTACGTCGAGGTAAAACTGTATTTGTAATATCTGAGTATTTGACGTAAGCCCTGAGTGGTTAGCTTTATGGCTTGAGAACAGTTTAGTAGTTCAGGAAGCAATGAAATACATTGCTGACAGCCAGTTAGTTCAGCCCATGCACTATCAAAAATATGAATGATGTATAATTTAACATAAACAATTATGTCAATATTTGGTAGTTTCACAACTGTTGTTGCAGACCATCAGACTAGACTGTCAGTCTCACTGTAGTTGAAAGATAATTTAATCAAATATTTACAATGAGATATAAAACGCTGTAATATTTGTTTCCTCTGAAAATAACTGAAATTATTGAAGCTCTACTAAAAATTATTTTGGTATCTAATATCTTTCTGGGTATTTAACCCTTAGCACTCGACTGTCAGGAAAGCCCCGCTTAGCGTATATTATAGTTTACTCGTATGTCGAGGGTCACCCGCCACGATTTTCAAATGCCTATAACTCATCTGCCACGAAGCCCCCGACATAAATTCGTTTACCGTTTGGTGCTACATTCTATTGACAATAATTTGAACTAAATTGAGTATGTCTAGGAATATGTGAGTCACCACAAAATCTAGTTTGCCACTACGTTGTAAGCTGCAAGTAGGTTACAGTTTGTAGGTTATTTGTTTACTCGTAGTTTGCCATGGCATCACGTGCAATTAGTGATTCTGAAATTCCTGATCTTTTACTTGATCCTGATTTTTCAGAATGTAGTTTAGTTTCATAAACAAAATAACTAAACCAACAATTACTTGTAAATATAACCAGTTTATGAGTGGTTTAGATTCAGCTGATCACTACAATAAACCGTACAGTTTTACGAGATGAACAAATAAATGATAGCTGAAATGTTTTTCTGGCTATTAGATGTAGCTGTAGTAAAAAGTTTTATTATCTATAATAACAAAAAAGGGAAAGGTGAAAAAATCCTGTTAAAAATAGTTTCTGGTTTTGCCAAAACTTGGTGAGGGAACTCGTTGGTAATATCAGGAATAACCAGTGTAGGACGAGAGGTCTGTAATCAACTACTGACAAGGAAGAGAGACTGAATGGGAAATTACATTTAATTTATTCCAATGATAAAAGTAACTGTAAGGATTGTGCAGTTTGCAGTAACAGGAGGCAGAAGGGAAACTGGTTTTTACTGCAAAACATGTAGCGGAAAGCCAAGACTCCATTCAGGAGACTGTTTTGAAAGATATCATACTCTGAAAGCTACAAATAAGTTAATAAAATAATGTAAGAGAAAACAAAGTTTCCCATAAACAATAATGCAACTTTCAGGTGAGGAATTTGTCTTAATTAAAATACAAGTGGGGAAGCAAAGCATGTTTAGAAAATCTGAGTGCTAAGGGTTAAAGATTATTTTGATTGAATTATATGACGATGATGATTTAAGAAGAGAATAACAGCAGGGTAAGGAAAGAATCAGGGAATCGTAATGACCATGACTGTTTCATTTACACTAGAAATTAGTTCATCTACTCTAAAGGATGATAGTAGAACATTTACACTGAATTAAAATCCCTTAGTCTAACAAATAAACATGCTGCCATGAAAAGAGTTGTGTAAAGAATTACTACAATCGACTACTGAGTAACAATCAGTACGTTATAAGCATTGGTAATTATATTTAATTGGAACCAGGTACAATTCTGATCGTCAGTTTGTTCCAATTGACAAACCTCGCAAACATTACAGTGGTCAAGATATTTTACTTTAATTGTATTTTGTAGATAAACAAACTAATAAAATATTGCAAAGATATTTACATACCTTTAAATTTTTTTAAACTGCCTTAGATGGTTTTACCCTTTATTATGTACTTTTGCACTGACATTGTAATCAATTAAATGATGCACTAAAATGTTGTGTGTGTGTGTGTTCTGAAATACTCGTAATATATACAGCCGTGTATAAAACATACTTTCTTTAATTTACGGTCTTAAACTCTTAATAACATGAAGCTGAATTAAATCTTTATTTTAAAAAGGTTAAACTGTTTCCAGTAGATGATCGAGAGAAAACCATCTTAAATTTTTGTTGAATGGTAGCCTCTTTTTATAGGGCAATAAATTTTTTATATTCTCTAGTAAAAGCAGTTGAATTGCACAAGACTATATGAATTTTATACCAATTTATAACAGTTTCAGCTGCGACATATGTTTCATTGTGTATCAGCCCTTTGGAATATTCTAAATTTATGATACAAAAATGTGATCTTTGGAAAGCTGTTATGATTTTAATTTTTTTTAATATTTAAGATGTTTGCATTCTCTTTTTGACAAAATTGACATGATTAAATTTTGAATAACTAAACATACTTTAAAACTCTCGATATAGTAAATGTATACACAGATAACTGTACTGTGCCGTCTACAGTAATAGAAAAATAAATATTTTTTCTGATTTGTAATACCAAACAACCATTACAGATTGAGAGAACATGTGAGGAAAACAATAAATATGTATAATTTACAAAACATAACCTACCTATTTGTGAATTACTTAGCAGTTTTATTTACTGACTTCTGTTTCTTGCAAAGATATCTTAACTTGGAATGAGCAATGGGGTTCTGATTGCTGATATTCCAATTTTTGACACTCCACTGTACTGTTGAATACTGAAGATTGGATAATATTTTCAAATTGTATTAAGATTCTGGAACAGTAATTGATCAACAATTTTAACTAGTCTGAAAACATCAGCTAAAACATTAATCAAATTAAATTACCAGAAATTGGTACACACACAGATTTGCACACAGAAATTGATACAGTAACAAAATAAATGTCAACCTGGGACACAAAATACAAAAAGGAAAGAGAAACAACAGAGGGGAAATAAATTCATCATGTTCATATACAATACAATACATATTGTTTACATAACAATACATGACCTTTTGAAGCTTCGGTTGGCCTTAAATAACACCACTTTAAAGAAAATAAAAAAATCCAGGATACCATTTAAAACAAACAACAATATATAATAAAGAAAAAATATAAACATCAAGCACCAGATATATAGATATGTAACTGAAATTTAACAATTTCAACAGTCGGCAAACAGGATTCAATCTCCAACAATGAATAAAAAAACACATATACTCTATTAAATAAGACATCAACCCTTCTTTGCCAAACACATAAAAGAAACTGCCCTCACTTGAACAGATAACAATCATAACCTAAAATTTCTCCATGTCAACAGATACCTAATGAAATTAGTGATGATATGTGTAAATATTGTTTTAAAATTATTCCAGGTTTTTTGCAAATGTAACGTAAATAATTAGCTGTGTGAATCAACTGCTAAGCTTCAAACCATAAATAGTAATCTTTTTATATATATTTTTAAAAATATTACACATTTTAATTCATAATTAATAATTTGTTTCACTAATAATGATTGCAATTTAGTTACCACTGAATTCACGTTTACATATATATCGATATGTAAACATTTGCCAATAGTAGCATTGACTTTTTGTCTAAATGAAGAAAGTGTATATTAAAATATAACTTTAAAAAAAATTTAATATTCAGTATACCTTTTAAAATAAAACACCGAAAATGTTTACACCACCTTATAGTATTTGTATATAGTGTATTATTAAAGGTAAGTTTATAATTAAAATGTATAGCTAATGTTAGACTATATTATATAGTTTATTCTCATTTTTTTATTATAATAGATATATATTTGTTACATAGACAGATTTGTTTATGTTTAGGATATATATGTATGTGTGTGTGTGTGTGTAATAAAATATGTTTTCTTGTGTTAATTAAAAAATCAAGAAAATACAAGATTATTTTATTGTATTATTCAGTTCAAAGCTTTTCCTTGGTAAACAGTACCAACATCAACAAGAATAATCTTAATTAATCTCAATCTTCAGATTCATGTTCAAGTACTTTTGTGTGTCCAGGGGTGGTTAGATTTGTAGTGTATTGTGGTGTTGTTGGAAGTAGGTTTTCTGTGTACTGTAGTTTCTATTTTATTGTTATTTATAATTAAAGTGATGTCAAGATAGTTAATTGTTCCGTTTGTTTCTGTTTTGACAGTGAATTGTATGTTTTCGTTGTATATATTTAGTTTGTTTAATATTATGATGTGTTTGTTGTGAATACAAAATTAACACTTACAGTAACATGATAAATAAAGCAATAAAATACACACAAGATAACAAACAAAAATTAAATGAAGAATTAGATAACATTACAAAAATAGCAATAGAAAATGGATACAACACAATACTACAACCTGAACACAAAAATAATAAAAATAAAAAAATCTACCTAAAATATAAATACACCAATAACAAAATAGAAAAACTAACAAATATATACAACAAAGATAACTACAGTCCAACATACAAACCAAACAACAAAATAATAAAATATCTTAATAACAGAAACCACAAAACAATTACAGAAAAATATAACCTATCAGGAGTTTACAAAATTACATGTAACGACTGCAATGCATTTTACATAGGGAAAATGACCAGTTCATTTAAAATAAGATTTGAAGAACATTACAGAGCATTCAAAAATAAAAATACAAAAATATCAAATGTTGCAGCACACCTAATATCACATAAACATGAAATAACAAACTACGAAAATAATCTAACCATACTTGAAATAAATAATAACCCAATAGAATTAAACTCACTAGAAAAATACCACATTTATAAAAACTCACAACAATTTAATGAACCTACAGACCACATATACAGAAGACATACTATATAAAAACATCATACACGCAGATCAAGAGAAAATGTGTGTAACGTCAACAAATACCAACATCACATGAACATCTACACCAGAAAAATATCAGTGATTCGACAATGGTCAAGTGACCGAAAGGTGCCTCATCACACAAGGTAAAATCATTGCACTTAATGGTGGATAAAATTACTTACAATAGTAATATATTAACTTCATAAAGTCAGTGCAACGGAAAAACAATGGATAACGTAATATATATATATATATATATATATATATATATATATATATATATATATATATATATAGAGAGAGAGAGAGAGAGAGAGAGAGAGTGTTATTATATGTTATGGTAAACAATTATTCCACCATTAACTGCATTTAATTTTTACCTTATGATGAGGTACCTTTCGGGCATATGACCATTGTCGAATCACTGAATTATTTCTACTGTGTGTACTTAATGGTGGAATAATTGTTTACAATAACATATAATAAATATAAAGTCAGTGCAACGGAACAATAATGGATAATGTTAAATAACACACACATGCACACACACACACACACACACACACACACACACACAACACACACACACACACACATATATATATATATATATATATATATTGTGATATTTAAAGTTATCCATTATTTTTCCTTTGCACTGACTTTATTATTATATGTGTGTGTTTGCATGTATTTATATGGAATAGAAGTAAATTTGTTTAAATTATGATTAAAGCTTCATTACTATTTGACGAATGCATAAAATACTTGTTTAGTGTAATTGAGGCAATTTCCAGCAAATGTTCCATTAACATATAAATGCTTTTTCGATAATTATTGGCCTAAATGGTCTGTCACTTCGTGCTGAGTATCTAAAAAATATCTTAAGTTTGTTGTAACTCTTAAAATTAAACACCAAAAATATTAACATCACCTTATAGTATTTGAATAGAGTGCGTTTTTAAAAATAGGTTGATATTATTATTAAAATGTATAGCTAATGTTTGTCTATATTATATATTTTATTATTTTTTTATTATGATAGATATATAATTATTGCACAAAAGTATATATATTTTGTAAATATATTTGCATATATTTTATCAATATTGAATAAAAATAGTTTAGCTCATATATTATAACTTCCAAGGATGGGTAATGAGTGCATTAAATACTTGTTTAGTGTTATTGAGGTAATTTCCAGTAAACGGCAGACATATATCTGCTATATCCCTAATTATTGTTTTAAATTTTCTGTCATATTGTGGTGAATATTAAATTTCAAATACAATCTTTAAAACTAATTGTATTTTGGAGACAATATTTGAAATTTTGAAAACAAATCAGTTGTACACAAAGGGTAAACAAACCAGTTGTACACATAACTGGTTTGAAAACAAACCGACCAAACCAGGGCAAGGTTGAAAAAAATCAACAAGGAGCGGCATTTTTCTTTTCAAACCAAGGTATGACTTTTAACTTTAGCATTGGTACAACCTAAAGTAAAAATGTTAATTTCCTGATACAAACTTTAATAAACCTAATTTCTTTTCACAGCTGTTTTCATTAAAGGCAAATGAGGCGTCTCCTTCAGTGAGTGATAAAACTTAATACGTCATGCAGTTCCCAATTTCAATGTTGATTTGGTAGTCCCATTTTTCACCTTTTGCATGTTCATCTCCTAAATACACATTAAAATCGATGTTGTGATCACTGAATCTATGTAACATACATTCTAAGGATCCACACTTTGCTAGAAGTCGCCATTGTTGACTCTAAAATAAATAACTTTTAACAGGTATGTTATGATTCAATTGATAAATATTACCCACCCATCACTCACCCACTTAGGCACTTTTACATGGCTTTTCTATCAGTGTCATAACATATTTCTGACAAAATTCATGTTTATATGGATAAGCTTAACACGTGGTTTATGTTGTCTTGTCTTTACAAAAATAGACTTAAAACACCGAAATTATAAAAAAAGAGTCTAGTAAAACAATAAGCATATATAAAATCGCTCAACAAATTCCCAAAAATCAAGTTAGCAAAAAATTACAAACTCTCATGCAAAGTGAATATCTAGCTCTACAAGCTGACAATAAAAACGAATCACTAGCATAAGAAGCTGTGCTATTACTGAAAATTATGTCTCTCATTGCACTATATGTTAGAACTGATCCAAATGCTCATGGTGTTAGAATACTGATACTCGCCACACAAAGTGTGTTGAACACTTGAAAATGTATTAAAATTCTTAAAGCAGATAAATCTGACAGATACGTCTAAATAATAAATAAATGATTTGTTAACAAAGGTGCTATACTGCGGCTTTCAATATAGAAATGTAAAGTGAGTTTAATATATTTTTTTAACTTAGATTGTCTTATATAAAATGTTAAACACAATGTAAACAAATTGTAAATAAAGTGATTTTGTAAGATATAAAAGAGTTTTTTGTACAATCCATTTAATAAAACTTATTCCTCCACTTAATTTCAGGATCTGCAATTAATGGTATATCATCTTGGATTCAGTATGAATCAATTTTTGCTCAGAAAAGATACAGATAAGGAAATCAGTGAAGCGTTGAATCAAAAGTTTTCTTACAATTGTTGATAAGTCTCTAAACTTTTGTACTGTCAACATATTATTTTCTAACCTCCTTAAACTAAAGGTAACTTTAGCAAAGTGCAACTATAGTAACTTTGCAATTTGTTCATCTTATTTTTCATTGTTAAAATACTGTTATTTCTAATTGTCCAAGGCGGTGTTTCAGATTTTATTAATATTTTAAAATTTTATAAGTTCTTAGTTTTTAACCTTTAATCTTCTCTTTATATTATCCCCCACCAAAACTATATACATATTTTAAAATTTTATATTACTACCTGTATAGTTTCGATAGCAAAACTAAAGAAAGAAAATTATAAATTCTCAATAGAACAAGAGGGCAGCTCAAAATCGTAAGAGGTTACACAATAAAGTCCGGAGGAACCACCTCACTAATTTATATAGCAGTGTGAGGTCTGCTTTACTAATAAAACGACACTGAATTTAACACTAAAATGATAATGAAAAGAAATAACACAAGTTTATGAGTCAAAGTTAAGTCTAAGCCACTTACCAATCCAAATGTATGCGGTTCTGATAAAGCGATGAGTAGTTGGTCACAACAGGCCTGTGTGAAGTCCTGCAGGGATGAAACATAGATCCTCGTAAAGTGGCATAAACTAAAACTCATTTAATTGGATTTTTAATACCTTCACTTCAATCATCACAATATAAAAGTCTTTAATTAATAAATCAATTGTTCACTCACGCGGTTAAAGAAATAAAGTTCTGATGCGATATGTTTTTACCACGCGGTTAACCTAAGAAATTGCACTTAACCAAAGAAAGCGGTTTAAAATAGTTTTAATACATTAAAGTTATGAATTTGTTGTCAGAAAGCGTTTGCGACATTAAATGAATGTATTCAACACGCGGTTCAACATTTAAGCGCGGTTATAACTGCTTACGGCGGTTTTGCTTCGCAGTGTAACCAAGCCCTCAAAACGATTCACTTCATACTGCTAAGGAAGAGATTGCACACAATTGTGCAATAAGGAAACTAGCCTAGAAATCTGGGTCAAACGCTTAGACTAGGCGTTTGCAGTATAACCTTCAGCGCAGCTGTTAGAAGCCACGGTAAATTACAAACTTCTAGAAATTCAACTAAACCTGTACTGAACACTATCAATACTAAACTACTGCAGTTATCCTAAATTGATTACAATTTTAGTCAGGGGGCACTGTACTTATGCAGAACTTCAAAAAATAGTAATTATGCAGAACTTTGGTTTCTCTTTGGGTCTCAGTAGTACACCGTAACTATTTCATCTATATTTTAAATATTAATAATTCAACTGGTAGGCGATTTTAAGTCTAGGCTTTTAATTTCAAGCACTGTTAATAAAGTTGTTTGTTGTAATCATCTTGAGTTCACTGATTAAATTATAAATAATTATTGTGTAACTGAATGAATAATTTTCAACTTACTTTCTGGCGCATTTCAAAAAAACGGTTTCATTGGCGATGCTGACCTGCTATTCAATGAAACTAGAATAGTGGGTCGGCTTTGTCAATGAAATAATTGTTTCAAAATGAGTCAGCAAGTAAGTTCAAAAGTATTCACTCAGTTATGTAATAATTACCTAACAACGCTGTTATAGAAAACTTGGCTTCTTTTCCAAATAATAATAGTGAGAATTAATATTATAAAGTTAGACAGTTGTACCAGAGAGGTTGGTATATTACAATGCCACTGTTGTTTTTCTCTATTAAAACAAATTAATTTTTCTGAAAATGAAATTTGCTGATTTTATTGTAAATTTAGAGTGCTAATGAGATTATTAACTCTTGATAAACTCATAAGAGGCAAACAACCACATAACCATAGAACAGAAAAGACACTTGGATGTGTAAATATATATATTCCCTCTTTATTTCTAAGCTTTCTATACATATGAGGACTGCTAAAAAAGACTGAACTTTTGAAATTGAGCCTAAACCATGTGCAGTTTTAATTTTGTGTGCAGATGCCTCTTTTTCAGGTCCTGTATTTTTGCTTCCTCAATATTCACATAGAACTGATTGCAGTTGTTCACTTAATTGAATTCGTTTGTTACCTGACTAAACTGCACAATAAAACAAGCATCTCTTTTCGTTTGAAAAGATTGGTGCTTGATGCAGCATGGCATGTGAATTCAAGTTACACACAGTTTGGGTGCAATTTGTAGAAGTTCAATGATTTTTTTGTTTGTACCTTCTACAAAAAGACTACAAAAGACAATTTTAAAAAAGTGTTCAAAAAGTAATAGTTTTAAAAAATAAATGTCTAAATATTTATAAAAGTTCCAAATTCTCTTAATATAAAATGTACTGTTAACAATATAAAATGTATTATTAACAATATAAAATGTATTACCTTGCACTTTTAAAATGTTTAAAACTTGCCTATAGTAGCACTTACTTTGCTTGTTGAGGACGGCCGTTTCAGGAGATGTGTCCCTGTGTCAACTCAGACCGTAACTGATCTCAAGGTTTACGTAGGTTAGGGTGGGGGTGGGATATTTTGGTGGTGTGGGTGTATTTTGTGTGTATTAGGAGTTATGATGTCAAAAAGTGCGTGTGAGTTGTAATGTAATTGTGTATTGAGTATGTGTGTAGGGTGTAGTTTGAAGTGCCTATATATTTCGTATTGTTCGGTTGTGTAGCGTTGGTTATTTCTGTGTTGTTTATGAAGAATTTGTAGGTTAGATGTTATGTCTATGTAGTGTTTTTGTGGAGTTGAGATGATCGGCGAAGTTTGATTGGTATTTATTGCCTGTCTGGCCTATGTAAAAACTGGGGCATGAACTGCAAGTTAAGTTTGTAAACTCCAGTGGTGTTGTAAATGTCGTTGGTTTTGCTGTTGGGTTTAAATTGTTTGTTGAGAGTGTTGTGTGTGGAGTAAGCTATTTTGTAGTTGTATTTTCGTAATGTGTTGGTTAGATTGTGGGTTTTGGATGATCTGTATGGTATTGATAAGTATTTTATGGGATTGTCATCTTGTGTGTTTGTATTTGGGTTATTATGTTTATTTTTTAGGCGGTTGTATAATTTGTCAATCATTGTTGGGTTGTATCCGTTTGTTTGTGCTTTATATTTTATGGTGTTTAACTTCTGGTAGTGTTCATCTTTGTCTAGTGGTGTTTTAAGGAGGCGATTTATCATGGTGTTGTAAGCAGCTAGTTTATGTTGGTGTGGGTGGTTTGAGGAACTGTGTATGGTTGTATTGGTGCTGGTGGGTTTTCGGTATATGTTGAATTTATGTGTTTGTTTGTCTGTTTGTTTAATTGTGAGGTCTAAGAAGTTGAGGGAGTTTTGTTGTTCTGTTTCGATGGTGTATGTTAGTTTAGGGTGTATGGAATTTAGGTGTTTTAGAAATATGTGTGCTCTGCGTTTGTTGCCTTTATATAATGTTATGATGTCGTCGACGTATCTGTACCAGTAAATTATGTTATCTGAGTATTTGTGTATCTCACATGCACTTTTTGACTTCATAACTCCTAATACACACAAAATACGCCCACACCACCAAAATATCCCACCCCCACCCTAACCTACGTAAACCTTGAGATCAGTTACGGTCTGAGTTGACAAAGGGACACATCTTTCGAAACGGCCGTCCTCAACAAGCAAAGTAAGTGCTACTATTGACAAGTTTTAAACATTTTAAAAGTGTAAGTGATTACTAGTAGCTCACGCGAAGATGGAATCAACAAATGATAAAATGTATTATTAACAATAGAAAATGTATATTCTATTCTGTTTCATTATATTTTTTGTACAAAACATTTAGCACCTAATTTCTTTAAAACAATATTTTAAAAGACGAGAAAGGTTTCAGGGAGCTTTTCCTCGTCTACATCACTAGCTAGAGAGTTAATTGTAAGGAGATTTTAAGCCAATCTTGAAGAATGGAAAAGTTTATAATGATCATATAGAATTTTTGTACACAAATATTAACATTTAATTACCTGAACACATGTCTGGCTTCTATGGTCTTCCTCTCGAAATGACCTCAGTTTAGGAAGTGTTTATAGTATAGATAATGTACCTGAAAGCCAAAAAGGTCTTCCAAATTTAAAACAATTTGGCTCTAATATTAATGCATTTATCTTTGCATAATTTGACTATACTTCATAAAATAGTGATTATTGTTATAATATTTCAAGTTTCTACTAGGTTTTTAATATGTATGACATCCCTAGTATTAAATTCAATCTGGTCTATATATTTAGGAGAATCTGAGTCAGTCAGAACTGTATATAAAAGTTCTGACCGATACAGTTTGTTCAAAATGAGTCAATAAGATTTTAATATGGCAGTGCTAGGAATGGCTGGAAATTGTGGCGCACAATATAATAATACTCATTATTGTCTGAATTTTGGGAAACAATATTTAGTACTCTTATAAGATTATGTATATAGAAAATATGTATTTTATATATTTATTTTAATTACCATTATATTTGTAAATAATATTATTAAATGGCTTTTGAAATATGCTGCTTGTATATTTTACTATACTTTTTAAAACATTGTACAATATTTCATGCAATTTATATGTAAAATTTTAAATATAATTAAATCAATTATTTTCATAATAAATTTTAATTTTTAATCCAAGTTTTGAAAGCAATGTATATGACTCAGAATTTATATCTGTGGTACAGTTTTATTTTATATTGAGTTTTGAAAAGGGTTTTCTAGACTCAACACAAAAAACAATATTGCAAAAGTATGGCATTTTAGAAATTTCCCTAAAACTTTATATTTTTACAGATTCCACGAAGAAATGTAAATTACTTTTCATTTCCAGCATATGTTCCTCATAAACCTACCAACCACTCAACCATTATAAATGCTCAATGGCTCTTTCAATTCTGTACCTAGCCAGATTTGTCATGGGCTATATAAAACAGGAAGTTCACTTCTGGTTGTTGCCAGAACTCATATAATTGGATGTTCAATGGCTCTTATGATACTTTAATCATATTTAGGTGGGTCATAAATTATTAGTCCTGTATTTGATGGTTTTGAGTTCAGAATTTCTTTCAGACTACTCAAATTGATGTGAAATTTGGAAATATGTCTTAAATGGCTCAAGAAACAAAAGTTATAAGGAGCTGGGATGGTTGTCATCCTTTTCTCAGGAGTAAAAATTTCAACACTAAAAAAACTGAAAAAAGTGATAAAAAAGTTAATTTTAAAAAATGATGTTGAAGGTTTTCAGTAAGTCAATATTTTTTGAGTCGTTTATGATTAAAATAATGAATTATCATCTGGAAAACTGTTTTGTAAAGGTTTATCAGAAATAAATAAACAAAACTAAATTTTAACAAATATACTTTTAGGATTGATATTTATACAAAAATTAATCAACTGAGTGCAACTAAAATTGATTTGAATAGGCAGTGAAACATACTTCCTATTATAACTTTTCAGTTCTTGAATTTTATAGTCCATTACGTTCCGTGTTAATCACTTAAACAATAGTTTATGACTATCCGAACTTTGAATTTAGTAAATTTGTTAAAACTTACCGAGACAGAACGTTTTCAATCGCTATGTGCCGATCTTCATCAGTGTCTTCTGCTTGGAGATGTTGTGTCAAGCGATGACGGTTTTAAAGGTAGGTTTTCGATAGTTTCTTTTCGGTATTACGTGTTCCTAAATTTAGCAATGTTAGTAGGCCTACTTATATTTTTGTAAAAGAGATAGGAATTCTATGGTCGACTGTTTGGTGATGCTACACTTTTGTTGGGCAGGTGATGACAAGTTTTCAACATTTTCTTTTTTTATTTATCTTGCCTCTACACTAAGTAATGGCAGTTGGCATTTTTCCATATCATCAAATGAAGCCTAGAGATTTTACAATTTTTTTGTTTTTTTTTCAATTCCCATAAAAGAGTCAGATACAAAGTATTAGTATATTATTGGTTATTACAAATTATTTGATATTTTAATAAAATATTATTAGAGTCATTATGAAAAAATTTTTTGTTTTCAAACTGTATTTTTAAGGTTTTTTGTTTTTAAAAATATCTTACTTTTTTATTTTGAAAATTATTTAAAGTACTAAAGCACATTTAACACAGATTTTAATTTAGGGACAAACACAAGATATTTTAAAACAAAACTTTGTTATCATTTATGTATATAACGATTAATATCAAATATGGTTTAGTGGCCCAAAATTACATTCTTGTGGAGTGTTAGAGCATGACTCCACAGTTGGGTCAAAATAATTGGGAATAGCTTGAACAATATTAATTTTTTTAAACCATTATACAAATCGAGTCTTATGGATTTTGAGTACAACACTAATATATATTATGAATATTAATTTTAATTTAGGGAATAATTGTACTTAGAAAAACTTTAAACTTATTTACAAATAAGAGTTGTATTGCTGAAGGAGCTGTCTAAGAGTTGTATTGCTGAAGAAGCTGTTTGTATGCTTATAGCAACAATCCTCAGAAATTGACTTCATCTTTTCAAAACAACATTGAGGCCTGTCATGAATTTCTCCTCTAGCAATACTAGAAAAAATTGTTTTGACAAACACTTTTTAATTAAACTGCTTGGCAAAAAACGCCTATTTGACTCAATTACCAAGCCTACCACAGCAAATCTGTTAAAAAGAGAGATGTTAACAATCAGTCTTTTGCAAAATTTTGTTTGTATAAATGCTTCTTGTTTTTTTTGTAGTTTTAATTAAATACTAATCTATTAAAAAATATGTATGTTTTCATAATCTTTTCACATTGTTAGGTATAACAAAAAATGACAATTTGTACAGCACTTTAAACAAATTATAAATATTATCAAACATATTTAAATCAATAAACTATGAAATCAATTAGGCTGGAAGAAGAAAAAGAAAATAGTAATGTCAGGTTTACTCTACAACAATATGATCTTACTCATTTATTTACAAATTAAATAACAAAATTTTTATATTTCAAAATAAACTCTATGCTTAAGTTAAAATGTTACAGTGATATTTCATCTAAAGAATAATTAACATTTCATCAGAAAAAATGTTTATTGAAGGTATGTTACTATATTTTATGATAAATATATACTAATTTTAAAACAATATTATAAGTTAACCTAATACTGTACAACCATTTATGAAAATTTCCAAATTATGTTCATAATAATTATTTTAAACTTTCAACTACTCTTAAGTTAACACATTGTAACTTAATGATTGGAATTTTTGCAAGTAAAAATAATTTCTTTATTAAGACGAGATTGTATATAGCCTTATGTTATTTTGTTCTATATTTTAAAACTATATTGTTTCAGGCTATGGCTATAAATAAGCACAAATATAATTAATGTAAGGCCTAAAACAAATGTACAATATGTTTGTTTTAGCTACATGAATTTAGAATCAAGTAGCTTACCAAATCTAAAAATAAATTAGACCACTAGATACCCTAACTGAATATTATTCTAAATAATATATCTCTAGCCCAATATATTCTATATGTGTTTTAAACAAAAATATAAAATTATTTTTATCATGTTTTAATGGTTTTGACCCTGAGGTCATATTTTCTAAAGTGGTATGCCTTCTTGTTTGTCGTGTAGAATATTTTTAAAATCATAAAAAAATTTAATTTATTACATATTATATACATTTTTTTTCATTATGAACTAAGTAATACCTAATGAAACCATGTAAGGCACATACCTTTATAAAAAATCCATTTTCATTTGAATGTAAAAAAATAAATAACATTTTGCTTATTTACTTCAATTGTTTGTAGCTCCTGAATCCAATGATTTAAATATAAATTTAAATGTATGCGATGTTCACTATTGTTTATATGCATATTCACAATAATTCTAAAAACAAACAATTATATGTAGAAAAAATTAAACTATGTACTGACATTTTTTACTATTGTGAGGAAGAAGTTTTTAAAAACATAACATAAACATGTAACATTATATATATTATTGCTTCCATTTTTATTTAGAAAATTATATGACAATATTATTGGTACTTGCCTTTATCCAAAATCCTTTTCAACGACACAAAACCAATAAATATAATGTTTCACTTTTTTATTGCTTATAGGTCCTAAACATATGACTTAGGGACAAATGTTATTTGTATAAAATGTTCACTGATATATTGTGATAAAAAAAAGTGTTATACATGTTCGCTTGTTATGTACAATAAAAAACTAAATTTGTATGAAAATACCAAACTCAGTTCAGATTTGCTGCGGGCATTTTCTTAATCCAAATAACTTTCACTTGATTTTGTTTTCCCCCAGTTTACTTTGTCCTATAGATGTGTAACAATTAGAGAATGAAAAAAATAATAAAATGTAAAACAAAAACTGACAGGGCATTACACAGCGATAGGGAACTGACCATATGGAAGCTTTCAACTGTAAATATCTATTTTTGTTGTTCAGGAAGTAACGTGCACTAAGCATTTAACCGATATATATATATATATATATACACACACACACACACACACACACATATCTGTGACAACTTCAGTTTCTCTCCCTGATTGGCAAAGAAGCCAGTGTGTCCAAAATATTATTTTAGAGTTTATTTGTATTTACTTTAAGATCACAGATGGAACTTACCTAGCAAAGGCATAGATATATTTTAAAGGGGGCAAAAACATTTTAAGGGCGATATATTTATAATATATAAACAATAATGCTTTTTTAAATCTAGTTAAAACAGAAATAAATACCTTTAATATATTACTATAATTAAATAATACTTGATTAAGTTAATACATAAGGGCTTATTTGCTGACGCATTTCGAAACAATCGTTGCTTTTACGAAGCAAAGCCTCTACTGGCAGTGTCTCGCAAGACATAAAGGTTGTTGTTATGAGATTTATGAGTGTAAGGGGGGGGTTTAGGTAGGTTGTTTATTATGAAATAGAACAGGGTGTTGGCTTCAAAGTATGTGTGGTCATTTTAAGTTTTCTTTATCTGTTGCGTAGTGTTTGTATATTTTGTATTTTTTCTAACGTTGTTAGCTTTTTAATTTGTTTTAATATGTGGAGAATGTTTAAATTAGATTGTGTGTAGTGTGTTTTTTTAGGTGTGTTGCATAGCTGGATTTTGGGTTTATATTGTTTCTTTGGTTAATGTGTTCATCGAAGCATGTGTTGAATGATCTACCGGTTTGGCTGATATAATAGCTAGGGCATTTGTTACATCTTAATTTGTAAATACAAGATAGATTGTATTTGTCTGTTTGTTGTTGAAAGGATTTTATGTGTTGTCTTAATGTATTTGTAGTTTTGTAAAGTATTTGGTAATTAAGTTTTTTGAATGTGGAAGCTATTTTGTGTGTGTTTGTGTTGAGGTAAGTGAGTTATGTATTTGTTGTTTTTTGTATGGTTGATCGTCGTGACGGTTGGTTGTTTATTATGAAATGGAACAGGGTATTGCATAAATCTCATACCGACAACCTTTATGCATTGCGGGACGCCGCCTGTAGAGCCTTTGCTTCGTAAAAGGAACGATTGTTTTGAAACGAGTCAGCAAGTCAGCCCTTATGTATTCTTTTAGTTAAGTATTATTTAATTATAGTTTAATCGGTGAATTCAAGATGACTACAACAAGTATTCTTTAATATATATTTTTAAAAAAGAATTCCGCAATCATTTAATTCATAGATAATCATGTTTTTTACTTAAGACATTTTTGGGGGTATGTACCTTGATATCCAAAGTTTTATAAATACTGATGAATTATATTAGTATAATGCTACAAAATTAGCCTTTTATTTATTAATACAATATAACTCAATATGATTCTGTCTACATGCTATTAGGCTTTTCTTTTGCAAACATAGAGGAAGGGCACAAACATTATTTGGATTCCGAGTGCAGTTCTGTATATTTGACTATCGTAACTATTCATTGTGATTATGTTCAATGTTTCTATGAGATGCTACTTTAATGGTATTCTTTTGCATTGTTTTGTTTATGAGTGACTTTGGTATTTCACCATGACTTCCAAAAGAAACAGAGTTGTCTTATTTTTAGCAGATAAAGTAAAAATTATATATCGGTCAGATAAAGAAGTTAAGGGTAAACAGTTGGCTGAGATCTACGGCGATGGACAATGAATGATTTCAGTCATTAAAAGAAACAAATCTGCACTTTTAAACCTCATGTCTGCTTGAAATTGAAGATAAAATCAAGAAGGCAATTTCTGTGTTCTTCAAGAAAATCAATGTAGCCAGCAACAATCAAAGCATTAGAAAATGCATTTTTCAAGTGGTTTCTTAAAACAATGTTCTATGGGAAACCCAATTTCTGGTCCAATTCAATGTGAAAAAGCTAAAATCTCAGTTCAAAATCTTGGTTGTTCATCCTTTAAAGCAAGTAACAACTGTTAAAATTCAGGCTCAATGTCAGTGAATTAGATTTAAGTGATGAGAAGTTATCAACGGCTATCAAAGCTCCAAAAGATTATATTGAACATTTTTAATTTGTAGCAAACGTCTATGATCTTGAGTGTTTTTGTACAACGCTGATGAAACAACTCTTTGTTTGAAAGCTCTGCATAATACCACTTTAGCATTTAAAAAGGACTGCTGTGCTCCTGGACATGAAGTTAGTAAAAAACCTAATATGGTGCTTAACTGCTGAACTCTACGGAAAGCCATAAAATACCCCCTCTCATGATAGAAAGATCAAATAGGCCAAGAGCGTTTAAAAATGTGAAAAATCTTTCCCTCTTAAGTTTAAAACCATTTTTTTATCATAAAAAGTAATGAAGTTGTTGCAACCAATGGACCAGTCTGTTATTGAAACCATGAAACACTATTACGGAAGGAAATTTTTAAGGTAACTTAAATGGTGGCAGGTGCTTGATTAGGGCAGTCACATTAAGATGCGCATGAAACAAGCTGAAAGACAAATCAACTAAAGAAGAGAAAGAAAAGGAGAAAAAGGAAAGAGAGCCTTAAGAAAAGAAAAAGATAAAGACTGGAGAAGATGAGGATGACATGCTACTTGAAGTCAGAGACTTTATTTTAAAAATTCCTGGATGTTTAGAAGTTAATTATGAAGATGTAGAAGAGTGGATGGTGATGATTCGTCAGATCTCCTGAGGGAGAGAGGAAGAAGATGACCTTAATATCAAAATTGAAGCAGACACGGGACCATCAGCAAGTGAAGCATTGCCGGCCTTGAAACCCAGTTGAAATGAAGCGTCAACTTGAGTGTGAGCACATACAACTTTTCACAGTTAAGAGAATTCGTGGCTTGGCTCACCAAAGGGATAAAGAAGGTCAAACAGCTTAATTTGACCGAAATGTTCAGCAAACCATGATTTTCATTTACAGTAGAGTATATACATATTGTAAGTAGACTTAACATGTAAAAGAGTTTCTTTTTTAATTAATAGCTCTTTTTCTTTAAAAAATATGGTTGTTTCTCCCATTTGCGAAATACATACAGTAATTAAATAAAATTTACCTTTCTTTTGAAAAAAATCCAATTAACGAACTTTTGTTTATCAAAATGGAACCCAGTACCAATTTATTTTGATAATTAGAGTTGTACTGTATATGTTTTGTATAAAATTTTAAAATCTAGCAATGCCAGAATTTTTATTGATTGTAAATCAGGGTTTCAAAGTGAATTAAGTCCTGAATACATGAAACTTATTGAAGACAGATTGTAAAACAGTTTAAATGGTTTAATTGTCTTACAAATTATTTACTTCTATAAGTGGGAATCTACAATTTGAAAATTTACTAGAAAATTTCGAACTCAAACAAATTTTACTGAATTATTTTTAGGTTTTCAACACAAAAGAAATCGAAGACATATATAACTCCACTGGTATTTACAAACTAACTTGCAGTTCGTACCCCAATTTTTACATGGGTCAGACAGGGAGGTTATTCTACACTCCCTACCAAGAACACATAAAAGCAATAAAAAACAAAAACACCCAATCAAACTTCACTGAACATCTCTTATCCACAAATCATAACTACACAAACATAACACCTAACCTACAAATTCTTCACAAACAAAACAAAAATGACCAACAATTCACAAGCAAACAATACGAAATATACAAACATTTCAAACTACACCCTCACACTTACTTAACACCGAACTACATTATAACTCAAATACACTTTTCGACATCATAACTCCTAATACTCACTAAAATACACCCATATCCCACCCCCACCCTAACCTACAAAAACCAGTTACTACTATGATCAGTTACGGTCTGAGTTGACAACGGGATACATCTCCCGAAATGGCTTTCCTCAACAATATAAAGTAAATGCTACTATAGGCAAGTGTAACAATTTACAAGAGTTTTTGGTTAAAAACTAATAGTTCACGTGATGATGGAATCAACAAATACAAAAGAAATATTAATGAAAAATGTGTAATACAAGGGTATTTTGTTTGGAATAATTTCTAAAATAGAAAAGTAGGATTATATGAAAATAAATAGCAGTATTTTTCAATATTTATTACAGAACAGTATGTGATCTTGCCAAATTATTAATTCTTTTGCAAACATGTTTTTCTGTGTTTCAGAATTTGACATTAAAAATTTACTGGAAATTCATGATAGTTATAGAGACATATGTTACAGAGTTTTTGTCATATCTGTAGCAGTTGTTTTGTATGTGGCCCTAGATGTAAGTATAGTATCATACGTTGTAAAGGTAGGATTTATAATACCTACCTTTAAATCTATTTCTTATCATATTGTGGTTGAGTTACTGGTTTTCACAATTAGTTTAATATAGTAAAGTTAATTCATAACAAATTTTGTGGTACAAGAAATATTTGTTCAGTCATTTGTCTTACACAAAGTATAGCTAGAAGATATAAAATTAGAATAAACATTTTGCTGGTGTCTTTAAGCAACAACTTATATTGCACTATCACAAATTTAGGAATTACTTAAATACATTAAAGTCTTGATAATTGTAGGTGAATGGGACCAAGACCCTCTCAGATTATGGAAAACTCAGATTACATGGAAATAAGTTCCTGTGGTTTAGAAAAAATAAGACTTCTAATGAACCCTAATACAGTAAAGCCCCTCATATCCAGATCAATGTGGTGACAGCTTGATCCGAATTTATTAATAGCGGGATTAAAGACCAGTCCAGTTAATCATGAGTGTTGTCATTGTTTCATTGATTTGTTTATTTCAAGACAGTTAATTTCTGATATGTTATGCACAAGACTAAACATTTGTGCTTTCTAAGGGATATTTGTCGACTGTTGAAACTTACAGCGTAAATAAAGAAAGTTATTTATGTAAGATAGATTGACCTTCTGTCAGACATCTAAACATAACTGATAAGGGCATTATAACTCAACTGTTGAAGTTGGGTATTACACCAATCTGTAGAACACTAGTGAACTACAGGATGCAACCGAATGGGGAAGAAGAAAAATACCGTATTGGTATAAATGTTTTCTTGGAAGCCTGACTCATTTCCTTTACATGAAGTATTGATATAAATATTTCTTGAACGTCCAATTCATTTTCTTTATGGCTATAAACATTTCTTGGGCACTCAACTCATTTCCTTTCAAATAGACATAATAGGCTAAAAAAAAAGGATTGAATTTAATGGAAGCCCGGAAAATTGGAACTCAGATTTTCGAGGCTCTATATTGTAATAATTTTTTTAAAAGAACTTTTAATGTTATAGGTATATAGTTTTGGCGCCTTTTTAACATTGCTTGGTGGCAGTCATGAGCAGCACTTGCTAATCTCTAAACTAAAAAATTATTAGATTTAAAAAAATTAAATTGTTAAAATCACTAATTATAAATCTTTTCCTTCAAAATTTGTGTAAGAACAAAAGTGCATTTCATTTCTTACCACTTTTTTTCTGTTCAAATTAGTATCTAAGTTAGAAGTAGAAAATGGTAAGTTGGAAAAGCTGCTGTGATTAGAAGAATAGCATATTTTGTTGTTTTAGTAACACATTTTTTAGTAACAAAAATGTTAAAATCTGAGTAAAAATTTAAATTTAAAATTCTAAGTTTTATGTTCCAAAACTTGAATCCTTTTTGTTTGATAAAATTCATATTAATTTCAAAATATTTTTTAATGTATTGAAGCTAAAATGTTTACATCTTTAGTTAAAATATTACTTATGAATTAGATAAAATTGTGTTACAGACTTATAGTTCTTGAATCAGTTGGTCTTGATGACCTGTATGTTCAGTGATTTGTAAAAATCTAAAAAAAATCTATCAGCTATTTTATGTACAAAAAAGTGGAAGTGTTTCATTTCTTTACTCTTGTTTTATTGTTAGCATTAAATAATTTAAGGAATATATTAACAAAGTTAATTAGTGAAGGGCAAGGAGGCATTAACAAAATCTTATACGATTACATTTTTTTAACTTTATGAATATTACTGAAAATTTAAGCTACTAAGTGTAAAAGACTTTTAACATTTTAAAGTTTTTGTAAGAATAAAATATGTAATCTTTAAAAAGTATTTTAAATTAACCAGTTTTTGATGATGAAAACGTTCTGTCTCAGTAAGTTTTTACAAAATTAAAGTTCGGATAGTCATAAGCTAATGTAATAATGATTAATTAAGTTTCACCGAACGTAATGGACTACAAAATTCAAGAGTATTCTAAAGATTGTTACTATCATTTATGTGTCTTGCTTATGGTAAAAACATTTTAATTTGTGTACAAAACCTGTAGTAATAGTTATTTCCTTTCTAGCTGATCTATTTCAATTACTGAGATATTTTTATTGATGTTTTCAGTATCCAAGAAGAATATTATATAAAACAGTAGAGAAATACATTGATATTTTTGAAGCATTGAAACTCCGTTTCAGATTTACTCAACACAATGACGATTTTTTGGTGAAAAGGGTATGTATGGTAACTCTTCATTTGAGAAATGACTTAACTTTAGGTTGCAGCTCTTTACATGGAATATATTCATACTTCTAACAAACTGTTTGATAATGTTAATTGTTAAAGCTTTATATCAATTTTACTTACAAATGTATTACAAACAAATTATATCTTGAAAATATAGTAAAGTCCTAGGAAACATAGAAAAAATAATCAAACTTGAAGGTAATGTCTGGAAAACTAACAATTTTGGAAAAACTCTAAATTACTTATTACAATATGAAATTATTTGTGACCAGACATTCTATCAATATAAGTTGTTATAATTATTAACTTACACTTGGAGGAAACGTTTTCATCTAAGACTTCTTCAGCCTCACGTTTCTGTCACTAGGATCACTGCAGTTGTACTTTTAGGTTCCAATTCTTGAAAGTTCTAACGATGGGATTCTTAAAAAGTCTTGAAGTGATGGGATTGTAAAGTACATGTGATCTGTATTGTGTTTGTTCATTTAGAACAGAGTTGTCCAACTTACAGGGTATTGGGGCCGAAACTCAATCTTTGGTTTAAATCACGGGCCACACCTATGCGTGGGGCATGGTCTGAGAAATTTATTTACCAGTGGTGTGAAATTAAAATTGCTGTCTGGGGGGGGGGGGGCTTTTTAAAATAAGATGTGAAATGGGTGAATTTTGAGGCAGTTAGATGGCTTCAACTGACTGACACACTGATCCAATTTTATATAACTTTATTAAATAAAATTTTTGTTTAAAGTTTGAAAAACTATTGGTGGGTTGCACAGAATTGGCCAGCGGCCAACATAGACCCCAGGGCCACCAGTTGGACAACCCTGATTTAGAATGCCATTTTTATGTGTGTTGCTAAGTTTGTATATTTCATATTGATCGAAGGAATTTAATTTGTGGCCTTTGTTGCATGTGTGGAGGATGTTCATGTTATTTTTTATACTATTTCATGAGTGGTTATGAAAATCCAAGAGAAAAACTATGGGCTGTGTTTCTTCACAGTTCATCTTGACATCCTCTTCTATCTAAAACGAATATAAAGACATCTTGATTTCATTACGCCAGTTCCCATGTAATCACTTCCCACCCCTTAGTAAATATGTGTTTACTACGCATAAAATGTGTAATATTGAATCATTTAATAGGATAGAGTAAATTCTGAACTATAAATAACTAATGCCTAAATATGTAGATATTATATATAATTATTTATTTAAACACTTTCAACAACAGGTTTTATATGAACAGAAAACACGCCATAAACAAAACATAATTGCTGCTACATTAAAAATTAATCTAGAAAATAGTTATAAAAATGAAGCCAGAAAAGTAGAACAAGAGAGTATAAAACATGAAATTACATTGGAGAATCAGGTATATAGTTTATATTTAAATGAATTGTATTTATTTATTTATTTATTTAAAAATATACTTCTTATACTATACTTAATAATTAACTATATATATTTAATAATATATATGTGTATGTGTGTATATGTGCATGAGTGTGTTTGCATGTGTGTGTGTGTGCGTGTGCATGCATCTGTGTGTGTGTGTGTGTGTGTGTGTGTGTGTGTGTGTGTATTGTAAGAGGAGTATTAATAATTTTATTCTAAACAGTAATAATTATTCATACCTCCAAAAGTGACATCTTTTTTGGGTTTTGTTTATAATATCCATTTGTAACGGTCAATTGGGCAAGCACCTGCCTAATTAATTATACTTTAAAATTATTTTGCAGAGTAATGGGGAAATGGCAAAAATCTTACATTATGTTTTTGGTAATTATTGTACTTGGTGTAATTGATATTGGTAAAAAAAAACATTAATACCTGCCCATGCAAAAAGTCTTTTGAACTTGGAAGAAAATAAAACCTGGTGCTGACAGCCCCAAAATTAAACCTTTTAAAAATTATAATAATTCACAATATACATAAAACATTTAGACTCATATTTTTTTTCATAAAACTACCTATGTTATACTACATTAGAATATTGTTATAAAGTATCTAGCTAGGATAAATTTGGTTATAAATAAAATCAAAATAACCATTGCCAATATAATCCAACTTGTAGACAAGTGGAGTTACCTTTATTTTGGTATTCACTCTTACCATCACAGTAGGAAACTTTCATGAACTATCTCTCTAGCCCTATCCTTGTTAATTCTTGTTAACTCGGACATTGCTTTGATAGTCAAATGTTGATCTTGTCGAACAAGGCTACCAATTTTTCTAATGATAACATCACTTTTTGGTGACAATTGTTTCCCAGAATGTGTATCGTCACTTGTGTTATTGTGGCCATCTTTAAATTGTTAATAGCACTCAAAAATTTGTGCTCTTAAACAGTTGTCAGAGTTTATGATCCAGCGGGTACAAATTGATTCCTCAGATCAGCTGTGTTGTATTTTGCTACAAAATATTCTCATTTGTTGATTCCATCTTCACGTGAGCTACTAGTAATCACTTACACTTTTTTAAAAATGTTTTAACTTGCCTATAGTAGCACTTACTTTGTTTGTTGAGAACAGCCGTTTCGGGAGATGTGTCCCTTTGTCAACTCGGACCGTAACTCAGAGTTACGGTCTGAGTTGACAAAGGGACACATCTCCCGAAACGGCCGTCCTCAACAAACAAAGTAAGTGCTACTATAGGCAAGTTAAAACATTTTTAAAAAAGTGTAAGTAAATATTCTCACTTATAAAGCACTAAATATTATGCATTTTATACAGGCGCAATTTTTTTATTTATTATTTTGTACTTTAGTTTATTATTTGTTACTTGATTGTTATGTATAACCATAATTAGTAAAAAGAAATTCAAAGTTACTTACAGTTTGAAGTTAGCTTTAAACTCTAGGCTCCCACTATTGTTGTTCATTTCTTATGTACCCAAGAATAGATTAATTATAAAAAACTACCAACAAACATCAGCTACTGACCGACACCAAGTAAAACCTATACTGAGCTTCTCCCTCCAGTTGACATAAAAACTGCTGAAGGTTTAATTATATTTAGATGTTTGATAAAAGGTATTTTAGTTAATTTATTATTAATTATTATTTGTAATCATAATAAATAAAAGCAAATTAAAAGTTACTTATGGTCTGAGGTTTGCGTTATATTCTAGCACTCACTATTTTCGTTCATTTTGGATGTTATACACTAATTTTCCTTGTCCCAGTGCGACACAATAAACATCAGCTACTGACACCGAGTAACAACTATACTGAGCAAGAAAGGTGTGTTGACATAAAAACTGTCATCTGATAAAAGAAAAACTTATGGGCTATGAATATCTTTAGTACAAGTTTCAAGAAGCAATAAATATCCCTTAGACAGCACAGTCGTCTATTCCTATAAATGACACGTAAATAAATAAACTCTCTTAAAGCAAAAAACTACAATGAGAATCATGACGAGTAACTGATGTCTATATGATCTATACCACTAACGTGCCATGAGCATATTTGTCCGTCAAATGCAATGGGTTAAATGATACACTGTTTATTTATCAAAAATTTTTAAAAATATTTCTTTACCTAGTTTTAAACATATTGACTGGTTTTCTTTTAAGGAATTAAAATATTAGTTTAAAAATTTCATGTCTTGAATCTGGAAGAGCTTAAAACGCTAATCATCCAAAAACAGGTGTCACAACATTGCATTAAAAGATATTTTAAACTAATTAAAGACCAAACATCAAATAAAGAGAAGATTTAGTGACTGAAAATTCAATAATTTTTCAGTTTTTATCATTAGTATTTGTTTACAGTCAGCTCTAGCAAAACCTGTTAATTATCATGATATCTGGACATTTTGTTTCCATAAAAACAAATGTTAGTTGTAGCATAAATAACAAACGTTTAAGGAAGGTTTGTATTGATTTAGTTTGTTTTATTTCACTTTACTATATTTAAAAAAAACACCTATTTTTTAGATTATAACCTAATATTTAGTTTGTATTGTTGTCAGTATTTCCTGAATGTTTATTTGATGTTTCTTTGATAGTGTACTCCATAATATTTGTTAAATCTTATAAAGACAAAATGATACTACAACTTGCAAAAATTGAAAGTTTAATCTTGTTTTTGTGCTCATTGTATTGAGTCTTGTTTGTGTCTAGCAGTAAGCACTGATATGCATAAGGACATATGTAAAAAATATTTCCTAAATAGCAATTATAATAGCATTTGTTGATTCCATCTTCGCATGAGCTACTAGTAATTACTTACACTTTTTAAAAAAATGTTTTAACTTGCCTATAGTAGCACTTACTTTGCTTGTTGAGGACGGCCGTTTCGGGAGATGTGTCACTTTGTCAACTCAGACCGTAACTGATCTCAAGGTTTACGTAGGTTAGGGTGGGGGTGGGATATTTTGGTGGTGTGGGTGTATTTTGTGTGTATTAGGAGTTATGATGTCAAAAAGTGCATGTGAGTTGTAATGTAATTGTGTATTGAGTATGTGTGTAGGGTGTAGTTTGAAGTGCCTATATATTTCGTATTGTTCGGTTGTGTAGCGTTGGTTATTTCTGTGTTGTTTATGAAGAATTTGTAAGTTAGATGTTATGTATGTGTAGTCGTGTTTTGTGGAGTTGAGATGATCGGCGAAGTTTGATTGGTAGTTATTGTTTTTTTTTTTTAGTGCTTTTATATGTTCTTGGTAACGTGTGTGAAATGACCTCCCTGTCTGGCCTATGTAAAAACTGGGGCATGAACTGCAAGTTAGTTTGTAAACTCCAGTGGTGTTGTAAATGTCGTTGATTTTGCTGTTGGGTTTAAATTGTTTGTTGAGAGTGTTGTGTGTGGAGTAAGCTATTTTGTAGTTGTATTTTCGTAATGTGTTGGTTAGATTGTGGGTTTTGGATGATCTGTAAGGTATTGATAAGTATTTTATGGGATTGTCATCTTGTGTGTTTGTATTTGGGTTATTATGTTTATTTTTTAGGCGGTTGTATAATTTGTCTATCATTCTTGGGTTGTATCCGTTTGTGTTGTGCTATATATTTTATGGTGTTTAACTCCTGGTAGTGTTCATCTTTGTCTAGTGGTGTTTTAAGGAGGCGGTATATCATGGTATTGTAAGCAGCTAGTTTGTGTTGGTGTGGGTGGTTTGAGGAACTGTGTATGGTCGTATTAGTGCTGGTGGGTTTTCGGTATATGTTGAATTTATGTGTTTGTTTGTCTGTTCGTTTAATTGTGAGGTCTAAGAAGTTAAGGGAGTTTTGTTGTTCTGTTTCGATGGTGTATGTTAGTTTAGAGTGTATGGAATTTAGGTGTTTTAGAAATATGTGTGCTCTGCGTGTGTTGCCTTTATATAATGTTATGATGTCGTCGACGTATCTGTACCAGTAAATTATGTTATCTGAGTATTTGTTGTTGTGTAAAATGTGGTTTTGTTCGATGTGGTGTATGAATATTTCTGGCCAGTAGAAGAGCAAATATACAAATAGTGATAAGATTATGGTGAAATAGGATTGACAAATTGTCACGACAATACTCATGACAAGACAAGCATAAGTGGGCACACTTGTGATCAGTTCTATCTACACTTTAACACAATGTCCACTTTCAGTCACTATGAATTCAAAAACCTCTCACACTAACCAAATTTCATTTTTTTAAAGAATGTATTCATTAGTTAGAGAAAGTCAACGTTTAGGCCTTAATATTGAAGTCTATTTGTGTGTGCTTCTTTTTTTGCTATAGCCTACCCTTTATCCCTTATCCCTTTTGCGAAATATCCTTGTTTGTTATTTTTTTTTAATCTCATTGAAACACATTTTTTGTTTAAAGTCTACAATCTGACCTATTATCATTATATAACTAGTATTTTTTATTTTAAAAAATGTTTAATTTATTATTCGAAAACATAATTAAACAATACAAAACTCAGTCAACTGTTTTTAATAACTAAACACTTTTAAATGTTTTAAACTTGCCTATAGTAGCACTTACTTTGCTTGTTGAGGACGGCCGTTTCGGGAGATGTGTCCCTTTGTCAACTCAGACCGTAACTGATCTCAAGGTTTACGTAGGTTAGGGTGGGGGTGGGATATTTTGGTGGTGTGGGTGTATTTTGTGTGTATTAGGAGTTATGATGTCAAAAAGTGCGTGTGAGTTGTAATGTAATTGTGTATGAGCTTGGTGTGTGGTTTTTATAGCAGCTGGGTTGTTATTTTTGTTTTTAATTTGTATTTTGGCGTAATTGGGTGTGATTTTATGTTTTATACACTGTATGTTGAAAGAGATGTGAAGGGAAAGTTTTGTTACCTTGAAATGTACGTTACGGTATCGATGGATGGTTGATGCTTGGTTTGCAATATTAACATTTGTTGATTCCATCTTCGCGTGAGCTACTAGTAATCACTTGCACTTTTTTAAAAAATGTTTTATCTTGCCTATAGTAGCACTTACTTTGCTTGTTGAGGACGGCCGTTTCGGCACCAAAATATCCTACCCTCACCCTAACCTACGTAAACCTTGAGATTAGTTACGGTCTGAGTTGACAAAGGAACACATCTCCCGAAACGGCCGTCCTCAACAAGCAAAGTAAGTGCTACTATAGGCAAGTTAAAACATTTTTTAAAAAAGTGTAAGTAATTATAATAGGTTTATTTACTTGAATGTACAGTCCAAATGTAATTTAAGGTTAAAAAATTATATAGGTAGAATGTGACAATACTTTTTACTGTACTTAGTTATAAACAAGGGTATAAATAGTTTTCATATATAGTAATGCTATTTGAATAATATGGTTGAGTTTTTCAGAGATTGAACTCTATAAACATAAATTTCAACAAAATACTGTGAAATATAATCTTAGTATCGTGGTTTTTGATATAATTTTAAAAACCAAGACATAAAATCCATGATAAAACATTATTATTTGATTCCATCTTCAATAAATTAAAGGACTTACAAACCATAACAGTCTATCAAACTTTGTTAAACTCATCATACCCACAAACCGCAACTAATTATATAAAAGATAACATCAAGCCTATATAATCTAAAAAAACTTAATAAAATAAAGATGGCAAACTCCACATAACTAAACAGTATTTAATATACAAGTATTTTGACCCAACACACATTCTTAAGACCCAATTAGGATATAATTCACACACTTTTTGACATAGCCCCAAAAAATGACCTAAATCGCTGTTCTAAATCCATCCCCATCCCGCCCTAATCTAAAACAATCAACAGGTCAGTTACAATCTGAGTTGACAATGGGATTCATCCCCTGAAATACCTAGTCACTTATTATACTTGTTCAAGTTTATAAGTATTACTTATTGATGAATGTCACAGTAAGAAAAATAATAAACAAATTATGAATAATAGTTGCATCTATGAGATGGATTGTGGCAGACCATGTAACAATTGTTAATATACCTAAATGGAGATTCATGATAATGATTGATATTTTGGTATCTTATTAACTGTTAATTTCTTCTAGAAAATATTCAATTTTTAAAAATATTGTTTAAAATGTGTTTATGTTATTAAATTGTAAATAAATTATGGATGTGTTTTGCTGAGTTAGGATTTGAAAATAGACTTAATTTATTGTGGCATTGTAACATGGCATTGTGTGGGTTTAAACAGTTCTTTTGATCTTTGAAATTATTAAATTATGTTTGATGTCAAACTTATTATTTAAAAAAAATTATAAAAAAACCTAATGTGAACTGTTTTTTAGCGACACTGTTGAAGATTGCTTAGTGCGATTGAAATGTTTTGTACGAATAAGTTTGAGGTAAATTGACTTAAATTATAACTAAAAACAGTTGAACATATGTTACACTTGCCTATAGTAGCAATTACGTTTCTGATTATTGAGGATGGCCGTTTTGAAAGATGTGTCCCATTTGTCAATTCAGACCATAACTAAACTCTTGGTTGTTTAAGGTTAGAGTGAGGGTAGGGTAGAGTGGTGTGGATAAATTAGGTATATTTTTAAAGACTATTGGGGGTTATAATGTCAAAATGTATGTGAGTTATAATGTAATTGGTTATTATATATGAGTATTTGGTATAGTTTGAAATGTTTGTATATTTCATGATGTTCGCTTGTGTAGCGTTGGTTATTTTTGTTTTGTTTGTGTAGAATTTGTAAGTTTGGTGTTATGTTTGTGTAGTATTGGTTTATGGATATGAGATTTTCAGCAAAGTTTGATTGGGTGTTATTTGTCAGTAGTTTTATGTGTTCTTAGTTGTGTATGTAAAATGATCTTTCTGTTTGGCCTATGTAAAAACTGGGGGCACGAACTTCAAGTTAAGTTGTAAACACTGGCAGAGTTGTAAATATCTTTGTTTATGTTGTGGGGTTTAAATTGTGTATAAAGTACGCTATTCTGTATTTGTATTTATGAAATGTGTTATGAGTTTTGTGTAATCTTGTTAAGTATTTCATGGGTTTGTTGAGTTGGGTATTTAGGATTGAGTTATTAAGTTTATTTTTCAGGCGGTTGTATAGTTTTTAATCATTGTTGTGTTGTATCCATTTGTTTGTGCTATATATTTAATGTTGTTTAATTCTTGTTTGTGTTCTTTGTCTAACGGTGATTTAGTGAAAAACTAGTAGCTCAAGTGAAGATGGAATCAAATAATACTAAACTATGTTTTCCAAGTCATTAATTTCAAATGTAAAATAAATATGTGACTTTAAATAATATCTTTTACATATTTTGTCTAGTACATAAACAATATGCATCATCAACTGGTTTAAAATGTAAAAATTTGCTTAGATGACTGTCAGTGAAGAAAATATTTCTTTTATTGAACCTAAAGCTTGCCCAATGGTTAAGAAAAGATCTTTGTTCAGAAGTACATTCACAACTAAATCAAGGTCTTCTAGCATATCTACATCAGGTAAAAATCTTCGGTTTAAGTGCATTTTATTCTGTTTCAGTTCTCTCTTAAATAAAAAGTTAAATATGATTTTGTTTATGTCTATAGATTTGTATTTAATTATGACCCAATTAAAACAATACAAATTTTATGTTCAGATTCAAGTTCTAAAACACACAAGAATTGTGGCTCCATACAACGAAAGCAAAATGTACCTGAAATCAACAAGTAAGTTAGTTTTATGTTAAATTTTGTTTTAACTTTTCAAGGGTGACATTGATTTGAAGAGCGAAAGGTTGCACATATAGGTTTTCTTCAAGCTATTAAATCATAATCAAATCTTGCAAAATCAATAAGTAGTTTATTTTTATTATTAGATATACAGTAAAACCTCTCATATCCGGATCAGGATAACAAAATATCCGCATATGGAAGGGGTTATGTAATGATGTACGATTGTACTACATTAACCCAATCATTCCAATTGGAGGTAGATGTATGATTCTTTTAAATAAATAAGTTACACTTATTGAAGATTGAAATTCTATTTTAATAGCAGTATAGAACTGAACGTACAGTTACATGCCTCTATTCAGTTACGTACAATTCAATACATACAGTCATTTAATACTGTACTGTATATACATATGTACATTTTTGTATTAATTTTGATAAAACGAGATATAATGGTGGTATACTTGTTTCGTTGAAAACGTTTTTTGATGAAATATTCCTCCAGCTTCGAAAGAGTAGACAATCGACTGTTGTTGCTTCATCTTGTTCCTCGAAGTACTTGATCATCTGATCAAATGCCTGGAAAACTTTGCTTGCGTCAAAATTTATTTGAATACTTCGTCATCTTCTGTCGGTGCTGGCTATGTGCTCACTGAGTCTATAATGTAATAATTTGCGGAATAAAGACGCTTACTTTATTTTTATTTTAATCCGCATATCAGAGGGCTAGATATGAAAGGTTTTACTATATCTTTGGAAATGTTATCACATTAAGAAAAACCAGTTTAGGATAAGAAAAAACAATTAATGTCATATTTTTTGTTTTAAAAACTTTTTATCAAAAAAGAATGAAAAGATTTTCACACATTATCTCAATGTCAATTATGAGTTTTAAAAATGTCACATTATTAGTTTACAAGTAGAAAAAAATATTATTAAAATAAAAATTTTATCTTAGTCAATTCATACAATGATGTTATTGATAAATCCATTTCCTGTCAACATCTGATAAAGTTTCATTCTCTGCCACTTACCTCCATTTCTTCATTTTCATTGGCACAGTTGACTCAATTTACTGGGGCCAAATGTTCACTGTAAATGAAAATGGCACTTCTCCTCTTGGAAGGGCGATTTTTCTTAAGTTGTAGACAAAGCACCTCTCTGGAGATACCTCTTCTGCTGGTAGGGCCATTCAACTTCTGGAGTTGACGTAAACGTATTTTTGTAAATGATGATGTGCTTCTGATGTTGATTTTTGAAAGCATATACTCTTAGCACAAGTTCTTTCCCAAAGTCTGTTAAAACTGTCTTCTCTCCATGCTATGTTTCGTTTCAAAATTATGAAACTACTCCAAGTATTGCAATCTTTAGAAGTTTATAGAAAACTGTCATTGTTCACCTATAGGAGATTCTGATAACAGAATAGTGTTTTCAAATTTATCTACGGTGATTACACCACTTTTACTTGAAATACAATTATTATATTATTTAAACAAATGTTTTGTAACTAAATGGAAAACTTGAGTAACATACTGCTGTCTTATTTCAAAACATCCACCTATATTTATAAAACTAAAATGGTACTGACTTTTCACCACTGGTTGCAAGATTGATATTGATGGGTGAGGTCTGTAGTACCCTAGTTAAGCGGATTGTCTACTCTGTAATGGAAGAAGGTACAGTAGATCTTTATATACTCACACTATCATGTACTTAAACAAGAATCTTAATTGATATATATGTGAGTTAACTTTTGAGACTAATTATGGTGTCTATAATATCGAGCATCAACTGAGTTGATTAAGACTGAGACTAATTAATCTTTGAAAGTTAACTCGTATATATAACAAGTAAGATTCTTGTTAGTACATTATAGTGTAAGTGATAAGTGAATACAAGAAAACAGTGTTACAAAGTTATATATATATATATATATATATATATATATATATATATAATTAAAATTGAGAAAAAGTAATCAGTGATTCGACAATGGTCAAGTGACCGAAAGGTGCCTCATCACATAAGGTAAAATCATTGCACTTAATGGTGGATAAAATTACTTACAATAGTAATATATTAACTTCATATATATATATATATATATATATATATATATATATATATATATATATATATATATATATATATATGTATATATATAAAGAGAGGGAGAATGTAATCCAGAAAACTATATATAACAAAATATATAAGTAGGTAATTAAGGGAACAATGAAGTGGAACCACTTGCTGTCACATTGGGGAGTAAAATTATATCTGCTAGCAACTCACAAGCTTCCAAACTGAATTTGTTGTTTATGTACCAAAAAGTTAAGAAAAACAACTGCAATGAGTAATATAACTAACATGATTCACAAACACTAATGCATTTTATTGACGTTTTTCTGAACTTGTTTTGATATAATCCTTTCTTATAGACAATAACACAAATATTCCACTTAGGAACACAAAGTGATATTTAAGATCAACAGAATACTCTACTTATCGTGTACGAAGGGTTAAATTAAATTAGAAAAACCAACACTAGGAATAAAATTGATCATATGTAAATTGATATTATTAATTATAATTTCTTCATTTGTATATTTTTAATTGTTACTTTTTTTTGCAGTAAAACAGAAATAAAAGGAGCAAATACTGAAGATCTGTCTCAAAAATCTAAACATGTTTCTTGCTCTCAGCAGTCAGGTGTGCATAAAACACCTGTTGTAATTCCTGCTACTATTGTGGCTAACTGCAAAGTGGATAATGTCTTGCATGGTGCAATTCAGAATTTCAACAGTGAATCATTTCCTTTTTTTGACCAGAGTTTATTTCCAGTTTATAAAAATTCACATACAAAAATATCAATAACAAAGTCAATTTTAACCGAAATTCAAGATAAATCTTCAAATTATTCTCTTTGTAAAGACGAAGAAACAACTAAGGAATTTCCTCCTCAAATTAAGTCTAAAGACAAATTTATTAATAAATCAAAAAAATTTGAACCATGTCCAGAAGTTGAAACTGATGACGATGATGTTTGTATACTAAAACATAATTCAAACGAAAAAATAGATAAAGCTATCAAGAAAACAGCTCAAGTTTATAAGATTGCTCCATATTTACAGCCAAAATTTTGGTTTAAGAGAAAAGAAATATGGAATCAAAGATGCAAATATATTGTTAAATCAGTTGTCCCAAATGAAAAACAAACAGAACGCCTTTGTGATTTGTTTAACAAAAATTTAGATGATTCTTTGCTAAAGTCTTCTCACTCGAGAAATGAAGCGAACATTAAGAACAAGAAAAAATATACTCATACAAATGTAGTTCAAAAATTTAAAAGCAACTATACAGTTCTTTGCAATGATAAAAATATAATGAATGTAAATAAAAGTTTGCAAAAATATAAGAAAAATGTTAATAATATCAAACAAAATAGTCATGAAACGAAAATAAGACCTGGAATGTGTAAACGATACATACGTTTAGAAAATAATTGTAACAGTCACATAAACAATAAGGTGAAATTCAAAGAAGAAAATAATAACAATACATCTGATTTTGATGAAATAGAAAAGAGTAGTACAGTATCAAGCAATAACTGTTTGGATAGCTGTGACATCAGTACAACTAACTCTAGTTGCTTTAGTGTTGTTGATGGTAATTTTTATACAGATGATTTTAGTAGCAGTTTGTCTGATGCTAGTGACTTTGTTACCACAAAAAACAGTAATTATAACAGGCAGTTATCTAAAAGTAACATGAAACTAAAAAAAGAAAATTTTGTGTTTGGAAATACTTATGAACATTTACAAAAAATAAGCAATGACAGCATTTTAAGCAGTAGATCTATAATAAGCATGAATACTTGTGAGGAAGATGATAGATTTACAGAGTTTAATATAAACAGCGAGTCAAAAGCAACTGTTATTGTATCAAACAATTATGACAGTTGTGTAGAAAGTGATAATACAGAATTTTCAAAAGATTTAGAAAATGTTAGTAAATTTAATGCGCCATGCTCAGAAAATGATTCAAGCTGTGCAGAAAATGATGAAAAAGAATTATTTAAAGTAACTGATGAAAGCTCCTCTATTAACAGTGAAATTACATTAAACAACTTTGAAGGATGCATGAAAAATAACTTGAAGGAAATAAAAAAAGAAAGCAATGTGGGAATTTATTTACCGACTTCAACTTTTTGTTCAAAATGTGACAAAATTAGTGAAATGAAAAATTTTGGAGAAAAATATGAAAATAATGCAGATATATGTAAATCAAACTTGGTAGATCATGAAAGCAGTGCAAAAAGTGTTGAGGAAGACACAACTAGAGAAAAGAGTGTCTTAGTTGAACATAAGCACATGCAAGAAGAACTTGAAAAGCCTGAAGAATTGAATGAATTAGAACTTTTAGAAGAAAACACCAATGGTAGTGTCATACCTTTACCTGCTTCGGATGGTTTCAAGTTTGAGGAAAACAACATATTAGAAACTATAAAAGAAATGGATATGGTAAGGGACTTCATTATAAATAATCCCACTTTAGTAGCCTGCAAAAGCTATTTAGAAAGTGAGCGGGAAGAGTTCTTAGAAGGTACTGATGAAGACGGTGTCGTAGACCACAAAAGATGTATCGAAAGTAATAAGATAAAAACTATACAAGAATTAGATGAAGAAAATATCTCAAGTACAAACAGTTCAATGACTTTAAACTCACATGGGACATCAAGTGCTGATTCAGTGAATAAATATTCAGAAATTGAACAAAAAGAGGTTAGTATTGACAACCATCCACAAAACTGTTATTGAATTTTACGTTATTTTAACATTATAAATGTTTAAAATTACAAGTTTTAACCCATTGTTGATCTAACAATAAGGACACTAGCGGGTACGAATTAATTACTCACGTTAATTGAGTTGTATTTTGCTAAAAAATATATTCTCATATATAAAGCACTAAATATTATATTTTTTATATGGGTGCATTTCTTTATTAATTATTTTGTAACTTTGTTTATTATTTGTTAATTGGTTATTATCTAGCAAAATCTTGTTGCTGTTCATGACCACCTGGCTGTTAATTAATTATTAAACTTTGATATTACTTGCGACCAGACCTTTTGTTAACTAAAGGTTGTTAATTGTTAACTTACACTTGGAGGAAACCTTTTCATCTACGACTTCTTCAGTCTCATATTTTTGCCTCTAGGATTGCTGCAGTTGTGCTTCTTTGGTACCAATTTTTGAAAGTTAGAAGTGATGTGATCAAAGAGTATGTGTGATCTGTGTTGTGTTTGTTCATTTAGGATGTCATTTTTATGTGTATTGCTATGTCTGTATATTTCATATTGTACCCGCAGGGGGGTGCGGACTAGCCGCACCTACGAGGGATTTGGCGTCCCTCGCGGTACCCTAGCCTAACACTACACCACTCACAAAAACCTACACACACACATACACACACCAACACAATCTATACACATTTCAACACTTACATCTTCGCTTAGGGAATTTTGACTGGTCAGAACCGTTGCGCGTTGGGAGTGCTGAAAAGTCCAGAGCGTGACAAACTCTGGTCTGGGACGCTGATGTGAGCTTGCTCTGCCGAAGACGTAAGCGCGGTTTCTGGTCTACCAGCCGCTTCGGTCCTTGGTCAGGGAGTGTCCGCGGTGCATGGGTGTCGGAGCCTGTGCACAGTATTACGAGTCCTCGACTGATGCCCATCCAGTCGAGCTAAGGAGAAAAGCTATAGGCCTCAGAGTTCTGAGGGTTGGAAATGATCTTAATGTGATCCAAGGGTGTACCCGTTCCTATAGTCTCGCCCGTAACGCTTGACACGATGGCTGGCAAAAAATATTTATGGATTCCAAAACCACGTCAAATATGACTAGTCTGAAGAGGACACGCCAGGATTCTCCTGACGATAGTCAAGATCTGAGTAAAAAGTTGATGGTGGCAACGTCGCAGACATTGCCATCAGCAAAGTATTTAGTTGTTTCTAGTGCCGAAGAAGGGAAAGATCTTTCCAAAGTTTCTCCCTTCCTTATTAACAAGGCTATTACTGCGTGTGCTGGAGGCCCAGTAGCCTCTATTAAGAAACTCAGAAACGGAACACTGTTAGTTGCGACTTCCACCGAGAGACAAACCCGTGCTCTATCTAAAATGACCTCTTTCTTTGACCAGGTCAAGGTATCTGTGGCTCCCCACAGATCCTTGAATTACTCAAAGGGGGTCATCACATGTAGGGATTTAATGCACCTTCCAATCGAAGAAATTAAGTCCGAACTGTCTTCTCAGTTAGTTACGGAGGTTATCCCCATAATGAAAATGGACAAAGGAGAAAAGGTAGCAACAGCTTCTTTTATCGTTACCTTCGGCAAACCGGAAATACCCGAATATTTACATGCAGGTTACCAAAGGCTATCAGTGAGACCATACGTGGCTAACCCTAGGCGCTGCTTCAAGTGCCAGCGATTTGGGCATATCAGCTCTACGTGTTCGAAGCAGAACGTATGCGGTATATGTAGCGTTGAAGGCCATGATGATAAGGATTGTGTTAATTCTCCGAAATGCGCCAACTGTGGTGGTGACCACCCAGCGCGATCCTACAATTGTCCTACCTTTAAGGAAGAGAAAGCTATCCTAGGCATCATGGCGAAAGACAAGCTGTCGTTTCCAGAGGCCAGAAAACTCTATCGATCAACTCAGCCAAAGACAGACAGTAAGACCTATGCCGCTACCCTGACCGCTTCAAAATCGTCTTGTTCCAACTGTGCTGAGCTGTCCAAGAAGATTGAAGCTCTAACTGAACAAGTGTCTCGCCTTTTGTGCTTAGTCACAAATGGTCCGTCTTTGAATTTGGAACAACCTGCAGCAACTGATAGTGTTTTGCCTCGTGTACCTATCCCTTCCACTGGGGGGATTGGAGCACGAAATAAGTCACGAAGTGAGCCTTGTGTTTCTGTGCAGAAGATATTATCAACGGGTAATAAACCTTCTGTGCAGAAGACGTTGGAAAAATCGAAACCACGTAAACCAGTGTTACGTCAGACCACATCGCCACCGTCGTTACCGGGTATTAAGAAAAATGCTAACAAAGGAGGGAATGTAAAAACTACCGCTCCTAAAACCAAAACTTCCTCAGATTCCATCCCTGAACGGGTGGATATGGAATCTGAGAAATGTAAGCCTGAGACGTCTAAAAACGTCCCAGGCAAGAAAGGAGAGAGCACCAATGGGTGTCAGATCAATCCATTGCTGAGTTAATAAATGTCTGCAATTAACAAGTCAGTGATACAATGGAACGTCAACGGTGTTAGGAGTCACATAGAAGAACTTAAAGTACTCGTGCGAGATGTGTACCCAATGTTTGTATGTCTACAGGAGACACATCTCCACGAATCGCATAATTTCCATTTAAGGGAGTATTCAGTTTTTAGATCGGACTTCGTTACAGAAGATCGAGCTAGAGGTGGCGTAGCCATCCTAGCCCGTGACTGTATCGATGCTGTTTCTCTAAACTTAATAACTCCTTTACAAGCAGTAGCCGTTCAAACAGCTGTCCCGTATAAAATCACTGTGTGTTGTGTCTACTTGCCACCACAAGAAAACCTGCATCACAGTGATTTAGTAAATTTGATAAGCCAGTTACCAACTCCGTTCTTATTGGTAGGGGATTTTAATGCCCACCATTCGTCTTGGGGATCTCCGACTAGGAACTCTCGAGGTGATATTGTTGAAAGTGTAAGAACGGAACTAGACTTATGTCTGCTAAATGACGGTTCTCCTACTCATTTAGCAGCATCTACTGGTGGATGGACAGCTGTTGATCTATCGATTTGCAGCCCTCAATTAGCTACTAGATGCACATGGTCGGTACTCAATGATTTGTATGGAAGCGACCATGTGCCTATTAAGATCAGTTTATGTGACTCCCAAACCTGTTATGTTCGAAATTCCAGTTGGATTTTGCGAAAAGCCAACTGGGACTCCTACTCGAATTACCTTGTATCACTTGACATGGATTATCTGACACCCATTGATGAAAATATAGAAAATTTTACAAAAGCAATTTTAAATGCCGCTGAAAAGACCATTCCGAAAACCTCTGCGCATCCACGCCGACCGCCTGTGCCGTGGTGGAACGATGAATGCACAGAAATCCTCCGTTTACGACGAAGAGCTCTTAGGAGATTTAAACGACACCCAACGAATGGAAACCTTCAGGAATATAAAATACTCCGTGCGAAAGCACGGAGGATATTTAGGCTGAGTAGAAAGAACTCTTGGGAACAGTACATTAGCACAATTAGACGAACAACTCCGTCCTCCACAGTGTGGAGGAAACTAAGATCAGTTTGTGGTACTTCCATTCCGTTGCCAGCCATTGCGCTGAAGCAACCAGATGGGAGATTAATCACAAACAGTGATGACATTGCTAATGTACTTGGAACATCTTTTTCTAACTTTTCTGCTACTACAGCCTATAATAGATTATTCCAGATTTATAAACTGAAGGAAGAAGCAATACCGTTTACTGTTGGGTCGTCTGAGGACTCTCCTTTAAACACTCCTTTCTCTATAGGGGAATTGGAGTCAGCTCTTGCGTCAACGAAGGATTCTGCACCAGGTCCTGATTCCATTGTGTACTCCATGCTAAAACATCTACCATCATCGGCGAAACTTGTCCTCCTTCGAGTATACAATCGTTTATTCGAGGAGCGCTCTTTCCCCGATGCATGGTTAGAATCGACTGTAATTCCTCTTTTGAAGCCAGGTAAGGACAAAACTAACCCCAGTAGTTACAGGCCTATATCACTTACAAGCGTCTTGTGCAAACTACTGGAGAAGATGGTCAACCGCCGTCTTGTCTGGTACTTAGAAACCAACAACCTTCTTAGCAACGAACAATGTGGTTTCAGACTAGGACGCTCATCAGTTGACCAATTGGTTTTGTTAGAATCCGCTATTCAAGATGCCTTTCTCTTGCGTCAAACGCTCGTTGCGGTTTTCTTTGACCTTGAAAAGGCATATGATATGGCATGGAAAAGAGGAATTCTGAACACTCTGAAATCATGGAGTATACAAGGGAATATCCTAGCATTCATCGCTAACTTTCTTTCTAACAGATCTTTCCGCGTTCGACTTGGAGGCACGTATTCAAACAGCTATACACAAGAGAATGGTGTACCGCAGGGCAGCGTGCTGAGCGTCACGCTGTTTGCCGTTGCAATAAATAGTATCACCAGTAATATACGATCTCCGGTACACTGTTCCCTTTTTGTGGATGACTTTTGTATATATGTGCCTGCTCGTAGTATGGCAACTGCGGAAAGATCTTTGCAGTTAGCAATATACAGATTGGAGGAATGGTCAAAATCTACAGGTTTCAAATTCTCTGCTTCGAAGACCCAATGTGTAGCATTTAGTCGTCGTAGGCAACACCAGGAGCCGATCCTTTTTCTTGACGGGGTTCAGCTTCAAACCACGGATAGTGTTCGATTTCTAGGTCTTTTATTTGATAAAAGACTCTCATGGATCCCACATGTTCGTGATTTGAAGGTGAGATGCAATAAGAAATTGGATATGTTAAGAGTCCTTAGTGGTACGAATTGGGGAGCAGACAGAACTAGTATGCTTCGATTTTATCGCACGGTCGTTAGATCGCGCATTGATTATGGCTGTCAAGCCTATTCATCCGCACGACTTACAGTTCTGAAAACTCTCGATGCTGTCCACCACTCTGGACTTAGACTGGCTACTGGTGCATTTAGAACTAGCCCAATCCCTAGTCTTCTTGTCGAGGCTGGGGAACCCGCTCTTTCAAGACGACGTCAGATGCTACAAATATCTTACGTTTCTGTTCTTCGAAGCAAACCCAACCACCCGGCATTTGAAAGAGTCTTTTATAATAAGCTAAATCAAGTGTATAATACACGTCAACGTTCGACCGCTCCATTTGGCATACGAACGTTAAGAATATTGGATGAACTTGAGTTGCAACTTCCAACTATGTTTGAACGACAAATGTGCTATCTACCTCCATGGATAATAAAAACGCCGCACTTCGATTTCTCATTGTCCAGTTATATAAAACACGATACTCCTGTTGTGGTCTTCCACCAGGAATTTTTATCCATTTATAAATCTCACCAACACAGTGAAATTATTTTCACTGATGGATCTAAACTGGACAATGGCGTTGGGTGTGCGTTTTATGTATCTGGATGTACCTACACGTACGGATTGCCCTCAGCTTGCAGTGTTTTTACGGCAGAACTATTTGCTATTTTTAAAGCTTTGGACGTCATTCAATCTCGATCCTCGCATTATCTTTTGTGTTCAGATTCCAAAAGTGCTCTTCAGGCTCTTCAGGATGTTTTCTCTAACAACCCTTTAGTTGGGGACATTTTGTGTGCTGTACACAGGCTTCAATTGAGGGGTGTGGGGGTAACTTTCTGTTGGGTTCCTGGACATTGCGGAATACTTGGAAACACAAAAGCGGATGAAGCGGCGAAGAAAGCTACAAGTTTGGTGCCTATTACTCAACTGGTTATGGCATCTGATTATGTGTGTTTCGCGAAACATTTATTGCTCGCTGCTTGGAATGACGAGTGGCATACCGTGATTGAGAATAAGCTGAGGGAAATTAAAGATACCGTCCGTCCATGGAGGTCTTCAATTCGTTCAAAACGTAGGGAGGAAGTGGTGGTTACACGCCTTCGCGTTGGCCACTCTTTTGCAACTCATGGATATTTGATGAGTCGTGAAGATCCACCAATATGCCAATATTGCGGTGATATCTTCACAATAAAACATATTTTAGTAGACTGTGTTAATGTAAGCAATGTTCGTGCCCTTTTTAATTTAAAAGGGAGTTTAAAGGTGGTGCTAAGGGACGATGCCTCGGCCATTGACCGAGTCATCGCTTTCTTGCACCACTTGAAAATATTTTTTAAAATTTAATACATAAATATATATATATTTTTTTAATTTTATTTATACATATAATTCTCTGTGTTTCTTTAATTTATTTTAATTAAATTTATTTTCTGTTCTTGTTATTGTTATTGAGATTTATTTATTGGTAAATTGTTATCTATTATTGTTTTACATATTATTTATTTACTGTTATATTGTTCTTTGTTGTTATTTTGTTATTTAGTTTTTAAGAATTTTTTCATTGTTATATTGTTGTTTTTTTGTTTTTTATTGTTGGTGTTTTATTTTGTTTTGTAATTTTTGTTGTATTTGTTTATTTATTAATTTATTTGATTTTATTTAAAACATTGCGTTCTTTGTTAGATTTTGTTTGGCGATGATAACCACAATTGGTTTTTCGCCAGGAAAAAAAAAAAAAAAAAAAAAAAAAAAAAAAAAAAAAAATATTTCATATTGTTCTAGTGTGTTTAATTTATGACCTTTGATGCATGTGTGGAGGATGCTCATGTTATTTTCCATACTATTGCATGAGCGTTTAGTGTCCATGAGGTGATTTTTCAGGCAGATCTTTCGCCGAAAGATATAAAGATCACAAAAGCACACTGCACAATACTTTTGAATTCACTTTCGCAAATCACCTCATGGTCACTAAACACACATGCAATAGTATGGAAATTAACATGAGCATCCTCCACACATGTAACAAAGGCCATAGATTAAACGCACTAGAACAATATGAAATATAAAAACATAGTAACACACATACAAATGACATCCTAAATGAACAAACAGGACACACATCACACATACTCTTTGATCACATCACTTCTACCTTTCAAAAATTGGTACCAAAGTAGCACAACTGCAGCAATCCTAGCAGCAAAAATGCAAGGCTGAAGAATTCGTAAGACAAGAACGTTTCCTCCAAGTGTAAGTTAACAATTTAACAACCTTTAGTTAACAAAAAGTCTGGTTGCAAGTAATAGGAAAAGTGTAATAAGTGGTTATTATGTATAATCATAATTAACAAATACAAATTAAAAGTTATTTAAAGTTTGAAGTTTTAGAATCCCACTGTTATTGATTATTTTGTATGAACACAAGAATAGACTAATTATAAAGAACTAACAAACATCAGATACTCACAGACACAAAACAATGACTGCATTGAGCTTCTCACTCCAGTTCACATAAAAACTGCTGAAGCATTCTATTATATTTAGATGTCTGACAGAGCGTCAATGGGGCATAAATATCTTTCTTTGACTATGCTTTAAGTTTTTAGAGTTGATAGACATCTCTTAGAAAGCACAGATGTATAGTCTTGTGCATTACACATCAGAATATAAACAATCTTGAAGCAAACAAATCAATCAAACAATGACGACATTCATAACTAGCTGGGCTAGTGTTTATATGTGCTACAAATATATTGTCATGACTAGCTGACCTAGTCCATAAACAGCAATGGGCCACTCCTTTAAATATTGATTGTTTATGACGATACTGGGTCTTAATGGTGACCTCCTTTTATAGGGTGAGTGATAACTGATAGTTTGGGGTAATATCTTTCTTTGAATGTTCTGTACTACATCTAAAATGCAGCAATAATTATTTACATATCGAAATCTTGTTGCTGTTCATGACGAGCTGGTTATAAATTACAAATTACACTTTTACTATTACTTGCGACCAGACATTTGTTAACTAAAAGTTATTAATTGTTAACTTACACTTGGAGGAAACATTTTCGTCTTACTTCTTCTTCAGCCTTGTATTTTTGCCGCTAGGAATGCTGCTGTTGTGCTTCCTCGGTACCATTTTTTTTGAAAGTTAGAAGTGATGTAATCGAAGAGTATGTGTGATCTGTGCCGTGTTTGTTCATTTAAGATGTCATTTTTATGTGTGTTGCTATGTCTATATATTTCAAACTGTTCTAGTGTGTTTAATTTATGGTCTTTGTTGCATGTGTGGAGGATGCTCATGTTATTTTCCATACTTTTGCATGAGTGTTTATTGTCCATGAGGTGATTTGCAAAGGTGGATTCAATAGTAGTGTGCAGTGCCCTTTTGTGTTATTTATATCTTTCGGCGAAAGACCTGGCTGTTTGTCCAATATAGAGCTTATTGCAGTTGTTGCATTTTGGCTTGTCTTGTGTTTCCTCCGTATAGTATTATAACGTCATACGCAAATCTTTGCCAATATATTATCTTATCTGCATGTTTGTTGTTATTTATGATTTTATTCTGTTCTATGTATTGTAGGAATACTTCTGCGAGAATGCTTGAAATCGGTGACCCCATTGGTTTGCCTTGTTTCTGTGTGTAATATTTGTTGTTGTTAGTGAAGTAGTTCTGTTGTGTGAGCCAACAACTCCAAACACATATAAACAAAATACACAAAAATATCCAGTTCACTGCAGAATTTGAAAACAACAAAACATTGAATTTCTTAGACATCACCATAACAAAAAATCAAAAACAAACATGAATTCAACATATACCGCAAGCCAACCGTGACAGACACATTGATACACAATTCATCGAACCACCCAATACAACATAAACGCGCAGCATTCAAACATTTACTACCCAGACTAAATAAAATACCTATGTCCACAACTAACTACATAGAAGAACTAAACACCATCAAATATTTAGCTCACAAAAATGGATATGACAATTATTTAATAGACAAACTACACAGAAAAATACTCAACAAGAACAGTAACAACAAATACACGTACACAAACAAATTCATCATCCTCACATACATAAACAAACTCACAAGTTAGATAGCACACCAATTCAAAAAAGCAGGATACAATGTAGCTTACAGAACAACAAATAAAAGCCAAACAGCTTTCAGACACAGCATTAATAACAGTACCAACACATACAATAACCCAGGAGTATACAAACTAAAATGCAAGAACTGCAATAAGTTCTATATTGGACAAACAGACAGGTCTTTCGCCGAAAGATATAAAGAACACAAAAGCGCACTGCACACTACTATTGAATCCACCTTTGCAAATCACCTCATGGACAATGAACACTCATGCAAAAGTATGGAAAATAACATGAACATCCTCCATACATGCAAGAAAGGCCATAAATTAAACACACTAGAACAGTTTGAAATATATAGACATAGCAACACACATAAAAATTACATCTTAAGTGAACAAACATGGCACAGATCACACATACTCTTCGATCACATCACTTCTAACTTTCAAAAAAGAATGGTACCGAGGAAGCACAACAGCAGCATTCCTAGCGGCAAAAATGTGAGGCTGAAGAAGTCGTAAGATAAAAACATTTCCTCCAAGAGTAAGTTAACAATTAACAACTTTTAGTTAACAAATCTCAGGTTGCAAGTAATAGCAAAAGTGTAATTTGTAATTATTTAAAATTTGTTATGATTATTTTAGATCATGTCAAGATGTGATCTACTGAGGTAGCTAATTAAAAGACAATGACAGAGTAACAAAAACAACTGGGGAACTTGGTTGTTGATTTGAAGGTTGGCTTGTGTGGACATTAAAGTTTGGTTAATCATAAACTAATGTTAAAGTGTCTAATTATGTTTCACCGAACATAATAGACTACATAATTCAAGAAATGATAAGAGTTTCTTTCTTAGACCCACAACTGATCACTTCATCCTAGATGGGCCCAGACTCACAGGCTATGTATTTATTTAGACAGCTGGCATAATGTAAGTGCAAAATATAAAATAGTCCCAGCATGGTTTTTTTTCTGGCCTTCCACAGCAAGTGTGATATCATTTGAATCAAATATTCATGTCCTTAACCATTACTAACACATAGTTTTATGAATTATGAGTATAACTAGCTATGACATAATTATACTTTAAAAAACATTTAAACCTTCTAAGAGAAAGTAGTAAGGATTTTGTCTTGCTTAAGATGCTATTTCACCGCATGCTACACTTCCTGGAATGAACTTTCCTGTGTGAAAGCTTAGATCAACCCGTACAGAAAATTTTTACAATGGTATAAGTGGATATGTCAGATATACCAGGAAATGGTAGATATATCAGGAAAAGGTAGATATACTAGGAATGGTAAATATACCAAGAAAATAGTTTTAGATGTTGACCAAGTCTAGGAAGGACTCGCCAATTACAGTCAACATGTTAAATTCTCAATTACATTACTTTACTAGTTAGAAAACCAGTTCTCTGTTTCTACTACATTTATAAATTAAAACAAAAAACAAAAGTTTCTACAATTTTTACTCCAAACTTTGCTTTAGTAACAAAGTAATTCTATTTTTTTCATTGAGACACTGGAAAATTATTAAAATATCTTTTAAAAAACTAATGCTTGAAATGCATTTCTAAACAGAACTAAATAAAATAAAAAGAAGCATAATGTAAACAAAATAGCTGAATAGTATTTTTTAAAATTTAAATTGAACACTTGTACACATTTTGGTATGTTTCACCTGCCTATAGTAGCAAATACAATGAACATGTTCTGCAATCTTGTGTATGAATATTTCTGCCAATATGATAGCTATAGGGGATCCTATACGTACGCAATCTTTTTGGGTTTAGATGTCATTGTAGGTGTAACAATTTTGTTTCACAAAATAATTTTAATCTCATCACAAAATAATTTGCTGAAATTAATTGGGTTGTACATGATCCCTGTCCTTCCCTCTGGCTACACCTCTGACAACAATGATTGATAAACATACAACCGCTTAATGAGAACAAATCTCCCAAAACAGCCGTTGTCAACAATCATTAAAGTAAATGCTGCTACAGGCAAGTGTAACATACCAGCATATGTACAAGTGTTTTGAGTTAAAAACTATTTGCTCACATGAAGTTGGAATAAATTATTATAAAATTAAAATTGTGTTTTTCAAAATAACTTCCTAATTTTTCTTCTGTGAAAACATTTATGACATAATTCCAAATCATTTTCTTAACAATGGTGAGCATACTTAGCTGTACTGAATTATTTTACTAGCTGTGGTGATAACCTAATAACCTTTACAATTGTTAATAAGTAAGTAATAAAATAACTTGCCTACAGAAATTTATCTGAAGGAATTCACTCAGTCATTAACCCCTAGAAATAATCAAACTTTTTGGTTAATACGAATTATTATTGCCAAGATAATGAAATTCTAATTCTAAAATAATGCACCTATATATATTTTATATATTGTAACAAAACTAATTTTAAATATGATAAAAGTAATTGTATTAAGTTGACTATTGTATTTAAATCAAGAAGAAATGAAAAATACTTTAGTTTAAAATGATGCTAAGGCTAATTTATTGCTTTTGGTAAAAGTATTTAAGTTGCTAATGAAATTCCACTTAGAGCTTATAGATAGAGCCAGGCTTTGACCTCTAAACATTAACAAAATTGTTTGCGATTTTTAACCCTGGAGCGCTTGCGTTATGGAAACTCCCGCAAAGACTCGCACCATTAGAGCACATCTAACATTTGCAATTATAGATATGAATTTGTTTTAAATTATAAATTTCAATTGTATGGATTATAATAAGCTTTAAACTTGTTCATTCATTGATATAAAAACAATTTAATAAATACATTTATTACATATTTATATGTAAAATACAGATAGAAAAATTGTAATGTTAACAGTTATGCAAACACTTGTGCCTAACATAGCTCTCACATGATCGCTCGCACATACAACAAAAAAATAAAATAATTCCTTCAGAGCAACTAAAACTGTTAGATTAAATCTAATAGTGCAAGCACTCCTTGGTTAATGAAAAAGTATGAATTTTTTAATTTAAATAAGGGAGCTAGTTATCATGGTTTGAACCTTGGTTAATGTGTCATACAATTTATAATACCTATATCTTTCACAAATGGGATGTTTCAAAGATATTTTGAACGGTACATGAACTATCCTTTATATATTGTATGCATATAAAATTACTGGTAATGTCATTTTCAATTTAGCTAATCAAAGTGAAAGAGAAATGTTATAAGAGGGACACTAAAATATATCTGTACAACAAATCCACCAACTCTGCAGGGACAGTTTCATCTTACTTTCTGTGATACATCACCATATGTTAACAATTAACTCTTTTTAATGTCTGAAGAACAAATAAAATCATTAACTAATTAAATCCCTCAGCAATTTTTTATATAGATAGTTACTAAACTCTTGTAAATATTTACAAACTTGCCTATAGTAGCACTTACTTATATTTGTTGAGGACAGTCATTTCGGGAGATGTGTCCCATTGTCAACTCAGACCATAACTGATCTCAAGGTTTTCGTAAGTTAGGGTATTAGGGTGGGGGTGGGATATTATTATGGGGTGGGTGTACTTTGTGAGTATTAGAAGTTATGATGTCAAAAAGTGTGTGTGAGTTATAATGTAATTGTGTACTGAGTATGTGTGTAGGGTAAAATTATGTAGGGTTTTTGTAAATATTTACAAGTGTTTAGGGAAAACTAGTAGCTCAAGTGAAGATGGATTCAACAAATAAAAATAGTTACTTTATAAATATATAAACTTGTATTATTACAATTGATATTACGTATCAAAAAACCACCATTTACTGGTATTTTTCAACAGACACATTTCACACTATTTCAGTGCATTGTTCAATGCTGTATCTTGTCATTGACTCACAGCATTAAACAATGCACTGATCTAGTGTGAAATGCATGTGCTGAAAAATATCGGTAAGTAGTAGTTTTTGCCAGTGATACAATAATAGTAATTTTTAAAAACCTCAAAATATGCAACACAAAAACTGAGCTTGTATACTCAAATGAATCTAAACTTTTACTATATAAATGTATCTCTATGATGTATTTATAAAATAATATATTTATAATAAAATGTAATCAAAAATGGCTAAAACATAAATGATAGCATACACACACACACACACACACACAACAAGCTAGTTAGGAACTAATAACCAGCAGATAATATATATAGTTAGTTTTTTACATTATTTTTGTTTGTTTCATAAGATTTTCATTTACATATCAAGATAAAAGTTTTAGAGGCTAATATTTTATAGTTTTTGTTTGCTATATTATTCAATTATATAGACAAGTGTTACTTTTTACTTATTCAGTTAGGGAATGTTTTCTTTGAGAACAGAAATTACAAACAAAATTATATTTATAAACAAAAGAATAAATAGGCTAAGGCACAATTATGAAAACTTTAATATCAGACGGGTTTCAATAACATTGTCATCATCTTCATGAAGATGATGACATAATGTCATTGAAACACGTCTGATAATAAAGATTTTGTAATTGTGAGTCATAGCCTATTTATTTTTTGTTTATAACCTTCACTCACAAGTCAGCTTGAATATTGTTTGTAAAATTATATTTGTTTACAAGCATTAGTTTTACTATTATTAACACTATTATAACATTTGTTTCAGAAGGAAAATAATACCAGAAAAAGCTGTTGTTACAAACCAAGCATTTCTACAATTGTAAGTTATTTTTAAATATATTTAAAACTTGATATAAATTGCACTTCTTACCTCAAAATTTCAAGTATATAAATTTAGAATAAATGTTGGTTAAATCGCTATTATTACATGCTTTTGGAGTTTCACTTTTATTAGATAATTCTCTTAATGATTTTCAATTTTATAAGATATTTTGTAGCGATCGAAAACGTTCTGTCTCAGTAAGTTTTAACAAATTTACTAAATATAAAGTTCGGATAGTCATAAACTATTGTTTAAGTGATTAAAAACACTTAATAAGTTAGTTCACTTTAAGTTAATTAATAAATTGTCAAAAAATTAATTCTTGAATAAAACATTAAATTCAATTGTAAACTGAACTAACTTAAATATAAAATAAACTTTCAGTTTTTGTGTTGTACATCTTGAGGTTTTTCTATAATTACACTTTTGCGCATTAACTTGGCAAAAAAAACTACTACTTACAGAGTTATACACAATACTTCCAATCACCCCACACAACACAAACATGCTGCCTTTCACACCATTATACACGGACTAATCAACATACCCATGAACAATGAAGATAAAATAAATTAACTAAAAACAATATAACACATACCCTATAATAACGGATATAAACACACCTTGATAGACAACATAATGCGCAAAAAACAACACACACATAACACAACAAAAAACAATAACACAAAAATACATATCACGATAACACATCACAAAAAATAGCTTCCTCTTTCCCCAAGCTTAAAAACAAAGTAGCATTCACAACATCCAACACAATTAAAAAACACCTACAAAATTACATGGAACGATTGCCCCAGCTTTTACATAGGACAAACAGGAAGAATATTTACCACAAGATACAACGAACACATAAAAGACATAAAAATACACAACCCAAATCAAATTTTGCCATACTCACACAAACACACTACACTGACAGACTAACATAGACACCAATCTAAAGATCTTACACAACATAAAAATGCAACTAACTTAACACAACAGAAAACTACAAGATATACAAACACCATAAATTCTATCTTTAACACATTCTAAACGACAAAACACACTCACAATTAAATACTATATTTGAGCACATAATTAACAACTACTCTATGAACAATGACACAGCACAGAACACCAATACACTACAGATTCACACTAACACAACAGACCTGAGCAACAGTCCTTCTGCTGAATAAATCAGTAAGTAGTGGTTTTTAGCCAGGGCAATCCAAAAAAGTTAAATAAAATAAGCAATGTTAAGTTTTTTGCTCATACCAAACTTAAAGCTCAAATCATAATAGGTCACTACTGTAGGGACCAGGAGACGTATTCCTTTAGTTGAATACACACAAGTAGGATAGCTAATTATCTTTATTATTTAATAAATTCCTTCTATTAGCTCACACTCACCAAAAAAAAAAAAAAAAAAAAAAAAAAAAAAAAAAAAAAAAATATATATATATATATATATATATATATATATATATATATATATATATATATATATATATATAGATTTTTTGGACTAGGAGACTGACAGACTTACCTTGGTAAGAGTCCACTCTGTAGTCTTGAAATAGAAACACATAAAGGCACTTAAACAATGATATATTTCAACCACACAGTGGTCTTTATCAATCGAAGAGAAAACACAAATAGAAATATGAGAGAATGAAATAAAATAATTATTATTATTTTATTTCATTCTCTCATATTTCTTTTTGTGTTTTCTCTTCGATTGATAAAGACCACTGTGTGGTTGAAATATATCATTGTTTAAGTGCCTTTATGTGTTTCTATTTCAAGACTACAGAGTGGACTCTTACCAAGGTAAGTCTGTCAGTCTCCTAGTCCAAAAAATCTAAATAATCTTTACCAACCAAAACTAACCTAAATATATATATATATATATATATATATATATATATATATATATATATATATATCTTTGTATGTATATCTTGTACAAATTTTCAACCTTTAATAAAATACGTTTTTGTTCATCTAATCTAGTTCAAATAATTTTTTTTAACCTATAGTGGATGACAGTTGATTATAATACAGTTTTTTTTCAAATAATTATTCAATAATTAAATTATAAAATATGTGGGGTACTCCTAGATTCAAACTGAGAATCTTTACGTTCGAAGTCTAGCACGCCTTGGCAACTACTTTCCAATTACTAAAAATATTATATATGAATTTTTTCTCCCCATCTGGATATTGTCAAAACCTCCATTATACAACCTTAAACTGCTGCCATGGTTACGACACAATATCATAAATAGTGCTCTCGGGTAACTAAAATAACATTTTTCTTTGTTAACCTCAATAGGAATTTACTTTAAACAATTTTTGTTTTATATTACTTGTTTTTACATTTATATTTGAAATGCAATTGGGGTAGAAGTGGATATTTCTATTACTTAAAAACTATTTATATCTACATCCAGTTTCTTTTTACATTCTTAGTTTGAATTTTACTGAATCTTTTTTTAGTTATAAAGGACTGGCGATAGTTCCTACTTTTGACAGTTAGTTTGCTCCTTTTGTCTCCAGCATATTTTGGCTAACACTTTGACTGCAAGTTGTAAAAACTAACTAAGTTTTAACTTTCCCAAGTTACTTTTAACTAAATAACTAAGTTACTTTCCATTCTTATTTACAGTTAATTATTTCCACTCTCCTAAAGTAAATAGATGCAGTCATCCAATCTTGAGTTGAATTGTTTGTTGCTTAGGATTTATAAAGTGGCTGAGTGAAAAATCAATTTATAATACTAATTTGGAATAATACTTTAATAGTTGAAACAGTTTTTTTTATTATGTCATTTAATTTAATGGTTATATTATTTTTTAATGTGAACTCTTGCCTATTAGTAAATAACATGAAATTTATGGCTTTTAATTTTTAAATGGCAGAATTCATTTGAGTAAGTGACAATACAATAAGGAATTGCTTTCAAGAACTATTATTAAGATTAATCGCTTTTACATTGGTTTATGACTATTTGAGCTTTAATTTTGTATATTTGTAAAAACACTAAGACAGAACGTTTTCGATCGCTCCGTGGCAATCTTTATAAATGTCTAAATTTTTCGCTTGGAATTGTTGTTAGGTTTTAAGCGGTGACAGTTTTAAAGGCGGGTTTTCGATAGTATCAAAGAGTATGTGGGATTTGTATTAGGTTTGTTTGTTTAATAAGTTTGTATTTTGTATTTTTGTGTATTTGTAAATTTCATGTTGTTCTAGTATGTTGAGATTGTGGTCCTAATTAATAAGAGTATTATATTTAGTCATGAACTATTGGAGTGTCATTCATATATAATTGTAAACAATAATTTGAAGTATATTCTATTATGTTTCAGGAAGAAGTAACTGAAGACTCGGTGCATTCTAGCAGTTCAAGTGAATCAAAACCTATAAATAAGGTAGTATAATATCATATAATGCTTTAATAATTTCCAATAACAAATTTGAATTTGATGATTTTGTTTAATGTTCCAAAATAATACTCTCTTAATAGAATTTAAAATAATTAGCAAAATATATATTAACGCTTCATTGCGCAATTTTTTAAAATATGTTTAAATAATTTTATTTCTGTGTAGATTGTTGAGTTAAACTAAGGAAAAATATTTTAAAAAATTATGATTTCATTTTTCCAAATATTTTAGATAAATAAGTAATTGATTCATATATGAATCACTGTGCGTTAAGAAGCAAAATAAATTGTATTAATGGTAATGGTTGTCATAATAACTACAACTGTATTTTTTATATTAATTTTTTATATGCAATATCAACTAATCTTTATAGATAATATGTAAATACAAAATGTTTCATCTAAATGTTATAAAATTTCAATTATAAATAAAATTAATGAATTAAAATTAGTTTGATTTTTACTGTTATTCTAGTAAAAAAAACAATGTCAATGAGTACAGTTTTTAAAAGAACAACTATATTAAAACTACAAAAAAAACTATAAAAAATACAAAAACCTAGTTTATTCAGTATGATAGTCTTTGAAACACTTGGCAATTTTGTTAAAATACAATCCAACTTTGCATTTCTCACAGGTAACAAAAGTTTGCTTTTTACAGTTCGGATGTGTACAACGTATTCTAGTTTCACCCCACACAGGCCAATGACCAACACTATCTTTTTGTACATCAGTAGGTGGAATTGAATACTGGGGCCCTGGTTTTTTCTCTTGTAAGGCACGCTCCAAATTCTCAGAGCTTGGACGTCCACGTTTAAATCCTGTAGTAGTTCCAATTTGACATAGGGTATGAGCAACTTCTATTCTGAATTTTGTGAGGGTTAGAGTCTTAGTTCCTGTTGATTTTCTAAATAAAAGCCAAGCATTGACATTGGTCATATCAAGGAGGTGGTAAAAAATCCTGAAGTACCACTTCTTACTACGCATGGAAATTTTATGGAGCCCCATAAGCATGTCCATTAAATCAATGCCTCCCATAAATCGATTATACTGATGTATAATGGCAGGTCTATCTACTTGAATTTTTGTCTTACTCTTTCTGTCATATCGTTCAGTTGTATCCATTGGATTTATTCTGACGTAAGTGGACAGTATACTAACAACTTTGTTGTCGTACCAACTGACAACAGAAATGTTAGTTCCGTCTACAGTAGCCTAGTTCTCTAAAGAAGAACCTCGACCTAGTTTTTTAAAGTCTTTTTCCGTAGGAAATTTCAAATTTGGGAATCTATTCCTTCTAACTGTCCCAACACTATAGATACCTCTTGTTTTTAAATAGACTAATAACCCTACAGTAGTGTAGTAGTTGTCATAGTAAAGTTAATAATTATGATTATCTGGTAAGACAACAGACAACCTTTTAACTGCATTGGCACTGGCACCTAAATCTGGTTCTAATTCATCTACAACAGGCCCAGAATATAGCTCAAATTGATAAGCATAGCCAGATGTACCACAAAGAACAAAATTTCTGAAACCCCACTTATGTGGTTTCATGGGATTATATGTTTTTAAGAAATGATTGGTTTTAGTAGAGGATATTTGTTCATTTACAGCTACATGTTCTTCAAATGGCACTGTCTTGAATTTTTCATTTAAATGTTTGATAATAGGCCGGATTCTGTATAGCCTATCGTAATGTGGGCTCAATTTAGCTGGCATTTTATTTAAGTTACTGAAATGCATGTACCTTCTAATTGTTTCAAACCTATTAAGTGGCATTGTTTTTATTATAAGATTATTCCCAATAACAGGATCCCAGTATGAACGAATGTTATTTAGTTTTACTACAGACATAATAAGAAGTACACCAAAGTATCGCTTAATCTCATCAATTGAAAGAGGAAACGGTTTGTTTATGTCCTGATACAAACTATACTTATGAGTTTCACTTGCAATTAACTTGTAGAAATCATTGTCAATAAAATAACTAAAAAACTGAAAACAAGTGTCTAAATTTTTTATATTGTCTGGAATAATTGTATCACCACAAAAAATGCAGTCGTCAAAAATTTGGTTGCCTACTTTCCAGGTTATATCACGATAAGTCTTTTGCACTGTAGAGTATAATTTATTAGCATCACTTGAATTCGAAACATCTGTTTTGTCATTGGATTGAACAGAACTATTTACTAAAGTACCTGATATATCCTATGCATCTGTATTTTCCGAACATTTTTTAACATTGGTTATTTCTGTGTTGTTTATGAAAAAATAACCAACACTACACAACAAACAATACAAAATATACAGACACTTCAAACTACACCCTACACATATACTCAACACACAATTACATTGTAACTCACACACACTGTTTGACATAACTCCTAATATTCACGAAAGACACCCATCCACAATAATACCCCACCCACACCCTAATACCCTAACCTATGAAAACTAGTAGCTCACATGAAGATGGAATCAACAAATATATATATATATATATATATATATATATATATATATATATATATATATTGTAACATCTTCTCCGAGACACAATACAATGATGTTTTACTATTAAATATTTATTTGAATGATGATATCAAATTTCTATTTAAAACAAAAAAACTACTCAGGAACAATTCATAATTTTTTATTATAACAATTTTATTTCAACAGTTAAACAATAAACACAAAACAAAAATTTACAACTTAACAAGTTTTAACAAAATAGGTTTAACTCAATTCCTTTGGTTTTAGTTACAAGGTTTTATACCCTAGGCTAATTTTTTAAGATCTCTTAATATCTCGGGGTTTATATGCATGGGCTTAAATTTTGACTACTGAAATCTTACTTGGCACTCTTTGGTTAATTAAATAAATTTTGATAAACAAGATTAAATTTAGAAAATAGTTTTAATAAATAGTTTCCTGATGAAAAACTTAAATTTGGAATAAGCTAAAAGGTCCCTAAACTATTTGAACTTGATTATGTTTCTTATTACTAACTATTAATTAATTACAAGATATTCTAATAATGTACAATTCTAACTTCCTTATAATCTTAAAAGTCCATTAAAGTTTATTTCTATAGCGCTATATACTCAACTTAATAAATATCGGCGAATGGTTGCTTGCTCACACGTAGGATTCCGTTCTCTTTAAATTTTATATTTTACACACTTAAATTCGTTTTAGTTCCTTCAAATTATATTAACACTGTATTATATCTTTAAATTCACTTATCCTTATTTAAAATTTCCAAGTTTCTTCACAAATCTGTATAATTTTGACGAATTTCTTCAAATGGAATTTTGACTGGTCATGGCAGGTCCGATCTCGTAGCGTCCCCACGCTATACCAAACTAACACGTCCTATTTCTTTTAAAATTGTTTAAAGTATGGCGGCCTCCTTCTTCAAAAAAAAATCATATGGCTTATAATTTATTTCGATTCCTTCCCGCTAGAGTCGACTGTAACTGACCTACTTTCTTATGTTTTTACAGCTGATGCAACAACGATATTGTTTACAATGGCGTTTTAATTTGGTTAAACTTACTGTTTCAACTTTCCGATCCTTAACAAACCTTCCAGTGTTTATTTATTTACTATTATTTGTGTGTGAAGTGTCTTTACTTTTTACTTCTGTAATAATTCCGAATTGTGTGTTTTTGCTGGGGCTTTCACAAACATAACCTTTCAATTCATTGTTTATAACCGTTTTCACCTTCTATCTCTTAAGTAATTACTTATGCCCTATGTTACTAATATTTACAATTTTGTTTAAATATAATTATTATTATTAGATTATCTTGTTTTTAATTTTATTTGATACAACAAATTTCCTTATGCATTTACAGTTCAAATATCTTGTTTATATGTTACAACCGTTTTATAACCTTTCTAGGCTTTTACCTAAAATTAGTTTCAATTTAACCTAGCCAATTTCTTATTTGCTATTTTCAAAATGTTACAAAATATATATATATATATATATATATATATATATATATATATAATACTAATCATCAAGTGTTTTAGTGTAAAACTAGTAGCTCAGGTAGAAGATGATCCATCTTCTAGTAAACCAACATGAATTCTGAAAAAAATATTACACAATAATTTAAGAAACTTTTCATAAAGTGGAAAGTTTTTAATATGAACAACAGAGAAATTTTCATTCAAATTTTTAGTTTACATGAAATAAAGAAGTAAGTGACATTTTTTTAGAAATCATCAAGACAAAAATTTAAAATCTCTTAATGTACTTAAACTACATGTGCATGTGTTTAGAGATTTAAAAAAATAACTTCAAAGTTGTCTAATTAATAGCACATATATTCAAATTGAAAGAGATGTATTTTATTATTTTTTTTCTAGAGGCTTGGATAAAAACATACTACTTACATTACTAAGTGAAACTAGTAACTCAAGTGAAGCTGGAGTTAAATAATATTTAAAATAGGTGTCTAGAACAATAAAAATTTATTACTTGTTAGTTTTTGTAGTATATCATAAAAACATAATTTTAGAATTTGTAAACATATTTTAAAATATTTTCGGTTTTTTTATCAGATATTTGGACAGACTCGAGATGGTCTTACAGGACTCTTCACCACTAGAAATAAATTTGGGTCATTTTGTCTTCAAAACCAAAACTAAATAATAATTAAATAATTTCTTTAGTTATTAACATGATCTATGTTCGTCAAAATATTTATCAGATATTAATTTGTATTTTATTTTAATTTAATTATTCTAAAGCATCATAAAGGAAAAATATAAAGTTATGTCAGCTAGTGATAGTTTTATATTAGTAATTTCGTACAAATAAATCACATATTCTCATTAATGCAGTTTTCTCATTGGACACTATGACTTATCAGTTATCTGACACAATATTTCTTTATGATATTAGTTCAATTAAACAGGAGTTACTCACGCTGTTAGATCAAAACTAACATCTTTTGTTGCCTGTTTGAAAAGGAATTTTTCAATTTTTTTGTTGTATGCCACTGAGCTTCTAAAAATGCTTTATTCGACACAGACATTACACAGCCAGGATCTAGCCAACAGAGAAAACGGTGCTCAGAACAGATAACTGCCTTTCATGCATCAATTGACGGAGTTGCTAATTGTTTTTCAAGCAGAAATACTTGAGCCAAAAATTCAAAAAACTACAAAACAAAATATTATAAAAAGCTACCTTCTTTGCTTGAGAATTTATATTCTATAATAAAACCAATGGACTGGTGGAGGGGCATTCTTCCTTGATAGTAAGTTTTCAGAAATTGTACATTTTACAAGCCAACAGTCGCAAAAAATGGGTCCAAATTGTGTGCTTGACCGAGACTGTAGTGATACCTACTTGTTGGAGATTCAAGCATTTTTCTGACTTTTATATCTGGACTATATGAAAAAGTTAACCTTTTAAAAACAGACGAACTTTGAGCCACTGATGGAACTACTCCTGGGATCTACGTAGCTAGTGTGTCTAAATGTTTTCACACTATGGTGCAAGCCATAAGGTTTGATGATACTACCCAAGCCCAAATAAAGCAAACAGACAGCGCAGCTCCAAATTGTGAGACTTTTGAATAGTTTCTAAGTTTCTGTAAAGTAATTTACAAAGTGGGAGAATTAAGAACTATGAAAAATTAGAAGTTTTCCAAGGATAATGTAAGTTCCCCAAGTACATTCTAAATATAACTGCAAGATGTAATATAAAAAATTATGGCTTTGTAAATGCAAAAACCTATTTCACTTCAAACTGGAAATCTGCTGTGGCAAACAGCCCCAAGGTCCCTACTTTACAGCTAGTGTCGTTAAAAGGTTGATATGACCAATTGATCATAGAGGAAAAAATATCATATGGATAACTATTGTATTAGTTTTCGATATCTTCTTGTTGTTTATGATGAGCTGGTTGTTAATCGCTTATTACACTTTGAAATTACTACAAATTGGTACCAAAAAGCATAGGCTGAGGAAGTTGTAAGAAGAAAACATTTCCTCCAAGTGTAAGTTAATAATTGAACAACTTATATTTAAGAGAATGTCTGGTCGCAAGTTATTTCAAAGTATAATAAGTACCTTACTAGTATTCCAGTAATGAATGATCTCTACACTAATCACAGGCTTACTGTTGTCAGAACAATCTGAAAAAAGCTAGAACTTCTTTCAGAACTCTTAAAAATAAAAGCTTCATGTAGCTCTTGGCACTTCATCTAGCTGAAGTCACCAAATATGTGTACCATTGTATCATTGCTGAAATAACTGGAGATGAGTCCATCCCTGGCAACCAGATTGAGGAGAGGTTCGAAGAGGAAACTCAGCTGAGGATCAGGACAACAATACAGAGAAACTGTAAGGATTTCCCAAGTTACTTAATGCAACTTTAAGTAAGTTAATTATTTAAATTTTCAATTCTTGTAAAGTTTAAATTAAAAGGCAACAAGTAAAATTTCAAAATGGGCATAATTAGTAAAATTATTAAATTACAAGCCTTAACACAGTAACCTCGCGCTTAGAAATAAATAGATTTAACATAGGTTGTATCTATGATAATATTAGATTTAAGAAAAATCTAAGGCTTGACCCAACATCACCAAGCAGAAGACAATGATAAAGATCGGCACATAGCAATCAATAACGTTCTGTCTCAGTAAGTTTTAAAAAATTTACAAAGTTCAGATAGTCATAAACTATTGTTTAACACTTTCAGCATGACGAGTATCCCAGCACGTTCTGGGTTCCCTTGCAACTCACTGAGGGCATGCCGGTGTGCTCCCCTCTTCTTTTCCAAAGGACGGCGAGCACTCCGGCAAGCTCACTCTCAATCTAATTGAAACTTCTCTGGTGTCGATAAGTGTCTGTATAAAGGTTTGATTTTTTCGTCAGTGCTTCAGAACAGTTTGGAGAACATTGTGCCTGAGTCGTTTTTAAATCCGACCATCGCAAATTAACTTCTTGGAGATTCGAATATTGAGTAAGTTATTAGTGCTATATGTCTCTTATTTTTGCTTTTTTAAACCATTTTGACGTTTACAATGTTTTATAATTGCATTTCTGTAAAGAATTATTTTTTCCCAAAAAGTGGTGCTTTATTTTTGTTCTAATGTTTTTGAATAAACATACTATTTTGTCCATTTGTTATTAAATTTTATATTTTTGTGTATTTTCTTATGCACAAAAACATTTTAATTTTTTCAATAAATAAATAAATTTAACATTTGTTTACTTTAATTAAAATTATTATTGTATTCTTACGATTTATTTCAGAATATGCTGCAAGCCAGGGTCGAAAACAAAAGGCTGAATGTGGAGATTTTTTGTCAGTTACCACAACTTCAGTTATATCAGGACCATCAAGGTTTGTAAAAGTAGCCCATTTAAATTTATTATTTTTTTGTATAATGCTGGATTACGAATAATGCTTATAAATCTCTAACATACTAATTATTTTTTGTGCATTTTTAGTTCCGCTCTTAACTGTGACGAAGTTGGAGATACACAGCCCTCCACATCTGGAGTTTCATCGCATCTGTCAAGGTGCGCCGAATAATAATTTCTATAGCTTACTAAGGAAACAAAATTAATAGTTATTTAGTAATTTAATAATTATTTATAATAATTATCATTGAGACGATTTACCTATGTTTTATAATAATTTACAAGTTACTTTTTCAGATCTATGCCAGGTCGACAGCAGCCGAGGGAAAACGGCAAAATGTATACAGAAAATTAACTTCTCACAATTTTGTTTGAGGAAGATGAAGAAGACGAAAGAGAAGAACTTGATGGGGAGGACGATGATGAACTCAACTTTGGAGGATGAGGATTGGGATTGTGATAGTTAATCTGAAGTAGAAGAAGTCAGTACACCTGCACCTCAGGTAAATGTTTTTGACCCTTCAGGGGGATTAACTTCAAGACAATGAACAAGACAAATAGAGCGCAAATACCTTTTACCTGTAATCCCGGAATAACCATCGACCCAAATACTTTACAAACCCCTAGGAATTTTTCTGACCTTCTGCTAATTGACGAACTAATTACTTTAATTATAACTCAAACCAATTTATACGCTGACTTTTTAAAAAGCAAATCTTCCCGGCCGAAAGCCCTGATAAAGAAATGGAAGCCTTTGGAAGTAGACGAATTAAAGATTTTTCTTGCCCTTCTATTTCACATGGGTATGATTCCAATGCGTAAGATCAGTGACTGTTGGAACACTGATCCTATGCTCTTTGATGTCAGATGCTTTCGGCGGGTGATGAGTAGGGATAGGTTTCTTGGGATATTGCAATCTTTGCATTTTGCAAAAAATCCCGAATCTAATGAACTTATCCCTACAGATAGACTTAACAAAGTTAGGCCTCTATTTGACATTTTTCATGAAAACATGTACTCTTTGGTAATTCCAACAAGAAATTTATGTATTGACGAATCTGTGGTTCTCTCTTCAGGCAATATATAAAAAAAAAGTCACCCGTAAGGGATAAAAATGTATATGTTAAAATGAGTCTTCTGGATTGGTGTTACGGCTTATAGTGTACACTGAGGCAACCGATCTAGAAGTTGGTAGAAAAGGTCACACCGAAAAGGTTGTCCATAAATTAATGGCTGGAAAACTAGATGTTGGCCATTCACTATTTATGGACAACTTCTAAACTAGTGTAATTCTGGTCCACGAACTTCTGGAGAGGAATACCTATGTTACCGGGACACTAAGGAGTAACCGGAAGGGCAATCCACAAGACGTCTTCCATAAATTGAAAAACAAAGGAATTAGTAGATTTATATAGCAATGATGGAATGTGTGTCCTTAAATGGAATAGTAAAAGGGATGTACTGATGGTCAGCTCAGAATTTACAGGTGAATTAGTTGACATCACCACTAGTCGAGGACAAGATGTCCCAAAACCACTTGCGGTTATAAAGTATAACAATTCAATGGGTGGTGTTGACAATTTCGATCAAATGATGTCGTATTATCCCATTGAAAGAAAGACCCTGAAATTGTCAAAAAAATTAGGGATTCACCTACTCCACATCTTCCTATATAATTCTTTCAAATTATATAATAAATATAAACCTAAAGTACCCCTTTACAATTTTCAAAATTCAGTTGTAAAATCATTACTTCCCCTTACTTCGGTTTCCCCTTCTTCTACCCGGACAGACATATGAACATTTTCCTGCAGTTTTCCCAGCCCCTGAAGGATCAAATAGAAAAACTCAGAAGAGGTGCAGGGTTTGTTTACACCAGATCTGGGCATTTAAAACCATATTATATGGTTTTTACATTAGTTAAAACTTTATAGGTTATGTTTAGTGTTTTTTTAGTTTAGCTTAATTTGATTTGTATAGCATCACTGAGGATGACGACAAATTGTTGTTGAAACGCCTATGAAAATAAAGTTTTTATAATTGTGAGTTGTAGCATATTTATTCTTTAATTATAGTTTTAATTATATTTTAATATTTTAAATTTTAATGTTTTTTTAACCACTCAACGCAGCACAATATCCGGTAAAAACAACAATCATAAAAATAAACTAAGCTTTCTCAAATAACGCAAGGATAAACGATAACTGTCCTGTTAGAGTGAATGAACCAACTCCAGGTGGGAACAGACTACTGTATATAAGAGACAATGACAAAATGCTTGGACGAAGGAAAACCTAATGTATATCATAAGATTGTAAACAAATGTCAGCTATAAATAGTCTAGGATGTGACATATGCATTATCCATGTCTGTCATATACATTATCGATCTTTATAGCTTTGAGACACACATGACACAAGTAGAAACAAACATTCCGAGTTGTACATTGAGTGTTTATTTTAGTAGTAGATAGTTTGAATTTTTATGCAAGTTATTTTTATGTCTCTGTCTTTTTTATTGAATTTTATTCTTTGTCATGCAGTATTTTATCATTTGTATTAGTTGATATTTTATGAAAAATTCCTTTTTTTATTGTAACCCAATAAATAAAATAACATTTTAATGTCTAATACACTGTTTTAATGTCCCAAATAAACCTGTATATGGTAGACATAAAATTTTTGAGATGAAAACAACGAACACAATAATTATATGCAACAACAAGCTATGCAACCCGCATAGCATTTCAATAATTCCACTGCCCAATACGAGAGCGCACTATCACGCTCTGGATTTTTACAATTAAATATAATGTTTAAATTTTTTTTTACTATTTTTCCCGTTTACAACTAAGCATTTATGTAAAGATTTTGAGAGAAAACAATCCGCCAAATGTGGAAGTTAAAAAAAAAACAGTCAGTAGTTTGATGAGATCTCCAATATCCCGACAGGTTTCTAGAGTGGGGGGTCGGCTGTCGGGGTATGTCGGGATATCACGTTCACCCAACCAAATCAGTTGGCCCGACTGTCAGGTACAACCATTTCTGTCGGCCGACAAGCCTACACACTGACCAACAGTTGGGTGGTTTTGTCGGGACGTGTGTAGCGGGTTTTAGACTGAATGAACCAACTCGAGTTGGGAACAGACTACTGTATATAAGAGACAATGACAAAATGCTTGGACGCCCTAAAACCTGTATATCATAAGATTGTAAACAAATGTCAGATAATCTCGGCTATAAATAGTATAGGACGTGACATACGCATTATCCATGTCTGTCATATACATTATCGATCTTTATGTATTATCATCTTTGTGACACAAGTAGAAACAAACATTCCGAGTTGAACGTTGAGCGGTTATTATACTAAAATAGGTAGCAGGTAGTTTGAATTTTTACGTTAATTTTATTTCTCTGTCTTTTTTATTGAATTTTATTTTTTGTCATGCAGTATTTTATCATTTGTATTAATTGATATTTTATGTCCTTATGATAATTTCCTTCTTTTTGTTGTAAACCGATAAATAATCAACATTTTTATTGTCTAATACACAGTTTTAATGTCCCAAATAAACCTGTATATGGTAGAAATAAAATTTTTGAAATGAAAACAACGGACACAATAATTAGAGCAAGACGACTCTTCACTGTGTGACAAAATGGTTCTTAAGGAACTTAGATCGCACATTAAAGCTAAATCAATGCTCACAAAAAATGAGACGAAAGTGACAGATTTTTTTGTTAAAAAGTGGAAGTATTATGTGTAAAGGAAATTACTTATGTACATACATACTTACTTTTGACATGTACTTATGTACGTATTGTAAATAGTTAGACATATAAATGTACATGTTATAATCCGTCAATACATCGACATTTTAAATTATTTTCTCCTCTGAAGATTATTTGCGAATTGTATTAACCGGGGTCATTATTTGTGTAACTTATGGTATAATAATCGATTATCGATCGTTTTGTGTATTCTTTGTTCATAGCGGATTATCCGGGGAATTCGTTATCCGGCGTTGCCGGGCCACTCCACGGATAATCGGGAGTTTACTGCATATATATAGCAACATAGGTTATTCAAATGCGAGAATATTATTTATTTATATTCAAAGCTTTTCGTTGGTAAACAGTATCATCATCATTAAAAATGAATAATACAGTAATGCAATCCCAACAGATATTGGTAATGTTTACCAACGAAAAGCTTTGAATATAAATAAATAATATTCTTGTATAAACAAGAAAACATATATATATATATATATATATTTATTTATTTATTTATTTATATAATACATTTAATTTTGTATTATTCATTCCTGTTGATGTTGGTACTGTTTATCAACGAAAAGCTTTATATAAAAATTAGTAAATAATTCTTGTATTTGAAGAGCCTTAGTCCTTATTTTGTTATTATATAAGAAAACACATTTGATATTTATAAATTAAAAATATGATGATACGTTGCCTCGTAATATAATAAATAAAAAGATATTTTAAATACAAGAATTGTTTTAATTTATACCTTTTTCTTAATTTTATATATTTACATAAATAGAAAAATATAAGAATTGAAACAATTTTTGTGTTTGAAATATTTGTATTCATTCAAATATATATATATATATATATATATATATATATATATATATATATATATATATATATATATATATATATATTGTAACATTTATAGAATGGGTTATATAATGCTCTTTAAGAATTGGAAAAATAAATTAGAAATAACTCACACAAAATTTAAAAAGAAATTCATTAAAAGATTGGTTAGATTAAATTGAAACTAAATTTAGGTAAAAGCCTAGAATTGTAAACAAGGTATTTGAACTGTAAATGCATAAGGAAATTTGTTGTATCAAATAAAATTAAAAACAAGATAATCTAATAATAATAATTATATTCAAACAAAATTGTAAATATTAGTAACATAGGGCATAAGTAATTACTTGAAGGAAAAAGTGAAAAACGATTGTAAACAATGAAAGGTTATGTTCTATGAATTCAGCTCAAAACACACACAATTCAAAATATTACAAAAGTAAAACACAAAGACACTTCACACACTAATAATAATAATTAAATAAACACTGGAAGGTTTGTTAAGGATCGGAAAATTGAAACAGTATGTTAACAAAATTAAAACTGGTGAAAACAAGCGCGTTATTGCATCAGCTGTAAAAACAAATGGAAGTAGGTCAGAGACAGTCGACTCTAGTGGGAAGGAATCGAACTAAATTATAATCCATATGATTTTTTTTTAAGAAGGAGAAGCCGCCATATTAAAAAAAAACAAACAATTGTTTAAAATCTAAGGACGCGTAGTTAGAAGCAGTCTGGCGTGGTGACGCCGAGGAAGCAGACCTTTCTTAGCAGTCAAAATTTTACATTGGAAGGAATTCGTCAAAATTATACCGTTTTGTGAAGAAACTTGGCAATTTTAAATAAGGATAAGAGAATTTAAAGATAAAGTACAGTGGTAATATAATTTGAAGGAACTAAAACGAATTTAAGTGTGTAAAAAGTGAAATTTGAAGAGAACGGAATCTTACGTAAGCGACCTGCAGAATTTTGGTATTTGATAAGTTAAGTATGTATAGCGCTATAAAAAATAAACTTTAGTGGACTCTTAGGATAATAGGGAAGTTTAATTTTGTACATTAGAATATCTTGTGATTAATAGTGATAAGAACATAATCCAGTTCAAATAGTTTCGCCTTTTTGCTCATTCCAAATTAAAGTTTTCCATCAGGAAAATATTTATTAAAACTAATTTCAAAATTTAGTATTGTTTTTCAAAATTTATTTAATTAACCTAAGAATTAAAAAAATATAGCCCATGCTATAAACCCCGAGATAGTAAGAGATCGTAAAATTAGCCTAGGGTATATGAAAATTTGTAACTAAAAATCAAAGAAAGTGAGTTTAGTATATTGGGTTAAAATTTGTTAAGTTTATTTTTGTTCTGTGTATTGTTTAAATGTTGAAATAAGAAATGTTATAATAAAGAATTATGAATTGTTCCTGAATGAGTAGTTTGTTTTGTTTTAAATAGAAATTTGATATCATCAATAAAATAAATATTTAATAGAAAAAAAAATAATTGTAAAGCGTTTTATAATTACTTTACAATATATATATATATATAAAATAGTTAATTTTGTATGTATAACTTTTGCTCTTACTATTGCTCTTTAAAGCATACAATCCTAATGAGTAAAGTATTTATTTGTATGATATTATTTTATTTTAAAAAAAAGAATATTTATCCAAATGTATCGATGAAGAGATTATTACTTTATTTATATTGTACTAAGAAAAAAGTTTATATAAGAGTCTCTTTCTAAATATAATAATCATATTTGTAAAATAATATATGATTATATAATTACCAATTGTAATATATATTTTTAAAACATTTATAAACAATCTATGTTTACCTAAATTCACAAATTTTTTCCATGACGGATCTGAAAAATAGGAATGAAAACAAAAACATACATACAAAGAAAATGGCGGGTGCAAATTGGATGTGGGTATTGAGAGGTAGAGGATTAAGACATAACAAAAATACTAAAGGTAAGTATTGAAGAACACATCTTATTTTGTAAATAGAAATATTTACCTCCATATTTTAATATTGTTTTAATTTTTAGGTCGAAGTGAAGGCGATGACGACGACGTGCAACTCGATTGGTCCAAAGGTATAACCTAACTTTATCATTGTAATAAACAGTCTGATAATGTTTTGATAACAGCAACATTTAATGCATTTATTATGTATTTACTAGACTATTTATAGCGATCAACTCTTTATTCCATTACATTAATGCATGACCATTTAGTCTGTAAAATTATATATTTTATTTAACTATTTCATTTTGTTAATGCCCTTTTTTATTATAAACTTTTCATAAGAAATAAGTTAATTTTTTTTTGTAAATTATTTACTATTAGTGATATTGGTAAAAATGCTAAAGCTCTGCACCATACAATATTTTCGGAAATTGTTCAAAACCACCAAATTGGAAGATATCCATAAGAATTTTTTTTTTTACTTTGACAAGTTACTTTTTTCAAGTTAAAATAGGGTAAAAAATTTTGCTCGGAGGTAGAAATTGTGAATAGGCCCGGAGTGATACAAATGTATCTTCTAATTGTATAAATGTAACCATTTAGGTAATGTATAAAATTAAAACCAAATCTAACCTGACTTGACACTTTTTAGGTATATTTTAATATAGGTATACAGTATTGTATAAATTTAAAACCAATCCTATCCTAACTGGAGACTTTATAAGTATATTTAAATATATGTATAAAAATTAAGCCAAAACGTTGTTTCTCAAATATCTACACACATAAGGTTGCGTGACGTACCACGGACGATGCGTACAATCTTATGAGCACCACTGTGACATAACGAAACATTTGTATCACTCAGCGCCCATTCACAACTTCTACATCCGCACTGAATTTTTTACCCTACTTTAAATTTTAAAAAAGTAGCTGTCCAAGGTCAATTAAAAAAAATTCTTGTGTATATCGTCCTATTTGGTCGTGTTCAACAATTTCCCAAAATATCGTATGATGCCGAGCTTCAGCATTTTAACCATGATATTATTTTTGGTAGATATTCAAGTTAACAAAACAAATTTCTGTATATTCGTATACTCTTAAATGTATGCTTTTTAACAGTAAATGAAAATACTGATTTAAGTATTTTATACAAAAAGGGTAATTGTGAGTTTTAGCGGCCACCTTAGACATTGAAAATTGTTCAAAATCACAAAATAGGACAATATGCAAAAGAATTTTTTTATTTTACCCAAAAAGTTATTTTTTATCAATTTAAATTTGTGTAAAAAATTCAGTATGGAGTATTAAGTTGTGCATTGGCTATGGAGTGATACAGTGATGTCACGCATACCTTACTTGTGTAGATATTTTAGAAACGTTTTGGCATAATTGTTATGGTTTTTGCATAGGTATATTTAAACATATTTATAAAGTCTCCAGTCAGGATAGATTTGGTTTTAAATTTATACGTTGCTGTATACCTATATTAAAATATACCTAAAAAGTGTTCAGTCAGGATTGATTTGGTTGTAATTTTATATTCTACCTAAATGGTTAAATGTATAAAATTAGAACCAAATCTGGCCTGACTGGATACTTCATAGGTATATTTCAATATAGATATATAAAATAAACCTTCCCTGGCAAATAACAAAAATAATAGTTATCAATATAGCTTCAGTACATGTTTTTTATTCATAAAGTTTAGATTGCTAAAACACGAACTACAGTTGTGACGCCACTGTATCACTCCGCGTCCGATAGACAACTTAATGCTCCGCAATGAATTTTTTACCCAACTTTAAATTGGATAAAAAATAACTTTCCGAGTAAAATTAAAAAAATTTCTTGTGCAAATCGTCCTTGTTGTTTTGAAGAAATTTCAATATATATCTCAGGGGGTCGCTAAATCTCACAATTACCAAAAAAAGTTAGTTACTTCTTCTTTAGGCTATATTTTCCCTTTATTAAAAAAAATATGGTATTTATTTCCCATTCCCAAGTCATTGATTTTAGCAACAAAATTAAACTTCTGCTCACGCCCCAAAAATTACAAATGTTAGAAAATAGCATTTCCCCCATCATTCCGCAGCACATGTTAAACATTACTAATTCAATGTTTTGGCTTTATTTTTTTGACATCGTAACTCACAAAATATCTTGAAATACTACTAAACTTGCTGTTAACTCCCAAAATATTACAAATTTTGAAAAAAAAAATTAATTTTGACACTGCTTTCCACTGTAAGTTTAATCACTTGTAGGCCAAGTTAGAAATAAAAGGTGTATAAATATTCAATCCAATATTTTCTGTTTTGTGCATGCAATAGTGTCTGTAAGTGTTTGTTTCAATCTTTTGAGTTATTTTGCGACTATCGCAAAAAAAAAGATATGTGTGTGTTTCATAATTCTATAAGGTTTGTGTGCTGGGTTAAACATGGTGCTAAAAGTGCTTTGTTAAAGTTGATTTTTTTCAAAATTTGTAATTTTTGGGAGTTAACACCAAGTTTATTTACATTTGAGGCTAATTTACCATTCCCATTCTGTAGCTTATTAGATGCTGCTTCAGTAACCATGGAACACTGGACCATAAAGAACTTCTTTATTCAATCACCTATTCATTGTAAAATACCGCACAAACTTCGAAACGATCTGTAAATATGTGGGAAACCCATAGACTTTGGAAACGAAAGAATGGCGACTATGTACTCTGTGTAGTATTTATTGTCCAGATAGTGTCAAATATTACAACACAATACACAGGAAACCAAATTGAAAATGTACAGCAATGCTAATCTGAGAGAAATGATAGAACGTACATATACGGGAATGTTCCCACTGGCCATTGTGCAATGTCACATGACACTAATCAAAGGGATGATAAACACGAAGACTGTTGATAAATCTTGAGGATATTTTAATTTTAAAATTGTTAGGTATTACTTCTGGTCCTTGTATGGGGTAGGTTTATAACTGTAATATAAATTATTTATAACTTCTTTTAGAGTAAATAATTCTAATCTGGATCGCAGTGGTCTAAAACTTTTGAAACTCAACCTTTTAATGAAATAATTTTTTATGACTGTTTTAGACTGTGCAGAAAATACAAGAGAAATCCTTAACAATATATGCAAGAAACAAGGCATTTCAGAAGGTAGAAAACTAGGATACTTGAATGCTTTTGTCAAGATACTGATGAAATATGAAAATGACTTCACTCCACTAGGATTTTCATCTGAAGAAATTCTATATTGGTGAGCTGATGTGTTTTATTTGTGTTGTTATGTGATATAAAACTTTCATGGTTTTTGTTAGCAGAAAATTTTTTCATGTGCGGTTGAATGGAATTAAATTTTAAAACTAATTAATGACTTACCAAACTTTTATACAATTATATATATACTAGAGTCTCGACAATTCGAGGTAGATGGGGCCGAGACTCCCTTGGATTACCAAGAGATACGTTCCTGTGCATTAGAAAAAATAAGTGTTTTAATAAACCCTAATAATGTATGTGATTAAAAATGGACTACATTAGTTTATAGAGCTTTGTATAAACATTTTTTTGGAAGCCCGACTCACCATTTTCTTTCAAACTGAAAAATATCCTCAAATAGAAATTGGCTCGAATTTAACGGAAGCTCGAAATATCGAGGCTCTACTGTAACTTGACACCAGTTTGGCAATACTTTAATTTGTTTAACTGAAACATTGAAGTTTTTACTAATCATTATGAACTGTAAATCCACTGCTTAAAAAATGTTACACAGTGAAATATTATTTTTTAAAAAATGAATTAGGTTATGTAAAAGTCAATAGTTCTAAGCAAATTTCTTAATTTAATTGAATAAAATATTTAAAAAAATATTTTCTTTAGAAGCTCTTGTACTCTGAAGAGTTTTAGTCATTAGTTTCTGCAAACAGATCTTCAAAATTGTAAAGTACTTTCAGCATTTTCAAGATTGTGTTTTGCTTTATGGGATTTCCAAAAGTTTCTATTTGAACCCTATAAAATATTATTTTATTTGGGTTAAATACTATCAAAGGGTTAAATAATAATATGCTAGAGAATTTTAATTGATTTGGTTCACATTTCCTGCTGCGTTATTAGTTTAATCCATGTAGGTGAATGAGAATTTAATCAGAAATTACTTGATGATTCATTAAAAGTAACAGTTTTTACTTTAAAGAAGCAATGCAGAATAAGTAATTTTATAAGTGGTGAATAAACTGTCACACATAAAACAGCGACTCTTAATAATGTTTATCATCCATACTAGCATTTATGTATTTTATTCCTACAAATAAACCATATTTCATAAAAGGTTGATTCCATTTTTATAGTAATGGCTGTAAAGAAAAAAAAATTGTATTGCTTACAACCAATAACATCGTTGAACTTTCAATTGAGACTCTAAAATGTGTCTGATTAAAATAGTAGCTGTCCAAAGGTTAAAGTTTTTATAATATTTTATTCATATGTTTTTAGTTTACGTCCAGCTCTGGTCCATGAAACTACTCAAGTGCGAGCTGGTTGTTTGCGTGCTTTAAGATATTTTCTTCGAAGAAAACAAGAAGCAGCCTTATGTGTTAAATTACAGTATCCATATTTGATTGCCAGGTAATAAGTACTCCTTGATAAATGTAGTGTTTGATTATTTTATTGTAGATTTTTATTTCATTTTTTATTCCTAATTCATTATTTTTGATTAATTTTGCCACTTCCTTTAGGGACATTTTTAAAATGCTCTTATAAAAGGCATCCATTTGTTTTTTAATTCTATTATAAATCAAAAGGTTAAAACTGTTTTTTTATCAAGCAAAAAACCATACATGGTTATCTTTGCATGCTGTACTGAAATAAACATTTCTTGGAAGCCAGAGTCATTTCCTTTGCATACCATATTGACATAAACATTTCTTGGAAGTCAGATCAATAATTTTCTTTCAAATAGATAAAATAGGTACCAACAGAAATCGGCTTGAGTTTAATGGAACCTTGTAATATCAGGATTTGGAATTTCAAAACTCTACTGTATATGTGCTGTAGAGTAGCATGTTTGTTTCCAATATTATGAAAAAATGTAATGCTAATTTATTAGTAAGGTTTTAAGATTATAAGATGTAAAGTTTAAGTAAATTATCAGTAATGAAAGTGTTGCTGTTTAAAATATTTGGGGGAATAATATTTAATAAGAAGTATCTGAAATAGAAGGTAAATGTTGAAACAGTGATAATACATAAGTGTTAAGATGTTAAAGTTCTTAAAAAAATAACCAGTAATTTTTAGCTAAACGCAAGAAATTAATTAGTGATTATTAATTTTTCATATAAAACTTTTAACACAGATTTCCCTAATAAAATCATTTTAAGTGGTTAACACTTCCAAAACTCTCAAAACCCTTGAGAATTTTGCTAGTTGAGCCAACAACATAAGGTAATTGGTGCTGTTAGGTATAGGTCTTAAAATCTGTATACCTTGGTTTTCCGTTAAACTATTGCCCGCAATCTACTTTCTCTCTCACCATTTTCTGGCAGTGAAAATCCTCCTCTTTGAAAAAGCATTTGTCTCTTCTCATTTTGGTTTTCCCTTCACCATTTTGTCTCTTCTTGCATGTTATTTCATCTGTCTTCATCTTCTAAATCATTCTTTGAATAATTGTTGTCGTCTTTCTTAAAACGAGGTTTAAGGTTAATTTTATAACCTTTAACTAAAGGTTTAATCTTAAGTAACTTGTTTTATTTGTTATTTTTGATTATATATTTGGTATTGGGGTTCTTTCCAATATTTTCATTGTAATATATTGTACCACTGTGCTCTTGATATTGTATATAACCTTTAACTAGTTGTCATTCTTTATTATTTAATGTTATTCAACAAGTGTTTAGCGTGTGGTAAACTAGCTAGGGAAACTTTTGTGTTATTCTGTAATGAACATTTCAACTTGAGTCATTAATGTGTTTAATGCACACTCTTCCCCGTTAATTAAATCTTTTAGCAATTTTCTTTGTTTATAACGCCTTTGTTAAATCATGAACTCAAGGTAACTCACAGATTTGTATTTAAATTTATCTATTTGGTCCTCTGGAAATATTAATGTTTACTGTCTTTTTCTTGTCAAATCTAAGGGCTGAACACCACCAGTTTCTTATTGTATTTAGGAATTTATTGAAAGAATGTCTAAGTTGGGAAGTTATACATTCTGATTTTCAGAGTCCTTCTTAGACCTTGCACGACTCAAACAGTAAGTATAAATGAAGAGAGTAATGAAGGAAACATGAGTAATGAGGAAGATGGGAGGAATCAAATGATAAAATGTAAGAGTAAAAATTAAATTAATGTAAAAGTATTGGGAACATAAGTAAGAGTAAAAGTGGAGATAAAATAAAAAGCAGTAAATAAATTAGCAAAATTAATAAATTTTAATCACTATAAAATACAGTCAACTCCCGATTATCCGGGATAATTACCGGCAGGGCCGTCACGGATAATGCGAAATCACGGTTAAAACAAATACCATAATATCCACAGCCCTACTTCTACCCAATGACTGTAAAAACAGCTGATAAATAGTACCGCCTCCTGTTGTACCGTCACTACTGTACAGTTCGTTTTGATCAGAAGCAACGCATAAACTGACCACTGAGGAAGGGTAGTGTTTACGTTCGACTCGAGCGATCGCGTAATTCCGCGAATTCGGCGTTCGGATTTATTCACCGAAAAACGGCCGCTCGCGCTCGGGGTTATCGCACCTCCATGCATCACGTTCGATGGTTCGATGTGCTCTGATCTGATTGGACGTTGGAGATAACGCGTAATTAGGGATTCGCGCGTCATAGAACTGCGTGAATTTATAAAACGACAACAAGAAATATAACGTAAACTCAGACATGCGAAACTCTGCCCGCGAGTGCGCGTCGCGCGGAAACAGGTAGGAAGGATTTAGAACACGAGGTGGCGACTGCGGGCGAGTTGACAGGCTATAAATTATTCCGTAAAGGTTACTGTACACCCCAACGACCGCCCGCACTATCAACCGTCCGCCGCGTTCACATTTGACTCCTCCCGCCCCGCTGCTTCAAGTGGAGCTGACGATCCTGGTTGATCCGCAACCCGGTTGATGCGATCCCGGATAATCGGGAGTTGACTGTATAAACTATTTAAATACTAAATTACTGAAGCCTAACTGTTGTTATTGTATTTCAGGAGCTTAGACCTTGTAGTTGGAAATGATACAGAGAGAATACAGGCACTGAAACTTATCAGGCGACTTCTCTCTTTAAATTCAACAGAATTCCCTGTGTCCTTGGTTCGGGCTGTATTATCTGTGCCAGCAAGTTTTGTAGAAGACAGATTACTCAATGCATGTCTGGCTGTACTCACTGAAATTTGTAAGTCGATAATTAATTACCTAAAATATATAAATGTGTAGTATATTAAGGGAAGGTAGATAAATGTAGTTTGTTCAAGAGGGAAGGTTTAAATTTCTTGAGAAAATAATAGAAATAAAAAACGACTGTTTTGCTAGTGAAGTATAATATTTTATTCTGCTAGAGAGACGTTTCGATAAGTTTTATTTTAAGTTGACCTGATGATGATGATGATCTAGCTAATGAAACGTCACTCTATTAGAATAAAATATAATTTTTTACTTGCAAAACAGCCGTCTTTTTTTTCTATTAATAAAGTCCGTAGAAGTGAAACATGAATTATAGCTTTAAAAAATAGCCTGTAATCCAAGTCAGTTATACTATTTCACTAAAGTTTTATTGTAAGTCAAATAATTGTGATATTGTCATATGTTCCAACTAATTGTATTAGGGAACATATGGGAATAACATGTTAGATTCATGTTAGGATTATGAAAAACTTACTTTCTTCTTCATAAACGCATCCAGCTTCAGTTGTAGCCGATAGCCCATTGCCCATAGTATATAATAGATGCAAGAGCCCAGTATTGTTTATTCTTTAGTATTTCCTGCCAAGCAGATACTTGGGTTTGCAGAATATCCCCTGCAGGAATCGGGTAGTGGTAATTCAGTAATATGTGATCCAAGCTCTCCTCCATGATGTCGCCAATAGGCTTTCTGAACTAACGCAAGAATAAACGATAACTGCCCTATTAGAGTGAATGAACCAATTCGAGGTGGGAACAGACTATTGTAAATATGAGTCATTGACAAAATGCTTGGACGCCTGGAAACCTAATGTGTCATCATAAGATTGTAGTAAACAAATGTCAGCTAATCTTGGCTATAAATAGTCTCGGACATGACATATGCATTATCTATGTCTCCGTTTACATTATCGATCTCTATGGCTTTGTGAAACACATGTCAAACAGAAACAAACATTCCGAGTTAAACATTGAGTGCTTATTTTAGTATGTAGTATATTTTAGTAGTAGAGTCTTTAGTTTTGAATGTAAATTATCTTTTTTCTGTCTCTTTTACTGTGTTTTATCATTTGTCATACAGTATTTTATCATTTGTATTTCATTTGTTTAATTGTGACCCTATAAATAAAACAATATTTTAACGTCTAATACACGGTTTTGATGTCCTCAACAAACCTGTATACGTTAGAAATAAAATTATTGAAATGAAAACAACAGCCACGATAATTAGATGCTATGACAAACTATACAACCCACATAACATTCCTCTGATGTCAGAGGTGGAAGTTAACGAAAAAGGATACAGTAGTTTGATAAAATCACCAATATCGCCGCCGTGCTGAATGTGTTAATAGGCACCGTATATATCTGTCTGGAGGCTTTTAAGTAAAATATAAAAAAATCTTTAGAATATTTACAGCATATTATAAATGCTTTTAAAGGGAATGAAAAAAAAGGTTTTCAGAAATATATATGTATGCATTGATTAATTACATACAGATCAGATTATGGGTCTTTGAAAAATATATATATAAGTCAAATAAATGAAATAGCAACACTGTACATCACTGCACTTCGCTACACATATTTTACAGTGGAATTAAAATATATATTACATGTTATTTATCATTTTAAAACTAAAAGAAACCCTCTCTTGAATCCATATCTAAAATTTGGTCAATTGTGTTTTTATTCAGTCGATTGAAACTCGACCTAGATCGGTTTCACTGTCACTGTCTAAAAACAACCTATCTCGTATTAAATGACTACCTAAAGTGTCTTTAGCCATTACATCTATAACACAACATCACTAAAAATAAAACTAAATAACTGAAAAATAAAATATCAAGTGAAGAAAAACAAACTCGAAACGTAAACAACCTGCACTAACAAAACACTATCTGACCAAACAACTATCTGGTAGCTCTCGGTCGCCACACTTCACCAACTAAATTTTTGTTTGTAAAATCAAATTTGTTTAGCCCAACATTAAAGATATGTAAAGTAGAATAACCAATGTAAAGAACGATGTCTATGAAACCAAGAATACACGGGAATTACATTGCTATGAAAATAAATATGGGATCCCGAGCTATACATGGGCCTTGGCGGCGAAATAATTTAGTTAGACACTAAATGGCCTATTCAAGTGTAGGTTAAATGTCTTGATAGTCTTTTACTAATTTTTTACATCCATGCTTGAGTCCACTAAAAAAGTTGCTATTTTAAACTCTGGGCAATAAAGTTTGAATATTTGTTAGTGTTGCTTTAATTTCTCCTTAAAGAGCGCCACATTAAAACATTTGACACAAGTTTTTATATTATTTTGGCAATAATTTGTATAACTTAATTGTAAAAATTAATATTGTTAGTAAGTTACAGAAAAACTTTTTTTCAGGTATTTTAAATCCTGATTTGTTCATCTTTTGTGGTGGTGTAACTGTTATCCTTCGTAATTTGACTGCTGTGAAATCTGCACGTATGGCTGAAGCATTGGTTGGTGCTTTACTATACTTGCTAAATAAACCTGACACAAGGCAAAAAGCTAGAATAAACCTTGACTGCCTCGCTGCACCTTTCACCGATTTGCATTCTGTTGATAAAATTAGGTATGTCATTTTAAATCTGCCTTTAGACTTGTGCAAATAAAGGAATTTTAAATTTGTAATATTTTTAAAAAACTGCTTAGTTTTTATCAGAATGATTATCAGCTTTAATTTGTTTTAGATTAAAAAAAACAAACTATTATTTCTTTCATTATTTTAATTTAATATTAATTTTTAAATACAAGACAGTTGTTTCATATAAGTTTAATATATTTTCATCCTGACACTATTCTTGCTTAGAAAGAAATTGACTTTAAAGTAGTAAAATATTTTTCTTTTCAACTAATAATTACATTATACCTGATTATAAAAATTGCATTATTACACTGAAAGGGTTGAACAGAGTAAATGGTACGGAAATAGTTCAAATTCAAATGGTACGGAAATGGTAGTCAATTTCTTTCAGTGTACTTACTTTTTATTTCATCAGCATACAATGTTTTGTTTCTTCTAGAAATGCTTGCTGAGTACAAAGGAATAAAATATTAAAGTTCAATTTCTTTGAAATATGATTTGTATCTTTTGTTTTTAGAGACACTGGACAATGCAACGAAAGTCGTTTAAAATGGCCACATGTTACTTTACTCTCGATGCTACGTTCTTGGCCTGGTGTGTTACATTTTTGTCATCCTGGAAGGGAAGGGTTACGCTCCATTGTGGCTACTCTGTATCTCAACCAGCTGGAAGTTAGGGTATGAATTGTCTTTATAATTATTTGCAACCTTTCATAAATAAATTTTATGGCTTGATAAACATGATGGTTACTTACTGCCACATACATCCAGTAGTTTTAAGTGTCTTCGAGATATATTTGTGTAAGATTCGCCCTAATGTTATACAATGCCCGCATTGTCACAAGTGTATATTGGTCTGATAAGGAGAAAGACTATAATTAAGGCCATACTAAATATGGGAGCCCTGATAACTCTAGCATGACTGAAGATATCTTGACTAGTGAGCATGAATTAGATATCAATAGTGTTGAGGTGGGCAAAACGGTATTCTCCGACATATATATGAAATGTAACAGACCAAATGTAGTTAGTCTTGTAGTAATTTTTCTGAAGATGATTCCTTTGCAATCAAAATGTACATCAGAACATAAATAAAAAGTTTCTTTGGTTTAAGAGGTTTTATATATTTATAATTACAGTTATAAGTATATTTCATTTGTAAATCTATCATTTACAGCACTTGTATTATGTAATTCTTGTTTTGTTTTTGTTATTCTTGTCTCTGTTTCTCCTCCAAAATAATTAAATATGGTTGTATTTGTGAAGTAAAGAAGCTCAATAGACTTATCCTGTTATATACTTATTTATTTTTACAAAAGCCATGCAAAACTTTTAACATTAATTGTAATTTTCATAATGTTATATAACTTATATGTTTATTTTTAGAAAGCTGTCTTAGATTTACTATACGAATTACTATGTCTTGCCCAACCTGAGTGGAGCGATGAAATGAGCGTTGCTTTAGAAGCTGTAGATCCTTCAAGGAGCCAGGAATCATTTAGACTTTCTGAAGGATTTGTTGCTGCTGAAGGGAAGGCTGTCCTTTCTCATCTATCAAAGTGCAGGTAATATTTTAATTGAATAGGCACTGGAATTTAACTATAATATGAATCTGCTTATTACTGACAAAATGGATGGTTCCATACGTTAAAGGGCAGTTTGAAGGTGGTGATAAGGGGCAATGCCTCGGACATTGATCAAGTCATCGCTTTCTTGCACCACTTGAACATATTTTATCAAATTTAATATTTAAAAACATTTATTATATTTTTATATTTCTAGATACATTTCTTTGTGTGTGTTTAGTTGTTGTGTGTAGTTGTTTATTTATTTCAATTTAGTATATTTTATGCTTTGGTTGTAGTGCTGTTAATATTTATTTATTGTTAAATTGTTACTTATTATTATGTTTTAATTATTGTTATTATTTCTTTACTGTTATATTGTTTGTTGTTATTTTATTATTTATTGTTATTTTTAGTTGTATAATTATTATTACATTTTTATTATATTATTATCGACACGTTTTATAAGCTATTCTTTACATAGTGTCTTGTTGTTGCTGAATTATATTTATTTGTTGTCTTGTATTTTGGTTTTTATTTGATATTTATTTAAAATATCTTGCATTAGTCATTACCGTTGATTGGTGATAATAACCAAAATTGGTTATTCGCCAGGAAAAAGAAATCCATACGTTAAAATTACATTTTTAAGTCAGTCATAACAAACTCTGGAATTAGTTTGTAACAAACAATACATTCGGTTTCTTTAATTTATCTTGTAGTGTGTAAGACATATAGTGATCTATGATTATGTATTAAGTTTTAGCTCACAGTAAGAAAATCTGATAATATTCTTGGATGAGTTAGAATTGTTTTGACTGTAAGATTGTAGTTTTTATATTTTGAAATTCTATTTATTTTAACAAATGTGTTGTTTGCAAAAGAAATACAACACCGTATTTCTGTAAGGGACATGTTGTTGAGCCTGCATTCCACCTGGACACATGCTTTTGAACTCTGTTTTATTATTTTTATAGTACAGGGTGCGGCAGCATAACTTCCTTTTTTGAAAACTCAATAAAAACTATTGTATGCATCTGAAAATATTAATTTATTTTTTATAATGTAGGTACATGTCTAAAGTTTTTATTTACATTGTTTAGAAGATCAAATCTGTTAGGTGACGTCCCTCATTCTCCATACGTTGCGTAAACCGATTTCTGGCGTTTGTCATGACTCTTGTTAGCGTAGCAGGTGTTATGTTGGCAATTTCTTCTTGGATGTTGGTCTTCAAATCTTGTAGGGTTCTTGGACGGTTCACATAAACACGGGATTTCAAAAAACCCCATAGAAAAAAATCACAAGGGGACAGATCGGGAGAGCGTGCCGGCCATTCTAAATCGCCTCTAATTGAGATAAGGCGCTCTGGAAAGTGTTCCCTTAAAACAGCCATCGATGCTCTTGAAGTGTGTGCTATTGCACCGTCTTGCTGGAACCAAGTGTCCCCCAAATCCAACTCTTCTAGCCGTGAGAAAAAAAAATTCTGTAGCATGTTTACATACCGGTCCGAATTAACTGTCACTGTAACCTCATTTTCCTCAAAACACCAGGGACCAATAATTCCAGCTGAGGAAATTGCATACCACACTGTGACTTTGGGTGAATGCAAAGGCCTTTGATGCAATTCTCGAGGGTTGTTGTCAGCCCAGTAGCGCATGTTTTGTTTGTTAACCGACCCACACAAATGAAAATGGGCTTCGTTGCTAAAAAAACAATAGCACCTTTGGGAACGGCGCTCTCACTGCTTCAATGTTCTCAGGTGATCTAACGGGCCGAGGGACTCCAGTTCTTCGTTTTGTCGCACTTGCAGTTTGTCTGAATGTAGTGACCCATGTAACAATTGATTTGCAGTCTGGGACGGGAGCCAACGGGGCTAAATTAAAGCGATTCCGAAATGCGCGCTGTGTTGCAATAACCGAACATCTGCTTGAAAAGTAGGCCTCAACGGCAAAGGCACGCTCCTCACTATTCCAACGCATTATGGCGACTGAAACGTGTCGGGACAAAACTTTACTGTACCCCCTCTTGAACGAGACCACTAGCGCTCCGCTATGACATCAACTAACTGAATGGCGAGCATTTAAAAAAAGGAAGTTATGCTGCCGCACCCTGTATATTTTTATTATTACTTTGTTCTCTTTTAATACCTGATAAATAAAGGTTAGTTATTATTATTTATATTCATGCATGGGTTTGTGATCACTATTCTATATTAAGATATCTCCTGTACTTTTCCTCCTAATTTGTTTTGTTATTTTAGGAATATTTACAGACATCCAAAATATTTTAACTTTTTCCCCTTACTTTTACAACCATTTCCTTAACCATCTTCTTAGGTTTTCTTAATATTTACCGGTTGAGTTTGGCAATGCCAGTGGTCTAATTTGGGAATTCAATTTATAAATTGAAACCTGTAAACTCCCCAAACGTACATCTTCTAGAAAATAAATTCTTATATTCAAGTAAAAACTGATTAGCCTAGTATTTGCCCCAACGAGCAATATAAATTTAGGCGGGTTTGTACTGTTTTAAAGATTTTATAAGCTTTAAACCTTTTGATTAAAGGATCTGTGAAACTATGTTATTAACTAAATAAAACTAATAACTGCTAACTGAAAAATAAAAAAAATTCTTTTTTCATTTCACACAACTTGCGCTTCACACACACTTTATGTTACAGGATTTTTATAAAATATAACATTTTCTCAATTTTCTAATGGACAATGTTTTATTCACTTCCCAGTGCTTTCATTTTTATTTTAAAATTAGTTACTTACTATCATTTTAAGCTCAAACAATTTCATATTTCAAACATTTATCCATATCAACTTGTAAAAAAGTTTTTTTAACAATTCATTTTAGCTATTCATGACAGCAAATACATATATGATAGTTTGTACACAAAATATATTTAAACGTATTTAAGATATTTATATTATACGTTTAATATTTTGTTTTCTTAAGTTTACTGTTTAAATCTCAAGTTAAAAACTACCACAAAAATATTTCAGCATGAGGTAATTACCCCAAATTAATTTACTTTTATTATTCATATTAAACTTTAATGAAAACAAACTATAATTTTTATTAATGTTAACATGTACTTTTTATTTATTATGTACAGAAAGTAGATTTTTGAAATTTTACAAATTTACTTTAATTGAAATTCTAATCCCTTTTACTTTTATTTAATTCTATACTTTGCAGAGTAAATTTATCTGAGGTACACCTGTCTTTGCTACTGTACAGTTTTCTTGAAGCAGGTTTGTTAGATGCAATTGTGGAAGTTATTGTATCAGAAGACACATTCCTTTCAGTTCGAGCCACTATCTTACTAGGTGAGTGTTATAGTTGTAGTTTATCGCGAGAAATTAATTTGAATTATCATTCATTTATGTATACACCTGTTGATCCACTTAAACTAATGTAGCTGTTTAGTAATTTTTTACAATCATGAACAATCCTAAATGAGAATTGTGTATAATTTTAAGCAGCTTAATTCTTTATGTACTTGATTTATGATTTTCCTAAAAGTTTAAAAATTTTGAAAACATTCATTATTCTAGAATTATTTATAAAAAGTGAAAAAAGCCAACTCTAGTGTTGATGAAGAGAAAATGTTATTTAAAAATAAACTTATTATAGTATACAATAGAGTGTTATGAGTACAAAATTTATGTTTCTTGATTCCATCTTGACGTGAGCTACTAGTTTTCACTAAAACACTTGTAAATATTTTACAACTGGCTGAGTTGACAATGGGACACATCTCTCGAAACGGCCATCCTCAACAAATATAAGTAAGTGCTACTATAGGCAAGTTGTAAAATATTTACAAGTCTATTAGTACAAAATTTAATGTCTACAAAAATTATATTCTCTTTTAAACAACTTTTTGTACATATTCTACTTTTTGTTGTATATATATATATATATATATATATATATATATATATATATATATATATATATATATATATAGGTTAGTTTTGGTTGGTAAAGATTATTTAGATTTTTTGGACTAGGAGACTGACAGACTTACCTTGGTAAGAGTCCACACTGTAGTCTTGAAATAGAAACACATAAAAGCACTTAAACAATGATATATTTCAACCACACAGTGGTCTTTGTCAATCGAAGAGAAAACACAAAAAGAAATATGAGAGAATGAAATCATTGTTTAGGCGCTTTTATGTGTTTCTATTTCAAGACTACAGTGTGGACTCTTACCAAGGTAAGTCTGTCAGTCTCCTAGTCCAGGGGTTCTCAACCTTTTAGTAACCACGTACCACTTGAAATTTTCAGATATTTTGACGTACCGCCTTATATTTATATATATTTTTATTTTTATAAATAATTATATATAATTTACATTTGGTCATGTTTAGGAAAATAAAAATGCATTCTACAACTGTATGTATGTACATAGAATTTACTTAGATACAAAATGAAATGTATCTTACATTAAAAACAATCTCAAACTAGTTCATTGAACACAGTCATTTAAATTTAAACAGATCCTAATGAGCTCGTTGTTGTTGTTTGTCCTTGACCAAATTTTCTATTTCTGGGTCGATTGAACTCAACTCGATTCTTAAGTCCTCTTCAACACTAATGCGGTTTCTGTATTTATTTTTTTTGTACAGCAGTTCTGAAAAGCCCGATTCACATAAGTACGAGGTTACAAATGGAAGTAAAAAGATTATTGCTTGCTTGAACACTGATAGGTATTCAGTTTTTGTCCCCATCCAAAAGTCTATTAAAGATTTTTCTTTAAACGAATCTTTCATTGAGGTGTCACTTGTAAGGTCGATGAAACACTCTTTTGAGTGACTAGGAAATTCCCCTGAAAATGGATTTCTAATCCACTCATATTTAGAAAAATCTTGATTAAAATATTTATCAAAACTCGTTTGAAGGGCTTCCATATGACTAGTGATATCATCAGTCACTTCTGGCTTCAGAGAAATATCATTGGAGAAGGAATTGAGTCACTCGGGTTGTTTGTGTAGCGGCAAGGTCAGCGTCAAACTGCCACTATTCTATGTAAAACACAGATGGAGGAATTGTATTCTTAACGCGGAAATGTTGCATCGTAACAGTTTTTATTGTTATTATTAATATATGACTGCGTACCACCTGAAATGTCCCCGCGTACCACCGGTGGTACGCGTACCACCGGTTGAGAACCACTGTCCTAGTCCAAAAAATCTATATATATATATATATATATATTTTCTTGATATTTTACGTTATCCATTGTTTTTCCCTTGCACTGACTTTATGAAGTTAATATATTACTATTGTAAGTAATTATCCACCATTAAGTGCAATGATTTTACCTTGAGTGATGAGGCGCCTTTCGGTCACTTGATCATTGTCGATTCACTGATGACTTTTTCTTAATTTTTCTGGTGCAGATGTTCGGTCCGTCATGTTGGTAATTGTTGACGTCATATACGTTACCTCTTGAGTCTTGTGTATTATGTTTTTGAATAGTATGTCTTCTGTATATGTTGTTTGTAGATTCATTAAATTGTTGTGTATGTTTTTATAAAAGTGGTATTTTTCTAGTGAGTTTAGTTCTATTGGGTTATTATTTATTTCAAGTATGGTTAGGTTATTTTCGTAATTTGTTATTTCATGTTTATGTGATATTAGGTGTGCTGCAACATTTGATACTTTTGAATTTTTGTTTTTGAATGCTCTATAATGTTCTTCAAATCTTATTTTAAATGATCTGGTTGTTTTCCCTATGTAAAATGCGTTACAGTTGTTACATGTAATTTTGTAAATTCCTGATAGGTTATGTTTTTCTGAATTTGTTTTGTGGTTTGTGTTATTAAGATATTTTATTATTTTGTTGTTTGGTTTGTATGTTGGAGTGTAGTATTCTTTGTTGTATATATTTGTTATATTTTCTTTTTTGTTATTGGTGTATTTATATTTTAGGTAGATTTTTTTATTTTTAATTTTTTTGTGTTCCGGTTGTAGTGTTGTGTTGAGGTTAGGTTTTTTGTGAATTTATTGTATATATTTTTTATAAGGTGTTTGTTGTATCCATTTTCTATTGCTATTTTTGTAATGTTATCTAATTCTTCATTTAATTTTTGTTTGTTATCCTGTGTATATTTTATTGCTTTATTTATCATGTTACTGTAAGTGTTAATTTTGTGTGTCCAGGGGTGGTTAGAATTGTAGTGTATTGTGGTGTTGTTGGAAGTAGGTTTCCTGTATACTGTAGTTTCTATTTTATTATCATTTATATTTAATGTGATGTCGAGATAGTTGATTGTTCTATTTATAAAATACAAATATACATTTTTATTTACATATTTGTATTTTTATAAAATATTTGTTTCTGTTTCAACGGTGAATTGTATGTTTTTGTTGTATGTATTTAGTTTGTTTAATATTATGATGTGTTTGTTGTGAATGGTAGGTTGGTATATTACAAGTTTATCGTCTACATACCTTGTCCATAGTGAAATATTGTGTGTGTTTAGTATAGGTTTAATTATTATTTGTTCAAAGTTTTGTAAATATATTTCTGACATGACAGATGATATGGGTGATCCCATGGGGAGACCAGTTGTTTGTTTATAGTATTTATTGTTAAATTGGAAGTAATTTTGGTTACATATGTGTTTGGTTAGCGTAATGATACTATATATTCGGTTTCTTTTTTCGTTATTGTGTATTAGTTTGTTTTTTATTATTTCTATGGTTTCTTCTATTGGGATGCTAGGGTACATGTTAGTTAAATCATAACTTATTATTTTTGTGTTGCTATTTGTTTTTATGGTTTTTATTTTATTAATTAATTCGTATCCATTTTTTATATTGTATGTGTTGTTGATATGTATTTTAGATCTTATTATTTTGTCTAGTATTTTTGCGATTATGTAAGATGGTGCTGTTGTGACATTTATTAGTGGTCTAAATGGTGTGTCGGGTTTGTGGATTTTAGGTATGCCTGATAATATTGGTGCACATGGTTTGGATGGGTATTCAAACGGGGGCATGGGTAATGTAACACATTTTACATAGGGAAAACAACCAGATCATTTAAAATAAGATTTGAAGAACATTATAGAGCATTCAAAAACAAAAATTCAAAAGTATCAAATGTTGCAGCACACCTAATATCACATAAACATGAAATAACAAACTACGAAAATAACCTAACCATACTTGAAATAAATAATAACCCAATAGAACTAAACTCACTAGAAAAATACCACATTTATAAAAACATACACAACAATTTAATGAATCTACAAACAACATATACAGAAGACATACTATTCAAAAAAATAATACACAAGACTCAAGAGGAAACGTATATGACGTCAACAATTACCAACACGACGGATCGAACCTCTGCACCAGAAAAATTAAGAAAAAGTAATCAGTGAATCGACAATGATCAAGTGACCGAAAGGCACCTCATCACTCAAGGTAAAATCATTGCACTTAATGGTGGATAATTACTCTTACAATAGTAATATATTAACTTCATATATATATATATATATATAAGTATATATATATATATATATATATATATGAAGTTAATATATTACTATTGTAAGTAACTTCATCCACCATTAAGTGCAATAATTTTACCTTGAGTGATGAGGCACCTTTCGGTCAATTGACCATTGTCGAATCACTGATCCCATGATCACAGATCAGTGATTCGACAATGGTCAATTGACCAAAAGGTGCCTCATCACTCAAGGTAAAATTATTGCACTTAATGGTGGATAAAGTTACTTACAATAGTAATATATTAACTTCATAAAGTCAGTGCAACGGAAAACAATGGATAACGTTAAATATCAAGAATATATATATATATATATATATATATATATATATTTTAGGTTAGTTTTGGTTGGTAAAGATTATTTAGTTTTTTGGACTAGGAGACTGACAGACTTACCTTGGTAAGAGTCCACACTGTAGTCTTGAAATAGAAACACATAAAAGCACTTAAACAATGATATATTTCAACCACACAGTGGTCTTTGTCAATCGAAGAGAAAACACAAAAAGAAATATGAGAGAATGAAATAAAATAAATATCTTTTATATTTATTTTATTTTATTCTCTCATATTTCTTTTTGTGTTTTCTCTTCGATTGACAAAGACCACTGTGTGGTTGAAATATATCATTGTTTAAGTGCTTTTATGTGTTTCTATTTCAAGACTACAGTGTGGACTCTTACCAAGGTAAGTCTGTCAGTTTCCTAGTCCAAAAAACTATATATATATATATATATATATATATATATATATATATATATATATATATATATATATATATAAAATACGTTTTCTTGTTTAATAATTTAAAACAACACAGGTTGTTGAAAATCATTGTAATTTTCATTCCTGATGATGTTGGTACTGTTTGCCAACGAAAAGCTTTGGATATAAAATAATAAATATTCTTGTATTTGAATAACCTGTGCTGTTTTAATATATATATATATATATATATATATATATATATATATATATATGAAGTTGATATATTACTATTGTAAATACTTTTATCCACCACTAAGATGAGGCACCTTTCAGTCACTTGACCATTGTCGGATCTTTTCTTTTTCTCTTTTGTGATTGATAAAGATCTTTGTGTGATCGAAATATTTCAATAGTTTAATGTGTTTTGATGTATGTCTATTAATTTATTTACAAGAGATTGCAGTTTTGGGCTATTGCCATGTATATATATAAGACTTTTTGGACTAAATAGGAGACTGACAGACTTACCTAAATGGAATAGTCCAAAACTGCAATCTCTTGGAAATAATTAAATAAACACATATAAAACCTTATCACACTATTGAAATATTTTGTTTAAAATTTTCTTTGATCAAATTATTTCAATAGTGTGATAAGTTTTTATATGTGTCTATTTATTTATTTCCAAGAGATTGTAGTTTTGGACTATTGCCATTAGGTAAGTCTGTCAGTCTCCTATCTAGTCCAAAAATTCATAAATAAGCTTTAAGCTCTACTAGAACTAACCTATAAATATGTATGTATATATATATATATATATATATATATATATATATATATATATATATATATATATATATATTAGTAGGAATTGAAGAAAAAACTGCTGCTTTAAGGATAAATGCAAATATATTTTAGAAGAGTGAAGAGGTATTCTTAATAAGTACCCATGTATACAACAATTTTTGCAAGCTAGAAAATTTAATTCTGTGAATTAATTTTTTATTTTATTCACTTATCAAAATCACAACAATTTGTGTTAAATTAACTGTGATTTAAAATGGAAATTCTAAATAAACACCAATTTCTAAATGTACTAAAAAGTGTAATAGAAGTAGGTTTGTGTATACGTTATATCGTTTGTACAGTATACTAAAAATATTTTTAAGATAATTTATGGCATATATTAGAGGTTAAAAAGTAACCTCTAATTTATGAATTAATAAAAATTTTTAATTAAAATTTATGTAGGAGAATTGCTGCACCTAATACATCTTCTGCTGCCTCCTGAATGCTGCCATTTGACACCTGCGTTACCTAACTTGTTGTCATATGCTGTCCGTGGTAGACCAACTAGCTGTCGAAAACCTCTTTTAATGGAAAAAAATACTGAGGAACAATTGACCAAAACATCGTTGCTTGAAAGGAACAAAATCGATCGAATTTCGTACATTCAAGAACAACGGAAGAAGAAGAATAGCATTCAGCATCAACGGTAGTAAAAATTGCTTTTAGTTGTTGATAGTAATTATATTCAGATATACCATTATCATGTAATATTACCGACTTACGGAGAAAACTGAGGCCATTGTTTTTAGTATGTGAGTAGAGATCGAGGACTCCCTAATATTGGGAAAACATTTTTTTTATATTAAAAATCAAATAAACGGGGACAATTCATAATCCACAAGATTACTAATAGGCATGATGATTAACAAAGGAGTAAAATGACACAACTACCAACAACGGCAGAGACATGAAGAGTAATGGTGGCATAGAGAGAGTGGCCGACTTTGATCTGATGTCACATGATATGATCCATGGATACAGTGGTCAATTGGTTAAAATATGAGTCTAGTAACATTTTTATAACCTAACATACACACCTGTTAAACCTAACATATACACTTGTTAGTTCACCTGAAAAACTGCTTTCTTTAGTTCTCTAGGTAATTTCTGAATACTCTTCAACTGTTCCCTGTTTTCTACCTTTTTTACATTTCAATTATGGGTGTACTTTTGGTTTATTCCTAAATTTTCTGTGTTAAATCTATTAATATTTTTCTTTAAATCCTTCTTATTTTTCTATGAATATTTCATATTGATATCATATGAGGCAGGATAGAATGTTCAAATCTACTAAGGTTGATCAGAAAGTAATGAATATTTTTTTCTAAATAGATTATTTAAAGTAATAAAATATGCTAACCATACACCAGGCTTGGAATGCTAACCATACACCTAGCTTGGAATGCTAACCATACACCAAGCTTGGAATGCTAACCATACACCTAGCTTGGAATGCTAACCATACACCAGGCTTGGAACACCAGCTTTTCTAAACCGTCTGTATACTATTTTGATACCAATGTGTTAAACCAATGATTAATGGCTTCTTCAAGTTAATTATCATTTCCATAGTGTTTTATAGCCAAAACCCTTTCAATTTGGGGCATAAGTGATAATCACTGAGGGCTATGTCTGGGCTGTATGGAGAATGCTCAAAGATTTCCCACTTAAACTACTGCAGCAAATCCTTTGTCAACCATGGATCAAACTTCTTTTGAATTAATAATGCAAAACCCATTTGGGGTGAATAATGCTGAAACCCCAAACTTGGCTGCATCGTCAATTTTGTCACACAAATAAACAGTAATCTACCACAGCAGATTACAGCTGCCACCAAAATGACAGGATAAAATACAAAGTGAGCGGTTGGTAGTGAGAGGCAAGCCATTTGTCATAACAAAACGTTCTTTACTTTTACTTTACAATTAACCAACGTAGGCTATAAATAGATTTTTATCTTCTTTCGTCCCACTGCTTTCCTGAGTTAGCAGTATTGTCATGGCATAATGGTATAGTACTTTAGTTAATCGGTGTTTTTAAAGCAATCAACTTTACTAATTTCAGAGCATGATTTAAGTATAAATGTCTTTATTTCAGTTTTGAAATAGATAATTTCTGGGTTTAGACCAGAATTTCTTTTAGAAAGTGAATATAAAATCACTAAGAAAACTTATCAAAGGTTTTTTTTTTCAAATGATAAATTAGTGTTCTCAAGATCTGTTAGTTCCAAATATGTTTTATTTAAATTATTTATTGGAATTACAAAAGTGTAAATTTTTTTAATTTGTTTCAAAAGTGACAGTTATAAAATGTTATTTTTAATATATATACTCAAAGATAAAGTAATTGTGTTATAAATTAAAATAAAGAGGAAATCTAAACGATTCAGCCCCGTTAGTTTAATTTTTATATCTTTTATAGGTTTGAAGATATGATTTTTTAAAACACCCAAAAAGTCCAGCGCTCTACCCAGGAAACTGGGCCAGTGCTCAAAGTGTTAATAATGGTGTCAGAGTTGTCATAATTTTGAATTTTTTTATGGTAACACAAGGTATCTGTTTTGCTAACAAGGTTAAATATTATCACTTTTAAGGTAATGACAGATACTTCATTTAGCTATAGTATTTATGAGTTTAGAACTGGGGTAGACTTATCTTTTCCGGCCCTCTGATTCTGCCCCTTATGGTGAAAGACTTTTTTTTTAGTTCTCGTATTTTAAGACTTATTTTGAGTTATTGTATTTTTCACACCAATCTCTTATACACAAAGGCAGTCCCAATATCCATCCCTTATACACTGGTTTCATAGCTACAAGTTCCCTTAATAATTAATTTTTCACTCTCTATGAACTCTTTGTGTACTAAGATTGAGTGTAGATTGGGCTCTAAGCCTTAATGTATCTCAAACCACAGTTATGACATGTTTTTGTCACCAACTAATTATTGATTTTCATTTTTACGCAATGTTTTGACTCCTTATCAACCATTGGTTTAGCTTGAAGAAAAATAAGTCAGAATTGTGACATAGCTGTCAGTTTGACAGAGTACTATTTTATTGTCTGCTTTGTTGTGTTGGATGTTTTTTTAACAAAAACATTTTGAACTTTTAAGTAAACATAAATTTTATTAGGTTATGTTTTCTCTTTCAGATTTTATTAATTATAGGTTATTTTTAGTGATATAATTATTTTCCATAGTGATTTTGTATATTTTATTATAGAATTAAAATATGAACATCAATCATGAATGTTTACCAGAGTCCAATATTGATGTAATTTGTAGGGAAGGTAATTCTAATTTTTCTGATAATATAAGCATAAGAGACCATTATTGTTCTGTATAAAAGCTTATTTATCCCTGTATGATTCTGGTCCTAAAGGCAAGTTTGCTGAGGACCCAGATTATGACCTTGACTTTGAGTTTAGGCTAAACATAAATACCCAAAACTCTCCAGTAAATGGTGACCAGTAGAACAATTTTGGCAATGTATTTAAAATATTAATTGGAAATTCTTGAAATTAGGATTATATAACTCTTTCTTCTAGATTATCTGTTCGGAGTGGGCACAGCTCGGTTAGAACAGTCTCAGAAAGTTCAACAGATAAAGGGATAAAACCTGAAAGTGGAAAAATTATAGGTAATATAACAAGTGTTTCTGAAAACAAGATACCGCCAGATGAACCTAGCACTAGCACACTACACCATGAGTTGTAAGTGTATTTTAACCTGTTTTTGAAATTAGTATTATTAGGTGATTATTATTTTTTCATTTTATTTTTATTTTTGCCATTTTAAAGTTGATTACTTTTAAAGGTTTATTGGATTGGATGGTATAATAAACCATTCAATAATTATAAACAATATTCGAGCTGACTTGTGAGTGAAAGTTATAAATAAGAGAATAAATATACTACGATTCACAATTATAAAAACTTTATTATCATACGTGTTTCAATGACAATATGTCATCATCTTCAGTGAGGGTACACAATCTAAACTCAATTGAAAAAAACTAAACATAACCTATAATGTTTTTATAACATAACCAAAAAACATTATAGGTTATATTTAGTGTTTTCAATTAAGTTTAAATTGTGTAGCATCACTGAAGATAATGACATATTGTCATTGAAACGCGTATGATAATAAAGTTTTTATAATTGTGTCGTAGCATATTTATTCTTTTATTTATATCATTCAATCATTCTTTAATTCTTTCTTCATGCTCTTATGTCATTGATAAAGAGAGCAGAGCTGTCTAAACCATAAGATCTTATATATTATATATCATAGTAATATCTTATATATCATATATTTCTTTTGTGTATCTTACATAAAGGTATACCACAGAACTATTACCAATAGGTTATTATTAATTTTTCTTTCTGAGTTAGCAGAGCAATAAAAGCTAAATATGTATAGAATTTATATTTATAAAATATGGTAATACGTTTTCTTGTACTATAGTTAATGAATATTTTTATATTTCAAATACAAGAATAGTTTTAAATATAATACATCAAATTATATTAGAAAATGGATATAAAAGAAAAACTATAGATAAATTAAATATTAACACAATAAGAAAACAGAAAATCAACAATAACTTTATAAATAATACAAGAGAAAAAATTTTTATACTAGTTTCACATTCACAGGTAACGAAATAAACAAAATTACGAGCTCTTGAATTTTTTAGTCCATTACGTTCGGTGAAACGTAATTAATCGCCTTTACATTAGTTTATGACTATCCAAACTTTAATTTTGTAAATTTGTAAAAACTTACTGAGACAGAACGTTTTCGATTGCTCTTTGGCAATCTTCATCAGTGTCTCATCGTCACAGACACTGATGAAAATCACCGTGGAGCGATCAAAAACAATCTGTCTCAGTAAGATTTTACAAATTTAAAAAATTAAAGTTCGGATACTCATAACTAATGTAAAAGTTATGAATAAAAATTGCAAGATTATTTAAAGTAACAAATTTACAAATGGTTTCTGGTAAATTTACAAAACTGGTAATAAAATTTAAAATATAATTAACAATAATAAAATTATAAATAAGTCTTTAATAAATATTTTTTGAAGTATAATTGTAATATTAACGCTGTTATTATTACAGGTCAGAACCAGTCACGCATTTACTTCAAGATGTAAGGGAAGTTTTATCAGACCTAACCTACTCAACAAATGTGAAATCCCCCGGTCCAGGAGTTTCTAAGTTTACTCAAACGAAGCCTAAGTCTATTTACTCTACCATAGAGAGGACTTGCAGCAGCTCTATTATTGAATCTATCCCTAAGACCCCTTATGGAAACATTTCACCTAATATTGATCCTCCCTATTGTACTCGATCTCAGCAGAGAGCACTAGCATCAGTGTCTGCACTGTCTAAGTTACACAGGTTATTAAGAAAGCGCCCAGCCCCTGCTTCGGTATTTCTAGATCATGTACTGACTTCAGTTGATCATAAAGAATCTTTAGAAGGAATGGAACTTGCGAGAGTTAAAGGGAAAACACTCTCTAAGAATAAATTGGCGCAGGTAAGTAGAATTTCTGATATAAATATAGTAATGCAGAGGATCTCAATCATTTTCAAAGACTGTACCTCATAGTGAAAAATTAAAACTTTGCTTAGCCCCTTGTTGGGGGAGGGGGTAGATTAACACTTTTTACATAAAAAACAATATATTTAGAAATATATTTGAAACGCATTACAAAAATATAATGAGAAGGATGATCTTGCTTCTTTTTACATAGTTATTCAGTGTTATAACCGTGTGTGATTACAAAACAGAAAGAAATAAAAATTGTTTAATTTTTCATTAGCCTGCCCCGCATACCTCATGAAAATTTTCGCATACCTTCAAGCGGTGGGTGTACCACTGTTTGAGAACCTCTGTAGTAATGTTTAAGGTTTAAATATTTATAACTGTATCAGAAACATCAAGGTTTATTAAATCCTAATGATTGCTAAGAAATAACCTTCAAAGGAATCTCTTGCAATAACTGTTATATCTAATAAGTAGTTATTGCATAACTGAATACTTTTGGACTTACTTGATGATGCATTTCGAAACAATAATTTCATTGAAGAAGCCGACCTGGTACTGCCAAAGATCGCCAAGATTGTCACAACAAATAGACAAATACAATCTATCAGGTATATACAAAATAACATGTGACAATTGCCCCAGCTTCTATATTGGCCAAACTGGTAGATCATTTAACACAAGATTCAAAGAAGACATCGACAACATAAATCCAAAATCGAGCTACTCATCACATATAGAAAACATCCAACACATATATACAAACATCTGTAATAATTTAAATATTCTGCATATAGTAAACAATAGTAAAAAAAAGTAACCACTTTAAATGCTGTACGTGTTTTCATAGTAAGATAAGGGTTTAAAAATTACTTACATATTTAGTGGGATTCTTAGGTAAGAGAAAACATTTAAATTTTATAATAGTAAAATAAGAGCCGTTTAAATTAATAATATAATATTTAAAACAATTCTTGGGGATGAATCCAAATTATATATTAAATTAATTGTCAGTGTTGCCAACTATCAATCAGTTCAAGGTAAATGTGGGTTTGATAAGATTTTCAAAAAGCACTGAGTGTTTAGCAAAATCTGTTTTTTAAAATAAATTTATTATTAGTTTAGAATTTTATTGTTAAAATATAATTTTTGTTTGTGATATTATTAAGTAAGATATTTCATGAATATAAATAAAATGGAATAAAATACAAGTTTAGACTGTAGGCCATAAAAACACAGTTTCTTCTAGGAAATTAAAATGCTTTTCATCATAGATAAAATTTTATTGACAATGTTGGAGGACATAATAAAGTAACTAACATATAATACTACAATTAGGAAAATTAATACAAAAACTTAATTTTGAAAATATACAATTTGTTCATCTTTTTTTAACCACATACTTTTTTATGTAAAATTATTACACTTAGTGGTGGATAAAATTACTTACAATAGTAATATATTAACGTCATAAAGTCAATGCAACGGAAAAACAATGGATAACGTAATATATATATATATATATATATATATATATATATATATATATATATATATATATATATTTAGGTTAGTTTTGGTTGGTAAAGATTACCAACCACTGTGTGGTTGAAATATATCATTGTTTAAGTGTCACTGATAATTTTTCTGGTGTAGATGTTCGGTCCGTGATGTTGGTATTTGTTGACGTTACACGCATTTTTTCTTGATCTGAGTGTATGATGTTTTTATATAGTATGTCTTCTGTATATGTGGTCTGTAGGTTCATTAAATTGTTGTGTGTGGTTTTATAAATGTGGTATTTTTCTAGTGAGTATAATTCTATTGGGTTATTATTTATTTCAAGTATGGTTAGGTTATTTTCGTAGTTTGTTATTTCATGCTTATGTGATATTAGGTGTGCTGCAACATTTGATACTTTTGTATTTTTATTTTTCATGAGGTGCCTCATCACAACAAGGTAAAATTATTGCACTTAGTGGTGGATAAAAGTATTTACAATAGTAATTTATCAACTTCATAAAGTCAGTGCAACGGAAAAATAATGGACAACGTAAAATATCAATATATATATATATATATATATATATATATATATTTATAGGTTAGTTTTGGTTGGTAAAGATTATTTTTATTTATTATGAATTATATCATTGTTTAAGTGCTTTTATGTGTTTCTATTTCAAGACTACAGAGTGGACTCTTACCAAGGTAAGTCTGCCAGTCTCCTAGTCCAAAAAATCTATATATATATATATATATATATATATATATTGATATTTTTCATTAGCCATTGTTTTTCTGTTGCACTGACTTTATAAAGTTAATATATTACTATTGTAAGTAATTTTATCCACCATTAAGTGCAATGATATTACCTCGTGTGATGAAACACCTTTCGGTCACTTGACCATTGTCGAATCACTGATTACTTTGTCTCAATTTTTCTGGTGTGGATGTTCGGCCTGTGGTGTTGGTACTTGTTGACGTCATACACGTTTCCTCTTGAGTCTCATGTAATGTTTTTGAATAGTATGTCTTCTGTATATGTTGTTTGTAGATTCATTAAATTGTTGTGTATGTTTTTATAACTGTGGAATTTTTCTAGTGAGTTTAGTTCTATTGGGTTGTTATTTATTTCAAGTATGGTTAGCTTATTTATGTAATTTGTTATTTCATTATGCTAACCAAACACATATGTAACCAAAATTACTTCCAATTTAACAATAAATACTATAAACAAACAACTGGACTCCCCATGGGATCACCCATATCATCAGTCATGTCAGAAATATATTTACAACACTTTGAACAAATAATAATTAAACCTATACTAAACACACATAATATTTCACTATGGACAAGGTACATAGACGATATACTTGTAATATACCAACCTACCATTCACAACGAACGCATCATAATACTAAACAAACTAAATACATACAACGAAAACATACAATTCTCCGTTGAAACAGAAACAAATAGAACAATCAACTATCTCTACATTACATTAAATATAAATAACAATAAAATAGAAACTACAGTACACAGAAAACCTACTTCCAACAACACCACAATACACTACAAATCTAACCACCCCTGGACACACAAAATTAACAATTGCAGTAACATGATAAATAAATCAATAAAATACACACAAGATAACTAAAATTACAAAAATAGCAATAGAAAATGGATACAACAAACACTTTATAAAAAATATATACAATAAATTCACAAAAAACCTAACGTTAACACAACACTACAATCGGAACACAAAAATAATAAAAAAATCTACCTAAAATATAAATACACCAATAACAAAATAGAAAAAATAACAAATATATACAACAAAGAATACTACACTCCAACATACAAAACCAAACAACAAAATAATAAAATATCTTAATAACACAAACCACAAAACAAATACAGAAAAACATAACCTATCAGGAATTTACAAAATTACATGTAATGACTGCAAATTATTTTACATAGAAAAAACAACCAGATCATTTAAAATAAGATTTGAAGAACATTAAAGAACATTCAAAAATAACAAAAGCATCAAATGTTGCAGCACACCTAATATCACATGAACATGAATAACAAATTACGAAAATAACCTAACCATACTTGAAATAAATAATAACCCAATAGAACTAAATTAACTAGAAAAATACCACATTTAAAAAACCTACACAACAATGTAATGAACCTACAGACAACATATGCAGATGACGTACTATTCAAAAACATTATATGGACGGCTCAAGAAGAAACATGTATGACTTCAACAAATACCAACATCACTGACCGAACATCCACACCAGAAAAATAGAGAAAATTAACTTAGTGTTTCGACATTGGTCAAGTGACCGAAAGGTGCCTCATCACATAGGTAAAATAATAATAACTTCATATATATAGATATATAGGAATTTGTGGACTAGATAGGAGACTGATAGACTTACCTAGTGGTAATTGTCCAAAACTGCAATCTCTAGGAAATAAATAAATAAAAACATATAAAAACTTATCACACTATTGAAATATTTGATTACACAATGATCTTTGTCAGTCAAAAAAGAGAAAAAAGAAAAGACTGAAGTGAACCGCAGATGTGTATAAATATCCAAATGCCACAGATTTATAGTCTGTGATGTAGTATCATATGTGATTTGAATAAATATTGATTATTTGAAACAAGATATTAATATAGTCTGTCAGAAGGAAGGTAAAAATGGTAGAAGTTAGTGGAAGGTAAAAGGAGTTTTATCTGATGTTGAGGTTAGGAGGTTCTCTAGATTTGGTGTACCACTGGCATGACAACTTCCATCTTCTCAATTCGGAAGGGTTGCAATCAGAGGGAGGGCCTTAATTATTTTGGTGGTATAACAATCATTGAAAGATATGATGTTGTGACTAGCAGCATGTTCAGCGGTTGGCCTTTCTATGTTCATTGTTCCAACATCATGTCTGTGGCCATTCATTCTGATGCTCAGACCATCCGTGGCAAGGCCTATGTACTGTGGCCTGGCAAAATTTATATTGCAACTGGTATATTACATTATTGGATGTACAAGTATGATGACCCTGAATCTTGAAGTCCACATTGGTTGCTAGGCTATGGAAACTATTTATTGGGATGTGTATTGGACTTGTATTGCATCTAGGTCTATGAGGAAATTTAGGCAGTTTTTCAGTACTTGGATCTGGTAATTTTGGATGTATTAAAATATTTTTCAAATTAAAAGTTTGTCTGAACCAAATATATTGGGGATTTGAGGAAAGACCTTTGGTGTGGGTGGAAGCTTGAAGAATCTTGAAGCCATCCTTTAATATTTTGTTCAGATTCTGTAGGCCTGGATGGTAATCTGTAACTAAAGACAGTTTGTTGACTTCCATAGGTGGTCTGGGTTCATCAGATGATTGAGCTACTCAATATATATATATATATTCTTTCTAACTTAGCAACACTGTTTTCTTATATTCACTTATTATTACTTACACATTAATGTTCTTAAACAAGAATCTTACTCGGTATATTTGAGAGTTGATTTTCAAGAACTATTAATTATGTGATTTCATTTTCAAGCTGTTTAGAAGACTGATGGTTCTTTTAGTAGGCAGGTGTATGAGAATTCTACTATCACGCGGCATAACAGTACTTTCTATTTTCGGTTTCACTGCACTGTGGGTTAATTTTGGCTACAAACACTAACAAATTGTACATTGGCCAAACAAAAATGAAATTCAGACAGAGATAAAGAACACCTTGAAGCAATCCAAACACAATTCAAACTTAGCTATACATGCCATCAATAATAACTACACATTTCCCTTAGTATAAAACATACATCTAATAAAAAAAGTACAAAAAGACCTAAAAATGATATCTGAAAACAAGTGCAAGTTTATAAATACAAACATTTATTGTATTAAATAGAAATCTAATGGTGTGTGTGTGTATGTGTTACTCATCACGTAAAATCTACTTGACTTATTGCGCTGTTATCTTACATGAACATTCTTAGAGTCCCTGGTTAACACATAGGCCAATTTTTATTTAGAAATTCCATCAGGGCTCTGCCTCACTGGGCTTATAACCCCCTTAACCTATACTCTGTTATATACTTGGCTTAATTAGCTGATAGTAAATTTGTTGGTCATCACCTGTAAAAGTCATTTTTAAACAGATGATAGTCAATAATAAATACACAAAAACCTCTTAACCACAAATTTTCTTTAATTTACCCTAATGTACATTTCAGTTACAAAGTAACCATCCTCAGAGGGATAACATACAAAGACTCAGTCTTTGTATGTTATCCCTCTGAGGATGGTTACTTTGTAACTGAAATGTACATTAGGGTAAATTAAAGAAAGTTTGTGGTTAAGAGGTTTTTGTGTATTTATTATTAAATTCAACCACAGTATATTCCTAATAAATAGTAATGATAGTCAATGTTTGTTGTTTCATCTTTCAAGGTTAGTTATACTTAACAAATGTCATGTTACAAGCAAAACCATCTTCTCTTCGTTTTTCAAGACAATCGGTAAGTTTATAGTTTGATATATTTATTGGGATTTAATTTCAGTAAATTAAATTCAACCCAAATACAAATATAAATTAAATCAATTCAATCACATATCTACCCCGTATGAAGGACGGGTACTCTGCTAGTGCTATTATAAACAAAAAATAAAATAAAAAACTGATAAGTTACTTAACTTAATAGACAATAATAACTTAAAGACAGGCTAAAACTAACCCACAGAGCAGTGAAACCGAAAATAGAACAGTACTGTTATACCACGTATCAATGGAATTCTCACACATGTGCCACTACAAGAATTACCAGTCTTCTAAAAAGCTTGAAAATGAGAGAACATTACTAATAGTAGTCAAAAGTTGACTCGCAAATATATCAGATCAGGTAAGATTCTTGTTGAAGTATATATATAGTTGTTTTTAATGTTTTGTTTTTGTTTTTTAGGCATTGACAAAAGAATGTGAAGATGCTATAAAGGAATCAGGAGTCTTATCTGTCAAAGATTCTTTTGCTTGGAACTGGGATGTAATCAGAGCAATATTAAAAGTATGCACTGTATAATAAATCCTATTGTAATGCTGAAAGAATTAGTGGCATAGATTTTCAAGTTGAATTTTTTTATTTTAGAGCCGTCCAGATTGTTTAAAAAAAGCTGAAGATCACAACCTGAAACAATTTTTACGTCGGCTTGTACAATTTATCACCCCTACTGCTCGTCAACTTTCGAGAGTCGAGATTGGGGCTGACAGAAGAACAGCAAACACTTTCACTTTAGCCGCTTGTGAGCTGATAGATTGCCTACTGCTAGGACCTGAAGAGGTAGAATACAATTACACTCTTTTATTAGTTTTTATAAATATATACAACTTTATTGCATCCAAAAATTTATTTATATTTACTGAAGTCTTAACCAGTGGTATTTAAATATCATTGCTGATTAATTCAATCAAAAGTTTAGTCAACTATGTTTAGAAAATTAATAAAATTAAGAATAGGCCGATTCCGATTCTCCATTGATTAAAGTGCCAATTCTGATTCATGTTTTTTAAACTGTTAATATATGTGTATGGTGTAATTTTGTGGGAAAATAATCAATTATCAACTAAGTTTTATTTATGTATGTGAACTGAAGTTCATATTTGTAATTTTAAATGAATTGTTACTTTTTTGTGATATATTTTTCATGCTTTCAGAAATTCCTATTGATAAATCAAAGTTGAATGCTTTTTGTAACCTATTGCGTTAAAACGGAACTGTAAAAAGGCTTCATTGAGATGTTAATTAAATTCATTATTAGAGAATATTATGTAGGCCTATATAACTTTAAATAATCGACTTGAGAATCAAGAACCGAAAGAAAAATTGTAAAAATTTTAATAATCAGCCCATCCCTGAATAAAATACTATTAGAATATGTATAAAATGGCCCTCATCTATATTAGCTAGGTAGTGGGTAAAGTTTGGAAATTCTGTGGGCTCATCTTTATTTAATTCTTTACTTTGTTTCAGTCAGAAAGTGAGAAGCTGCTGTCAGAATTCCTATCAGTTCTTAAGTCAGAGTTGTCTTCCATTTCCACTGCAAAGTCGGCACATGATTGCTTGCTTAGCCCTCAGAACGTAACAAATTCATTGTGTCAGGATTATTTTTTATTAATTGGCCATATGACACGTACTGAAGCTGGACAAGTTGCATTGGATGAATCAGGAATTTTGCAAGTGTTAGTAATTTAACCTTATTTTTAATTCTTATCGCATGCCACCATTTATTTGGATATTATTTATGACTAGAAAAAAGACTTTTAAGCTAAATGACGTAAGGGATATTATTATACTAATTTTTAATTTAAATAATTAGTTTTTTTATTTTATCTTTGTTAACAGGTTTTTAGAACTTGCAGTGACCACTAACCACGATTGTTACGTTAAACTGATTATTTCCAGTCTGGACTACTCGAAGGATAGTATGTCCAGGTAAGTGGATGGTCTAATGTAATAAATTTCTCATTACAGAATGAAAATATACATAAATAAACCTTTCCATTAAATGTTTACATTTCTTACAACCAAATCTATCTCAACTAGATGCTTCATAGGCATATTTTAATATAGGTATTTAGTAGTGATGGGTGATTCCAAAATTTTACCGATAGTGATACCAAGAAATTTTTACTGATTCTCGATTCCAATTACCAAACCAATAGTAAAGGGAAAATGTTATTTTTTATATTTTAAAAATAATGTTTACAAAAAGTTGTTATGGTGCCGGCGCTACAACCGAGATTACGCACTAACGGGACATGTTAAATCGGTGACAGATATTTTACCGCGCAGTGTGTATGCTACAATTTGTTAGAGCAGCAACAGATATTTTACCGTCTGATGTGTAACCGTGACAATATGTTAGAGCGACGACAGATATTTTGCCGCCCAATGTGTAAACACAACATTATTTAGAGCGGCAAGGAATATTTACTGCCGAATGTGTAAACGCCGGCCTCAATGGAATCGAGGTATTTAGAATCAACTTTTGCGATCGATTTTCGATTCCGATTCTAGTGTCCTGGATAGGTGGAATCGACCTATTACTGGTATATAGTAATGTATAAAATAATGTAATAACTCTTGAACAATTAGTTTATAAAAAGGCATGTTTAGAAAATAAAGTGATATGTGTACCTTCAAGGTAGGTTTTAACTGCTTCATGATTTGATATTTAAAATAACTTGATTCAATTCTTGTTGAGAAAATATTTTTGGGTACTCTTTTATAAGTTGTAAATTTTATAAGTGTATATTTTCATTCTGTAATGTCCTACATTTCCCTATAGTTTTGTAGTCAGTATAGTACAAAAGTACCAGAATAGAGTTTATTATAATTTAAAAATTCATTAGTGTTACAGTTTGATAAAAAAAAATCTTTGCAAACTGTTCTTTATAAGTTGACAGGAAGAATGTGTATTGCAGGACAATAATGACACGAGTTTTATCTTGCAAACAAGCATCTTCTCGACTTTATGCAACAAAGTTCCTGCATGTTTTGCTTCGAACGCCACTTCGCAAACATGGAGATTATGTTTCGTGGGTTATAGAACTTCTTGTAAACCAGTTGTATGATGAAAATAAAGCGATATCGCTTACGGCTATAAATGCCCTAGATGAAGCCTGTGATTGTAAGGTAATAACATTTCACTTAAAAGAAATTAACGTAATTAATAAAAATAGTTTTACAATAAAAATTTGTTAAGTTGTATCAGTTGAAACTGCAACCTGTCCGACATAAAGAATAACCAGTTTAACTGGAGAATGTAGGGTAGAAAAAGAAAATATAATATACCTGCAATAATAGAAAAACCGTTCAAAAATATACACAAATTACAGTGTACTGTGTTAAAAATAAACAAGTATTATACATTATTTGTTTAAAGTCAATTCCTACTGAGGTGAACAACAAAAATTAGATTCATTACTTTTTATTTTATAATTACAATTATAATAAATATTTACAGTAGAACCTCGATAAGTCGAACCCTGTTAACATGGTTCTCCGGATAACTAGGAATGATTTTGAAGTACAATAAAAAACAATTAATAAGAAATAACAAAAATCAAATAGGTAGAGTACATACATAAAAATTCTAACAACAATAAAAACATGTAAAACTTACAGATAAACAAAATAATGTTTTGTGCGTCTTGTGCTGAAAAGATTACAAGATCACATAGCACAAAAGCTGCCCACAAAATTTAAACAGCCAAAATTGATAGATTTGTTTACCAAATAATGAACTGCAGTGGAATATACCTGTATGCAATATGTACATTCATATACTGTACATAATACTGTTTTTTTTTTTTTTTTTTTTTGATAAATATAAAGAAGTTTTTGTATAAGTATAATGTCTTCTTAGACATTTAATAAGTATAATTTTTCCTTAGTCTCTGGCTAACCCAGATTTTCAATAACCCGGATGGGCCACGGTCCCAGTTAGTCCAAGTTATCGAGGTTTTACTGTATATAGATATGACAGAATCACAATATTAAGTGACAAAATAGAGATCAAATTTTCTTGCAATATTCTAGTCCCCTCTCTATACAGTATATGGTGTTGGACTATTACTTTTGTTTGTTACTTTTTATTCGCTCTCTTTTTTTTGTTTCAAATTTAAGAAGCTGATGGCTGTCTATAATTTTTCATTCTATCCATCTCTTGTAATGCTTCGTTGTTACAAATAACCCTTACTTCATATAAATCTTCAAGTAATAGTTTTCTGGCTATGAGAAATTTGGCTCAGTGTTAAAGTGCTGGATTTAAACTTGCAGTCTTTCAGTTTGAACCTGACATGGGCATCAATTTTTAAAAAATTAATTAATGAATGAATATTTGAAAAACACTGTATTAACATCAATTATCATCCGCTACAGGTTAAAAAAAATTATTTGAACAATTGGATAAACAAAAATATATTTTATTTACGATAAAAATTTAGCCAATTAATTTAAATATTCAATGAATTCTAATCCTTAATTGTAAAATTGGAGGAATATATATGATTTTGTTTTTGTGGTTTTGTGTAGGAATATTTAGAAGCTATGATAAGTTTACGACCCTCTCTTTTACATCTTGGAGATCGTGGGCTGCTCCTGCTTATAAGATTTTTGTCATTACCACAAGGGTTTTCATACTTAAAGGAAGTAAATTTTGTAAGCAATCAATTACAAAAGTGGGCAAACCATTTTAACTACAGGTAAAGTATATTTTGTGCTCATAAAGATTAATAATTATAACATTAACGTGAAAAACACATTCTGTGCTGTTATTATCTAATGAATGAACTTTAATTTCTACTACTAAAGTATCAATTATTTATAAATTGTTTATGGGAAAGAAAAATTAAAAATAAAAGAAACCCTTAAAATATTGTTACTAGAATTATTTTTGAACTTTTAAAAAATATTTTACTCTGTTAAATTAATAAAATCACATTTTTACCATTATTTTTTTAATGATCAATCATAATGTAATAAACATAATGTAATTTTAATGTTCATTTAAAATAATAAAACATTTAAATGAAAAAATATTTTAAAATAATGAAATAAAGGCATGTTATAAAATGGTGAAATATGTTTCCCCAGAAACTATAAAAAAAAAACAAAAACTAAACATTTAAAACATCCAACATAATTAAAAATCACCTAAACAGTTCAAAAACACACCAGGATAAACACGACAGGGCAGGTGTATACAAGATTACATGCAACAACTGCCCCAGCTTTTACATATGACAAACAGGGAGAATATTTACAAGATACAACAAACACATAAAAGACATAAAAAGATAAGTCAAGTCAAATTTCACCATAAACATACAAAATACACTACAATCACAGACTAACATAGACACCAATCTAAACATCCTATACTACATCAAAAAAGCAACAAACTAAACACAATCGAAAACTACGAGATATACAAACTCCATAAATACTATCCACAACACTTTCTAAACAACGAAACACAATCATAATCAAATACTATATTTGAACACATAATTAACAACTACTCTATGAACAATAAGACACCACAGAACACCAATACACCACAGACTTACACCAACACAACACACCTGAGCAACAGTGTTGTCCGTGAAGCAGTATTGCATAATGTGCTGACCTAGTGCGAAACGTGTTTGTAGAAAATATCATTAAGTACGTAGTGGTTTTTTTGCCAAGTTAATACCAAAAGTGTAAAAACTAAAAATTTGTCTATTTGCTTGTATATGCTTTCCATGAATTATATGTACTCTATGTTGAAACCATGGATTAAATATTTAGTGATTTAGTCAATTCCTCTTTTATAGGTACGTGTGTATAGTGGAAGGGGTATTGTGTGATGCGTTGACCTTGGTTGAGAAGAATGAAGATGGTCGTTATAGTTCAAGGTTAAGTAATTCAAAACATGTTCCAGGAGATGTATATCTACCCCCACATTTATATGGGCAACTTTGTCAATTAGAAGTGGGTTTTAACATGCTTATTGCAGATGAAAATGTATCCAGATTATGTCAGGTACTTTAAATTATTATTATAAATTAGGAAATCAATATTCAACAACTAAGTTATTTTTTAAAATTAAAATAAATAAACATTGTAATCACAAATAAAACTTTTCATTTTTACCCTTAATATATTTCAATTTATTTTAATTTAAAAATGAACACTGCTGATTAATTACATTTCTGATCTAATTACATGCACGCCGCGGACACTAGCGGGTACAAATTATTTCCTCGCCTTAATTGAATTGTATTTGGCTACAAAAATATTCTCGCTTATAAAGCATTAAATATTATATTTTCTATACAGGTGCAATTTTTCATTTATTATTTTGTACCTTAGTTTATTATTTGTTAATTGATTATTATGTTAATTATACTACTTACGGTTTGAAGTTTGCTTTAGATTATAACCACCTGATTTTAAAAAAACTCATAAATCTTAAAATTACCAACACATACATTCAAATACCTACATATAAGTTGAGAAATGAAGGTTTTTAAAGACATTTTTATCCTAATAGGTATATCATGTTTATTTAAGTATAATTACGTACATTGAAATTTTGCAAATAATAGGTCTAAAAAACGAATAACAATCATGAATTATACAAACTACATGAATTTTTATTTCTAATTAATTAAACAAGATGAATACCTATGTCTAATTAATGTGAGGGATCGATTTGAGGAGTTTCAATCAATTTGTTGGTGTCAGGAGCCATTTATGTTGGAAAAGTTCTAAGATCTTGTTGCTTTTCAATTTCTAACCTATTTCTGGACTTCGTGGCAAGATTATTTACTGCACTAAATTCGCTCTTAACCACGTAAGAAGAAGGGAAGGCTACAAACAACGTTTCTGTGACTCACCACAATCTAGGATAGAGCTGGCGAATCTCATTTTTAAGCCAAATTACTTGGTAGCTCAATTTGAACTTGGGCTTTAGTTCTTCATTTGCAACAAGCTAAAAAAACTGAATTATTTTCCCACTAATTGTTTCATTCGCCTAGTTTGTGCGTCTATGATCTAGAGATTGCACTTCGAACATTTACCATTGATAAACATTTACCGTAAGTTGTACAGTGACAAGCATTGGAACTTTAAATAACAGATCAAAAGGTTTTGAAAGCTACTACAAGGATTTGTTTTATAGTCTATCAATAACTGAAAGATGAAGGAAAATAAGACTCAATAGCCTTTGTTGGGTATCCAGTTTCTATGTTACATGTAAATTTGTGCCTTTTTAAAATTAAAAATGGTTAATTCAGTAAACAATTACATTATTGAAGTTTCTTGATGTAATCATCTTGAATTCACTGATTAAACTAATTTTAAACTACTTAACTAAGTGAATACGTAATTGCTTACTTGCTGACGTGCTTCAAAACAATCATTCCTTTACGAAGCTAACCCTCTACTGCTTCCAAAAAAGGAATGATCGTTTTGAAACGTGTCAGCAAGTAAGCAATTACATATTAACTTAGTTAAGTAGTTTAAAATTAGTTACATTATTTTAATGTTCCACAGGCCATTGAAAACATTCTACCCATACCAGAAGATATCTGGGAAATAAATATCTTATAAAGGGTTAACTTTTCTAAGTGTTCAACTTACTTTACTTTATTTTTGTCGAGGTAGGAAATTCACCTGGTTGTAGGAAGTTCGTACTATTTTATGAGTCTAGTGTTTCTTCATTACAACAGAGCGTTGTTTCCAATGTTGAACAGTGTATGAAGTTGACAAATGATCCAGGGTATTTAAGTACATAAATAGCAAAGAAAAGTTCTATATAAGCTCTATCTTTTTATTGTATGTTTCGTATTATTGCATTTCTATTGCGAAATCCATAAACTATTATTACAACTGTATACTATTTGTTGAAAAATTCACTATTGATAAACATCAGTGTAAGTTTACTAAATTATTTCCCAGTTATTTAATCATTTAAAATGTCTCAATGTTGAAATGAAATTAAAAAGAACAACATTCTTGAAATCAGCTATTATTATTGCCAGTGGAGGCACTAAACATCATCAACTGAAATAATATGTTTATTTACTAAAGTGGTTTAAAATTTTTAAATTTATTTACTGTAATTGTTTTATTCTGTATTTGCTTTTTAAATTTCTTAATAAATAATTAAATTTTGTTATTTCATAAAATATTTTTCATTTAAAAGTAAAATCCTTGCTTTTAACAAATTTAATTTTTTTTAAACTTAATTTTTTAATTTATTTATTCAAACTTAAAATATTTATAAGCATTATAAGTTGAGCTTTTATTGTTGTTCTAAAAAACTATACTTCATGTCAAATGTAAAAATCTGTATCTTTTAATTTAACTAATTTTAAAAATACTGAACTAAGTGAATATGTAATTTGCACTTGCTGACGCGTTTCAAAACATTAGTTCCTTTTACAAAGCTAACCCTCTACTGGCGGCATCAGTTAGGTGTAAAGGCTCTAATGGGAATGGATTTATGACTATGGAATGGGGGGGGGGGTTTGTTTTGGTTGTGTGTCATATAATATATATTTCATATTTTTCGAAGGTTGTTAGTTTTTTTACTTTGTTTTAATGTGTGTAGAATATTTAAATTAGTGTGTATGTCGGTGTGTGTGTTGGGTGTTTTTTTAGGTGTTTTGCATAGCTGGATTTAGGGGTTTTTTGGGGGGGGTAATGTGTTCTTTGAAGCGTGTATAGAATGACCTGCCGGTTTGGCTGATGTAATAGCTGGGACAATCGTTACAAGTTAATTTGTAAATACCTGAGAGTTTAAATTTGTCAGTTTCTTTTTGAAAAGGTTGTATGTGCTGTCTTAAAGTGTTTGTTGTTTTGTAGGATATTTGGTAATGGAGTTTTTTGAATGTGGTGGTTATTTTGTGTGTGTTTTTGTTGTGGTAAGTGAGGGATGTGTATTTGTTGTTTTTGTGTGTTGTTTTGTAGGATATTTGGTAATGGAGTTTTTTGAATGTGGTGGTTATTTTGTGTGTGTTTTTGTTGTGGTAAGTGAGGGATGTGTATTTGTTGTTTTTGTGTGGTTTGTCTGCGTGGCCGTTTGATGTTGTTTATGTTTAATTTTCCTGAATATATTGTCTATGAGTGTGTGTTGGTAGCCGTTTTGTTGAGCGATATATTTTATAGTATTAAGTTCTTCGTCGTAGTCTTTCTGTAGCATTGGTATATTGATTAGGCGGTGTAACATATGATTAAATGCAGTGTGTTTGTGTTGTGTGGGGTTATTAGATGTATTATGTATGACAATATCGGTAGTTGTTGGTTTTCTGTATATTTCGAAATTATGTCTGGTGTGTTTCGTGATGGTAAGGTCTAAAAAGTTTATTTTATTGTTTTCTTCTAATTTGAGGGTAAATGTGAGGTTTTGGTATATGGTTTTAATGTAATTGTGTAGTTGTTTGATTTGCCATTTGTTGCCGTTGTATAATATTAAAAATTATATGTGTGATTATTGTTCTGTAGAATGTTTGTTGTTCGATATAATGTAAGAATATTTCTGCTAGGATGCCTGAGATGGGGGAACCCATAGGGAGGTCGTCTTTCTGTGTGTAGAATTTGTGTTGGTATGTGAATTAGTTTTGTGATGTAATGAGTTTGGTGAGTGTGATGATTTCATGCGTGAAATGCGTGTGGAGTGTTGTTTGCTGTGAGCATATTTTGTAGTATGTGGAGTGTTTGTTCTATTGGCATATTAGTGTATAGATTTTTTTATGTTGAATGAGGCAATGGTGGAGCTGTGTGGTATGTGGGATGTCTTGAATTTTGTGAATGAGGTCTATGTTATTGTGTATGGATGTGTGATTCTGAAAGTTTATGTTGTCTCTGATAAATTTGTCTATGTATTTAACTAGCTTATGTGATGGTGCATGTGTGTGATTGATTAGTGAAAGGATGGGTGTGTTCTAAATTTTTAATTAAAATTTTTTTAAAATTTACTATGTGATTATGTTGGACTTTTCTGTTTTTTATATTTGGAATATACCTAATCCAGATGTGTAAGACGAAACTATTTCTTCTTATAGTTGCTTATTGTTTTTAGCAGAATTTTTTGCTATATATTATACATTTTTTAGGGTCTTCTCCCGAAAATGTATATTTTTTATGAATCATTTTCTAAAACATGTTTTGACACTACACAATGTGTAGTACAGTTAGTTACAATGTAGAAGGTTCTTGAAAAAATTTCAAAATCTTGTTTGATTAAGTTTTGAAAACAGATTTTAGGTTAACATTTTGTCTAGCTCTAAATCTTTCCTGAAATAAACTGTTGGGTTATAGTATGAACATCATCTTATTATTATATTTGTTATTTAATAACCTGATGTAAAAAAAAACTAATAATAAAATCTGTTTAAGTTCTGGCTTCCTGCAGTGTCTTGATTAGTTATAATTTGGTGCTGATTCTATTCAGCAGTACAGTATTTTCTATAATTTTGTTTTTATAATGATGGTGTAATTTGAATTTTTTTTGTTTGCAATGAATAAAATCATCTTAAAACTATAATCTCATACCTTATTATGGTATTTATTCTTACAAAGTTTGTACATAAAACTAGAATTTCTGGCGAATATATATATACATATATGGAATTTTTTATAGGTCTTTTTGAAAGTTATATTTGTCTACTTGGAAGTTATTTCTAGTGTTTACGCTTTTGTGTAGATAATTTTCGTTAGTCTCCACAACACCGAAAACGAGATTTTAGAATTAAAAGCAGCGCTGTGGGCAATCGGTCACATGACAAGTTCAGTGTATGGAGCTCAGTGGGCAAGGCAGCAGGGAATTACCAAAGCCATTCTACAGATAGCGCAGAAATGCCCAGTTTACTCTGTTAGGGCAGCCGCATTTTATTCCATTTCATTGTCTGCTACAAATAGTGAAGGGGCAGATACTCTAAGAACATTAGGTGAGTTTTGTAAAAATATATATTCCATAGACATACTTGTAATAAATTTTGGTATTGAATGTTTATGCTGGAAAAACTTTATACTAGGAAAATATTGTATAGTTTTTAGCTAACAGATAATCAATTCTAAAGCGCTGAAGCAACTTTAGAAGGCATTTTTTACATGTCTAAAAGTCTTATTTATAGTGAAGATCATTCAATGCTGTTGAGGAATAGAACATTCTGAAAATGTAACATGTTTTCAGAAGTGGTAGTGCACGAGAAAGCTGGAGTATGCAAGAGCACTGTTAGCTGGACTCAACAGTACTTACATTGAATGCTTGAAACGATCTCTAGTTTCTGGTGTATAATTGATATTTCAATAACTATAATCTATTTGAATGCTTAAAGTATTGTGTAGGTTTGAGTAAACCAGGAATTATTACAAAAAGATGTCATAGGATTTAAATAATGGGAGAGAATTCAGTGAAAGAACACACGATGTACATGCTAATACATAGCACAGAAAGCAAAAAACTTGCCGGTACAAACTTATTGAGTGAAAAGGTCTCTTGTTGTATTTTGAACAAAAACATATTGTATGTCAAATTATCTAAAGATTAAGTTTAATAATAAATTTTATTATTTTGCTGATTGGTTACTATACATTCTATTGTTTAGAATACAAACCTAAAAAATTTAAATCATCAATAAATATACTGTATTTTCTGTTTTAAATTTAATTATAATACCTTTTTCATAATTGGTTTATTTTATTTGCATTTATAATTAAAGATAACACTTAGTTTAGTATGTATCATAGTGGCACCGAGCGCCGTGCACAATAAAACCGTGATCTGGATATTTAACGCCCAGATTACTTACTCTCTACTGTATTACTATTGGATTTAATTTTTTTTACTAATTTTAATAGTAGTTTAATTAAACTAGTTTTATGTTCTAGGTTGGCATACAGTGAGGCACAATCGTCATGAGCGTTGGCCTGTAGTAGAAACCTTGTCATTTTTAGAAGATTCATTTTTTGAAATAGATGAAGAAAAGTCTATAAACAGAGACAGTATTGGTAGCAATGATACCAATATTGAGCAGGTAAAGAAAGTTTTAGAAAAGTTATATTAAGAACAATCTTTAACTGGAGCATGTATTAAAAATGCTTTATTGAGGTTAAACTCAACAAAGCCTTAGTCAACTCTATTTTTTTAATATTGTACTCAAAAATACATTCTAAACCTGAAACAAATCATTTTAAGTTTTCATAATAGAGGTTAAACGTGGATTAAATATCATTTTGGAAATACCTGACTGTTAATATATACTTCTTTATCAATTAGTTCTTCAATTTGTTTTACTATGTTACACTGTATTATTATGTAGCTACTTTAAAACACTACAAAAATGCTAATAAAAATAATGATTTATACAACAAAATTAAATGAAGTTTCCTACTTGACCTTTGAGAGGGCGCATATGAGAGCGGGAGCTTATGGAGGTTTATTCCACACAAAAACTGTTGAAAATTTTAATAGTTTTTGTTTTTATATTTTGGTGATTTCACAAGTAAATACTATATAAATACATTGTAAACAATTTCAGAAATCATTATTGTAAAATTTGGATTTTCTAAACGTCATGTTTCTAAAAATGTTTTGAATTATTAAAACGTATATTAGACCTCTGTTTTCATTACTGAAGGGGCGTATGGGAGTTATTTCTCTGTAATAAAGTAATTCAACGTCTAAACATAAAAATATATAATTGTGATAGTAGATATAAAAATATGAAATTAATTATAATATTTATTGAAAATAAGGAATGTTTTACTTTAAATATTAAACCCTTTCAAACTAGTAGATGGTAAACGTATTGGCTTTATAACACAATAGGTTCAGTGTAAAATAAAAGAAGCAGTAACTTAGCCTTTGTTGAAAAAACAACTCATAATTGTTCATTTCTAAGCTCACTAGTCACCACTACTGTAGTATGAACGTGACCCACTCTCATGAGAATTATGTTTCTTCTTGCTGTCCTCCTTTGCATTACTGGTTCAGTATACTACAGAATTTTTCAGTATTAACTAAAAAAATGCTTCTTTCCTATTGTCAAACTGCACTGTAACAGCTTCCTAGTGGATTTTTAGCGGGACTTTCTCTATTACGTCAAAATTTTACAACATTTCAACAAATTAGTCATTTTCAGATTCATCTATTATGCCTTCATTTGTTTCATTTTCAATTTCATTGGGTTCTTCGTCAGGTTCATCATCTGGCAGAGACTCCTTTTCATCAGAATCATCAAAGAGATGTCTAACAAAATTTCCGTTAGGCCATATTTTTTGAATTTCTTCTTTTTTGGCACTATTCAGCATTTTATAAATTCTCTCCTCTTCAAATGGAACAACAGTCAAATGTGAAATTTAGATACTAAAAAGCCATACAATACTAAAATAATAATATAAAAAACAGTAATAATTTAACTCTGTACAAAGTCTTTAGTATATAACTTTTGTATGGAATTACATAGCCACACACGAGGCACTCCACACAGAAAAGGGTGCTTTCAAACCGCCCCAATCTGACCAAGTGTGATAAAGATTATATTCACGCTAACATTACAAAGAAAAAATGAATAAAAATAGGTTGGGCCATTTTCTAGAATGCAGGGTGTAAAGTAATGAGCTGGAAATAAACTTCTGACAACTGGAAAGGCGTTTTCTTAACAAACAATAATACGTGCAGAAAAAAAATTCCCTATGTGTTAAAGTATTTGCATTGAATGATTAGGGCTATATTGAGATGTGCATGACTAACTGACGTTATAAACTAAATTTATCCTAACTAGGTATTTAATCAATATCATATATTAACGAGCTACTGAACATGATAGATATAATTTAGAAAGAAACAAAAATATTAGTAATATTTTGTTTAGTAAAATTAGTAATTTGTACAAATAATTAATATTAAATGTTATAAAAGTATTACAATGAAAATGGAATAAAAAATATTTATACTTATCTATTTTAGAAATTCACTATCCTCCCTCTTCTTTTATAATTTCTCAAATGGCTTTACTTTAATATAAAAAAAGTAAAAGGCTTTCTAAAAACTATAATTTAAAAGGAAATTTCAGACTATAATAACCTAAATTATATTCTATGTCAGATGTTCTGCATAAATTATTTCTTACAGTACAGATCAGATTTAAAACAACAAATAATATATTCTAGAACATCAGATGCTCTGTATAAATTGTTACCTATGGTATAGATCAGATTTAAGTCAACACATAGTATATTCTAAAACATCAGATGTTCTGCATAAATTGTTATTTATGGTATAGATCAGATTTAAAACAACAAATAATACGAGGGTAAGTCAATAATTATCCGCAATATAGTTATAAAATTTTATTGAAATCAAATAGGAAACTTACAAGTACATCATTTTTCGACATAGTCCCCTTGCTTTTCAACGCACTTGGTCCAACGTTGTTCAAGTTTCCTGATGCTCTCGTGGAAGAAGGTTTTGGGTTGAGATGCGAGCCAGGACTGCACCGCTTCTTTCAATGCTTCGTCTGTCGTAAATCGACGGCCCCTAATTGCCTCTTTGAGTGGACCAAACAAGTAAAAATCAGATGGAGCGAGATCGGGACTATATGGAGGATGATCCAATACTTCAAAATTGAGTTTCTGAAGCGTTTCTGCAATGTGGACAGCTGTATGCGGACGGGCATTGTCGTGCAACAACACAACGCCTTTTGACAGCAGTCCTCGGCGTTTGCTACGAATTGCAGGCTTCAGCTTAGCAGTAAGCATCTCACTGTAACGTACACTGTTTATTGTTGTGCCCCTTTCCTGATAATGTTCCAGTAATGGACCTTGTGAGTCCCAAAAAACCGTAAGCATAAGTTTTCCTGCGGACGGTTGGGTTTTGAATTTTTTCTTGCACGGCGAATTTGGATATTTCCATTCCATACTCTGCCGTTTACTCTTCGGCTCGTAATGATGGATCCATGTTTCGTCACCAGTAACGATCCTGTCTAAGAAGTTGTCCCGTTCGTTAACATAGCGATTCAAATGTTTTTTGCTCACGTCCAAGCGCGTTTGTTTATGCAACTGTGTCAGTTGTTTTGGAACCCATCTTGCATAAACTTTATGAAACCCAAGTCTGCTGTAAATGATTTCGTAGGCAGAACCGTGGCTAATTTGCAGACGATTTGCCACGTCGTCAGCAGTTATCCGTCTGTCTGAGAGAATCATTTCACGTGAACGCTCAATGTTTTCCTCGTTTATGGCGGTAACTGGTCGTCCAGCTCCTTCATTTTGCGTAACACTTGTGCGACCATTTTTGAATTTTTCAATCCATTCATAGACACTCCGTTGTGGCAAACAATTGTTCCCGTACTGTACCAAAAGTCTTCGATGAATTTCGGCCCCTGATACACCTTCCGACCACAAAAAACGGATCACTGAACGTTGCTCTTCTTTGGTGCAAATAGAAAGTGGAGCGGCCATTATTAACAGCACGGCAGCGATAACGAAACTAACCTAGCAGCTTGTAAGGTGCATAGACATAACAACGAATAAACAAAGCATGCGTCATCAACGCAAAAGGACAGTACTGCCAACGTAAACAAAAAATATACCTATATTGCGGATAATATTTGACTTACCCTCGTATATTGTAGAACACCAAATGTTCTGCATAAATTGTTATCTATGGTACAAATTAGATTTAAATCAACAAATGTAACAATGAAAACAAATATGTAAAAATGACTACTGCCAGACTGACTAATTGTTGCAGCTGAAAAGCGGAATAATGGCAGCACAAAAGCTACTGCACAGGTCTCTCAAAAACACTTGAATGAAAAAGGGTTTGTTGAATTTTTACTGTTCATCTCATTTTTGTATTTTCAAACGTATATTTTTTTTTCAGCTTACTAAAGGAGGCTTGTTTTTTTTGCCCGAAGATTCAACAGTTGAATCGGATGACTATTTCACAGGCTTTACAGGTATGTCAGGCAGCTGCTAAAATTTAATAACAACTACTTTTAAAATTATTTTTAATGATCAATTTTATTTTTCATGTAACATGTCCCTTCATTTCATTTTTGATTTATCAGAAAGGAAATAAACAACTTATACAGTTTCTACATTAGTATATTTTGTGAGAGTTTTAAGGTCTGTACAGAATCAGAGATTACTTAAGGAATTACAGTAAAACCTCTCTAATTCGTCTCATTCTGGACTAAGAGAGTGACGAATTCGAGGAAAAGACAAATTTTACAGAAGTCGTGAAAATAACTGAAATTAATTGTGGGTAAACATATCACATTACTATGTAAATAGATAGGTATGTAATGTAATTAGTGTTGTACTTATACTATAAAAACACCTGTTGCCTGCAGTATAGATTTTAATTCAAAAATAGGACGTTATTCTATGAATATTTATATAAAGACAAAAAACAAATTTTAGTAACTATTTACTAGGAATATACTGTGGTTGAATTTAATAATAAATACACAAACACCTCTTAACCACAAACTTTCTTTATTTTACCCTTATGCACATTTCAGTTACCAAGTAACCATCCTCAGAGGGATAACATACAAATACAGTCTTTGTATGTTATCCCTCTGAGGATGGTTACTTGGTAACTGAAATGTACATAAGGGTAAAATAAAGAAGGTTTAGGGTTAAGAGTTTTTTGTGTATGTATTATCAAATTTTAGTAGCTTGTAAAAGAAATAACACTAGCAAACAAAAATATGGTATGATAAATCTATTTACATTTTACTTTTGAATAAAGTTTTTGATTTTTTTGTACTAAAGAATTTTTTTTGATGACGCCTATTCTACGTGATAGTACAGATGGTATTTGTTATTACTGTGACAAATACGTTAACGAATTAGAAAGGTTTTACTGTATGAGAGAAAATAGGAAATGTTCCTTTATCTTTTTTCTTTAGTGCAGATTGATTTTAATACTCTAAATAGGTTAAAAAAACTCTTATCTGCTTGCAATAAAAAGTGGCAATCTGGATAACAGTGTACTGAGGGAAATCAAGGCCTGTCTATAAAAGTTTTGGTCAACTCATGCAGCACAAGGATCAGCCTCTGAGTTAGCTCTGAAGACGTACCATCACAGTCAAGCATAACTCTTTAATTTAATTAATGTTTGTAGCATACACATCTTTGGGGAAGTTTAACAGGCGGTGTAAAGAGAAAATATGGACATTGGTTAGGTCATTGACTTTTTATCTCATTTAAACATATTCTGTTAAATTGAACTCTTATATTCCCCTATATCTCCTAACTCAACAACTCCCTTTATGTTTCTAAACAAGTCATTTTTATTATTTGGTTATAAAGTTTTTTTTTATTACTAGTTTATACATTCTTTTTCACAAATAAAAAAAAATTGTGTATAAACTTTTAAAAATTGAATTGTGTTCTACAGACAGTCTATACAATTCTATTTTTTCTACAGTTTCTGTTACAAATAGTTTTGCAAACTATTATAATAAAACAGTTGATTCTTGTATTCATTTTGGTTTCACTGATTAAACTATAAATAATTATTCCATAACTAAGTGATACTTTAAACTTGGTTGCTGACTCATAAATGAAACAATGGTTATGGAAAAATATCAACAAGTAAGTTCTAAAGTATTCACTCAGTTATGCAATAAATACTTACAGTATTATAATAGTCTTTAAAATGAACTTATTTTTGCAATTAAAAGTTGATTCACCATTGACTCATTCAACTGACTTATTTTAAATGATTTTTTTTTATCTAAGCCCGAGAAAAAGCGTTCAGAGAAAGGAAATCCGCAACACTTCCTCCTACTGGCGTCGCACCAACTTATCACCATAACCGCAGTTACAGTGAAAGTAAAGCTGATTCTGATTGGCCTCATATTAGCTCTCCTGCACAGTCTACCAGTGGTACTGATATTAATGATTTAAGGTAAACCTTAATTACGTATTAAATTACCCGTATTAACATTTATAGCCCTAAATATTCATTTCAAGTGAAATTATGATGATTTACATTGTTTTTAGTGATCGCATGGTGCAAACACTGAGTCCTATTCCCAGTTCTAGTTCCTTGTCAATGGTAAAGCCGCAGAGAAAAACCAGCGTTTCTTCAAATTATTCTACTCAAGGTAACTTTACTTTAAAGTAATTTTATTTAGGTGTTGGTTCACTGACATAATGTAGGTTAAAACGTTTTATTTTTTCAACTCCTATTAGTTCACTTTCTCCCTGTTCTTGTTCAAATTTTTAATTGTTAATAAAATACGTTTTATTCATCCACTCAAGTTCAAATATTTTTTTAAAACTTGTAGTGGATGATACTTGGCATTAATGCATTTTGTTTCAAATATTAATTCATTAAATAAATATAATAATTAATTAATTAATTATAGTTTTATGTGGGAGAAAAACTTTTCACAAAAGGGGCATTGTATGCAATATAGTTATTTAGTCCCATTTGGCTTAAAGTAAGTGATAACATAAGATTTTATGAAACAGCTGATTTTATGTTATAGGTTTGTGGTAAAATAGCTGTTTTAAGGCATAGGTTGCTACTTTGTTTGTATTAATTGTAATTATGTAATAATAAGTAACTAAAATAAAATTTTCTTTGTTGACCAAAGTGAGAATTGATTTTAAAATTTTGTTGTTTATATTACTTATATTGAAAGTGTTAGGCAAAATTAATCTGCTCTTATATTCTCAACAAGGTAAATACAGGAACAAAAAATTATAACAGAACTAATAATCACATGGTCAATCTGTCTCTAACATATCTGTAATATTGAAGTAGCAAAATTTATAATTTGGTCAAATTTAAACAGCACTGCCCAGTTGTATGTAAATTAATTGTCAAACCTTTTATCAGTTATAAATAAGAAATTGATTGCATTGATTGAAGAATGACTGAATTACAGCTTCTATAAACAAGTCTCTCTATAACTTAAACACATAAAAGAAAATCACTTAAACAGTGATGTATGTTGAGAGTGCTGTTATGTAACACATATCTATATTGCACCACTCTCATCAAAAAAATATGGTAAATAATACAGCAAAAATTTATAAACGTACATCAAATTTGATTTAATCTCCTTCAAAGTATTGTGTTTGGCTGGCAATGCACTTTTCCAAACGTTGAATCAATGACTGGAAACATTTCTGGAAGGCTGCTTTCGGGAGGGCGTTTAGCTGCTCAGTCTAGGCCATCCCAGTATCAGGAATGGTATCAAAACGTTTTCCTTTAAGCACAGTTTTGATTTTGGAGAAAATCTAGAAGTCGCATGGTACTAAATCGAGTGAGTATGGCGGATGTGGACAGGCAGGAACACTTTTTTCGGCCAAAAACCCACGGATGAGAAGTGAGGAGGCACACAGCGCATTGTCTTGATAAAAAAAAAGCCATTTGCCCATTTTTCTGGTCTCTTTCTTCGTATGTGTTTTTACAAACGTTGCAGTACACTCTTATAAAATTCAGAGTTCACAGTTGTTCTCCTCGAAACGAACTCTGATGCACTACGCCCTCACTAATAACAAAAAAATTAGCATGACCTTGTTGTTCGATTTTGACTGCCATGCCTTTTTAGGGCGAGGAAATGCACTGGTTTTCCATTGGCAACTCTGCATTTTGGTCTCGCGGTCCTATCCATAGACCCAATTTTCATCTACAGTTACAGTTTTGGCCATGAAGTTCGAATCTTTTTGAAGATGAATCTTTAACTCTGTACAGATTGACGTACGATTTTCCTTCTGTTCATCACTTACAAGTGTAGGAATAAATTTTGCACTCACTCATCTCATTTGCAAATTATCTGTTAACATGCTTGAACGTAACCGTACGAGATGTTAAGATCTTCCGATAGCTCTCGAATAGTCATTCGCCTGTTTAAACGAACAATTGTTTCTACTGTTTGCACATTGTCGTCTGTTTTTAAAGTTAATGGATGTCCCGAACCTTGCTTGTCTAAAACCGGCTCATTTTTGCTTTTAAATCAGTCATATCACTGTACACAGTCTTCAAAGTTGCCATTATCGTCATACAATGATTTTAACATTTCATGAGCTTCTTTAACATTCTTTTGCAACTTGAATCAAAAATTAATGTTAATGGGTTGTTCGAAATCCATGGTGCGCAACAGACACGATAAACACAACCTCACTCTAGCGACTCTGTCAGTTGACTGACAAGCTTCAGCGTGTTGAAACTTGTTGCTCCTTGTCTCAACATATCAAGCTACTAGGCAAATTACATCATATGGGTATAGCGTCAGCAGTTGCTGCTGTAAAAATTCATTCACCATATTTTTTCATTACCCCATATTTATCTGTGCACAGTTCAAATTCGTTGGAACTTTGTTTTTGAAAAGTTTGGAAGTAAGCAACATCTGTGGTATTCGATTTGTTAGTCATATTCTGCTTGACAGAAAGGAGTTTTTGAAATCTATCAGTAATTCAGTGTTGTTATTTGTATTTCAGTGTGTCTACCTGTATTTTTGATATAATTATAATAAGATTTGCAACAAAACATTTAGTCAAGTAATTATAAATATACAGGGAACTAATATTATACATATAATTAGTTGTCATATAAATTCGATTTTTAATCAGATTTATGTCCAAAATTAGTTTTAACATTTGCCTAAACTTAAAACTTTTATAAAATTGAAATTGAACATAAGAGATTCTTGTAAACATTTCTAAACATCTTGTATTAATTTTAAAGCTCCCATAGCATGAGATGGGTTTCTCATTTTACTCTAAATTAAAATAAATAATTGTTGCATATAAAATGGAGCTAAAATGAATTGAATCTACTTAATTATGTTATTGGTTCGTAAAGAGATATTTTGTTAGATTACAGTCAGCATCATTGTTGTAAGCATCATTTTTTTGAACAATCAAAAATCGCTGAGCTCATGCTAACCTAAGCGGCTGCCACAGATAAAGTAAACAATGAATACAGCTGAAAATTGTGTCATACTTAAGGGGCAAGTATACCAACACAATAAAAAAAAATTTGACAATTGGACTCTCCAAACGCGCGTAATTTAAACATTCCAGGTATTTTTTGAACACACCATGTGTGTGTGTGTATATATATATATATATATATATATATATATATATATATTTAACGTTATCCATTGGGTGATTCAACGTTATCACGTTGAGTGATTCGACAATGGTCAATTGACCGAAAGGTGCCTCATCACTCAAGGTAAAATTATTGCACTTAATGGTGGATAAAATTACTTACAATAGTAATATATTAACTTCATATATATATATATATATATTTTACCTTATCCATTGTTTTTCCGTTGCACTGACTTTATGAAGTTAATATATTACTATTGTAATAATGGGGGATAAAATTACTTACAATAGTAATATATATATATATATATATATATATATATATATATATATATATATATATATTTATGAAGTTAATATATTACTATTGTAAGTTTGTAAATATTAATTTGATTTTGTAATATTGTTTTAATACTATTGATTTTTGTAATATTAACTTCATAAAGTCAGTGCAACGGAAAAACAATGGATAACGTTAAATATCAAGAATATATATATATATATATATATATATATATATATATATATATATATATATATGTATATATGTATGTATATATATATATATATATATATATATATATATATATATATATGTGTGTGTGTGTGTGTGTGTGTGTGTGTGTTTAGATTTAGAAATAGTATAAGATGTATTTACCTGGGACACTATAAGATGTTTATTATTTCACACTTTCCTAAATTATTTTACTAATAAAGTTTATTACACATTTTAAATAAAAGTCATTGTTAACAACAATCTGTTTAAAATATGTTGGGTGTTGATTAGGGTTTTGTTTATTGATATCTCTTTTATGTTGTTGATGAATGTTTGTATATTGTTTTCAGCAAATGTTGGAGGAAGTTCAAGACTCAGTCCTCAGGACGCACTTGGATATGCAAAACTACGTTCTCTGAACAGAGGTCGCCGCCCTATGCTTTCCCCTACTCCAAGCCTCTCCCTCTCCTTTTCTCCTTCCACACAGGTAAATCTCTCTCCTATATCCCCTATAGAATTATTAGCATTCCAAGATTGGAAACAGATGTCACCTCTAGTACGGCCAAAGCATTGTGAAAACCAACCATTGTAAGTGTTTTAATATGAGGCACTATTAACATAAATACTTTCTGTGAGACATCACTAAAAGTGTTGCTTCATTTTATTCCTCATTGGATTGGTTGCAAACACTTGTGATAGTTTTATGTGCAATTAATCCAATTATGAAGAAACATATTAGTTTCGGCATTATTAGATTTGTGTACTCATTTTATTTGATGGGATTTAATGTAATTAACATTTTTGCTCCAACCAGTAATTGCAAGCTATAGTTACCACCAGTTTGTTGTTCTTACGGCTAAATAAACAAACGTATTTGTTTCAGTGATTTCAATTTTGTATATTCATTTTATCTGATACATCTAGTGAAATTGTACTCATCAAAATATTAATTTAAGAGCTTCATAATGTGATATTATGAATACATATACATATTATAACAAAAGCCTATATATATATATATATATATATATATATATATTCCTGATATTTAATATTATCCATTGTTTTTCCGTTGCACTGACTTTATGAAGTTAATAAATTACCAATTTTGAGTAATTTTATCCACCATTAAGTGCAATAATTTTACCTTGAGTGATGAGGCACCTTTCGGTCTTTGACCATTGTCGAATCACTGATTGTTCTCTGCTGTGGATGCTATGTCCGTGAAGCCGGTGTTAGTAGATGTTACGCGCACTATTTCTTGATCTGTGTGTATGAGGTTTCTGTATAGTATGTCTTCTGTATATGTTGTTTGTAAATTCATTAAGTTGTTGTGTATGTTTTTATAAATGTGGTATTTTTCTAGTGAGTTTAGTTCTATTGGGTTGTTATTTATTTCCAGTATGGTTAGGTTATTTTCGTAATTTGTAATTTCGTGTTTATGGGAAATTAGGTGTGCTGCAACATTTGATACTTTAGAATTTTTATTTTTGAATGCTCTATAATGTTCTTCAAATCTTATTTTAAACGTTCTGGATGTTTTTCCTATGTAAAAGGCGTTACAGTTGTTGCAAGTGATTTTGTAGATTCCTGATAGGTTATGATTTTCTGAATTTGTTATGTGGTTTTTGTTACTAAGATATTTTATTATTTTGTTGTTTGGTTTGTAAGTTGGAGTGTAGTATTCTTTGTTGTATATATTCGTTATTTTTTCTATTTTGTTATTGGTATATTTATATTTTAGGTAGATTTTTTTATTTTTATTGTTTTCGTGTTCCGGTTGTAGTGTTGTGTTGAGGTTAGGTTTTTTTGTGAATTTATTGTATATATTTTTTATAATGTGTTTGTTGTATCCATTTTCTATTGCTATTTTTGTAATGTTATCTAATTCTTCATTTAATTTTTGTTTGTTATCCTGTGTGTATTTTATTGCTTTATTTATCATGTTACTGTAAGTGTTAATTTTGTGTGTCCAGGGGTGGTTAGATTTGTAGTGTATTGTGGTGTTGTTGGAAGTAGGTTTCCTGTATACTGTAGTTTCTATTTTATTATCATTTATATTTAAAGTAATGTCGAGGAAGTTGATTGTTCTATTTATTTCTGTTTCAACGGTGAATTGTATGTTTTCGTTGTATGTATTTAGTTTGTTTAATATTATGAGGTGTTCGTTGTGAATGGTAGGTTGGTATATTACAAGTATATCGTCTACATATCTTGTCCATAGTAAGATATTGTGTGTATTTATTATAGGTTTAATTATTATTTGTTCAAAGTGTTGTAAATATATTTCTGACTAGGGTACCCTAGTATCCCAATAGAAGAAACCATAGAAATAATAAAAAACAAACTGATACACAATAACGAAAAAAGTAACATAATAGATAGTATCATTACGCTAACCAAACACATATGTAACCAAAATTACTTCCAATTTAACAATAAATATTATAAACAAACAACAGGTCTCCCCATGGGTTCACCCATTTCATCTGTCAGTCAGAAATATATTTACAACACTTTGAACAAATAATAATTAAACCTATAATAAACACACACAATATCTTACTATGGACAAGATATGTAGACGATATACTTGTAATATACCAACCTACCATTCACAACGAACACCTCATAATATTAAACAAACTAAATACATACAACGAAAACATACAATTCACCGTTGAAACAGAAATAAATAGAACAATCAACTTCCTCGACATTACTTTAAATATAAATGATAATAAAATAGAAACTACAGTATACAGGAAACCTACTTCCAACAACACCACAATACACTACAAATCTAACCACCCCTGGACACACAAAATTAACACTTACAGTAACATGATAAATAAAGCAATAAAATACACACAGGATAACAAACAAAAATTAAATGAAGAATTAGATAACATTACAAAAATAGCAATAGAAAATGGATACAACAAACACATTATAAAAAATATATACAATAAATTCACAAAAAAACCTAACCTCAACACAACACTACAACCGGAACACGAAAACAATAAAAATAAAAAAATCTACCTAAAATATAAATATACCAATAACAAAATAGAAAAAATAACGAATATATACAACAAAGAATACTACACTCCAACTTACAAACCAAACAACAAAATAATAAAATATCTTAGTAACAAAAACCACATAACAAATTCAGAAAATCATAACCTATCAGGAATCTACAAAATCACTTGCAACAACTGTAACGCCTTTTACATAGGAAAAACATCCAGAACGTTTAAAATAAGATTTGAAGAACATTATAGAGCATTCAAAAATAAAAATTCTAAAGTATCAAATGTTGCAGCACACCTAATTTCCCATAAACACGAAATTACAAATTACGAAAATAACCTAACCATACTGGAAATAAATAACAACCCAATAGAACTAAACTCACTAGAAAAATACCACATTTATAAAAACATACACAACAACTTAATGAATTTACAAACAACATATACAGAAGACATACTATACAGAAACCTCATACACACAGATCAAGAAATAGTGCGCGTAACATCTACTAACACCGGCTTCACGGACATAGCATCCACAGCAGAGAACAATCAGTGATTCGACAATGGTCAAAGACCGAAAGGTGCCTCATCACTCAAGGTAAAATTATTGCACTTAATGGTGGATAAAATTACTCAAAATTGGTAATTTATTAACTTCATATATATATATATATATATATATATATATATATATATATATATATATATATATATATATATATAGGTTAGTTTTGGTTGGTAAAGAGTATTTAGATTTTTTGGACTAGGAGACTGACAGGCTTACCTTGGTAAGAGTCCACACTGTAGTCTTGAAATAGAAACACATAAAAGCACTTAAACAATGATATATTTCAACCACACAGTGGTCTTTGTCAATCGAAGAGAAAACACAAAAAGAAATACAAGAGAATGAAATAAAATAAATCATTTTATGATTTGAATGATTTATTTTATTTCATTCTCTCATATTTCTTTTTGTGTTTTTTCTTCGATTGACAAAGACCACTGTGTGGTTGAAATATATCATTGTTTAAGTGCTTTTATGTGTTTCTATTTCAAGACTACAGTGTGGACTCTTACCAAGCTAAGTCTGTCAGTCTCCTAGTCCAAAAAATCTATATATATATATATATATATATATATATATATATATATATATATATATATATATATATATATATATATATATATATTGATATTTTACGTTGTCCATTATTTTTCCGTTGCACTGACTTCATGAAGTTGATATATTACTATTGTAAATACTTTTATCCACCACTAAGTGCAATAATTTTACCTTGTTGTGATGAGGCACCTTTTCTTCACTTGCCTTTTTAATTGTTTATACAGTCGGCGCCGCTTATTGTGATCATATTTGCCAGAAGCATATTTGATAACAATAACCGAACGCTTAATCACGATGTAGTCTACAGCCGTACTGCATTGAACTCACTGTGTTATTGCCACAACTGTTTGTTCTGAACGATATGTAAGCCTATCATTACATCAAGTAATTCTAATTCTGTAATACTATAATTAAACTGTACTTACCCAATTTTGATGCTATTCCGGACAGTTTTATGTACAGTAGTAGAATTTCTGTAACTTAGTTTTCTACTTGTTAAAATTAGTGGACATATTTCATGTCAGTTTATTTTATTCCACTGTAGATTTTTTTAAAACACTGAATCTAGCATAATTGAAAAATAATATATAGAACTACGTAAAACACTTGATCAAAACATTTTAACACATAAAACTTCATTATAAAACACTTCAATCTTATTTACACTTCAAATTTACATTTACTTTTTCTCGAAGAATTCCTCTATATGTGATTGTCTGTAGTCTTCTCGTAAAATATTGTTTATAAATTGTTCATATTCATAATATTTGTTGAAATTTTCTGCTTTTTGTTGAACAAAATGCCTTAGAATCTCAAGAGCTTGGTGAACTTCCTGCTTAGATCTTTGCGGTACACATTTATCATTTTCGTCATCATCGGTGCCTTCTTCTTCTTCAGTAACTTTTGATGTTGAAGCAACTACCTCAAAAAATATCGTCTTCAGTCATTTCCGCTGCTGTTTCAATACTATCGTCAACTTCCATCCACTCCGTATATTCTTTTAAGGAAAAATCGAAAGGCTTCAAGTTCTCTTCAGAGTCTTCCTCAGATGTAGCTTGGTCTTGATTTTCTTCAACAAAAAAACACCTTTTCTAAAGCAATTTTTCAGTTTTTTCAGAAACTTCATTCCAAGATTTTACTATCAGATGAATAGCATCGAGTAAAGAAGTTTTTTTAGCCAATTCATTTGAGGTAAGGGTTTGAAATTCTTCCATATTTTCTATAATTCTAGCATGCATCTCTCGTCGATAAAAACTTTTGAGATTTTTAATTATGCCTTGGTCACATGGCTGAATAATTGATGTAGTATTGGCAGGAAGGTAAATCACTTTGATGTGTTTTAGCGTAGTGCTTATGTCATTATGTGCAGTGCAGTTGCCTAATAGAAGGATAATGTTGCGTTTGAGGCTGGTATCCCAATAAGTCAGCCATTCATTAAAAATTTTTGATGTCATCCAAGCATTGGAGTTTGAATGATATTCAACCGGTAGCTTTTTGATACCTTGAAAACAACGTGGATTTTTAGATTTACCGATAATTAAGAGTTTTTCTGTATGACCAACCATGTTCACACAACACAAAACAGTTATTCTTTGTTTACATATTTTACAGCCGTTAAAAATTTCATTTTTAAATAAGTAAGTATGTTCGGGTAAAGCACGATAATAAAGTCCTGTTTCATCTGCATTGTATATGCAGCTAGGAGAATACTCGACCAAAATCTTTGGCCATTCGCCATTGTAACCAGTCCTCAGCTCCAACAAAATCAGCATTTCTTTTTTCACCACACGTTTTCTTGTAAACAATGTTTTCCCTTTTCTTCCATCGATTGAACCATCCATCTGTGGCTTTAAAATCCTGTTTTCCTATTTTTTTGGCAAGATCCTCAGCTTTTAGACGCATTAGTGGGCCGTCAACTCTAGCATCTTTTTCGCGAACATTTTTAAACCACAATTTCAAAGCTGATTCCACTTGCGGATCTTTCCCAGAATGATGTCTTTTGTTATCAACATTTGCATTACACTTTGTTAATGTCAAGATTTTTTCTTTGTTGTTCAATATTTTACATAAGAGAGGTTGAGAAACGCCAAGTTGAGAAGCAGCATTTTTTTGACTCATTTTTGGTAATTTACTGTACCTATCTAGAATATCAAGTTTTTGTTTAAGACTTAAATCTCGTCGTTACCTTTGAATCTTCAAGTGACACTAAACTCTACAAAACAAACGAAAAAGATCTTCAAAAAATAAGTTATGTAAAATCACACTGAAATACTGTAATAAACGTTCATAAAAGTTCACTGTTAAAAAATACAGTAGGACTGTACTGTAAATGGTTCAGTAGTAACATCAACTAATGTTAACAAACAACTAAGGTTGACTCAAGCGAGGCTAGGGTGTTTGCGTAAACAAAGATTAAGGGAGACATTCTGAGAACTGTGCTAAGTGCTGAAACCATTATAAATTATTTCTGTCATTCTAAAAATAAATATTCTATGAATTGGGCGTCATTGTGTGTTGCACGTGCTGTTTACACTACTTTGTAGACATTTTTACTTGGTCTATGCTGGTATACGTTGACGCATATGATTTTGAATGGCAAATTAAATGATAATAATAAGCGAACAGATGATTACAATAAGCGGCCTAATTACGACGTATTAATATACGTCCGTGTTTGTTTTTCAATGAAACTATAACAATAACCGAATGATAACATTAACCTTGATCACAATAAGCGGCGCCAACTGTATTTTCTTTTATATTGTTATATTTATTAATTGTTTAATATTCCTGATGATGTTGGTACTGTTAGCCAACGAAAAGCTTTGAATTGTAAATTCAATTATAATTCTTATATTTGTTTTTTGACTTAATTCTTTATTAATTGACAAGAATACATATTACGATATATATATATATATATATATATATATATATATATATATATATATATATATATATATATATATATATATATTTAAAGAGTATGGAAATGTACCATCTTCTTTTATCTATTTCTCCTATTAGTTCCCACTTTTTTTTAAATATATCTTATTCAAATTTTCAATCATTAATAAAATACTTTCTATTCATCCACTCAAGTTCAAATACATTTTTTTAAACTTGTAGTGGATGACTTGTATTAATAGAGTTTTTTTCCGTAACTCTGACCTTCTCTACATTTGTTTCATTTATTTGACTTTTATAATTTAACAGAAAAGAGGATTAGTTTATTGTAACAAAGACCATATTCATGACAGCAGTGCTTATCGGTTTAATATAATTCTAGAGTCTCGAAAATCTAAGTCACAATATTTCGAGCTTCCATTAAGTTTGAGCCAATTTTATGTATTTCAAAGAAAATGTTGAGTCAGGGTTCCAAGAAATATTTATATCAATGCGGTATGCAAAGGAAATGAGTTGGGCTTCCAAGAAATATTTATAACAATACGGTATGCAATGGAAATGAATCGGGCTTACAACAAATGTTTATATCAATACGGTATGCAAAAGAAATGAATCGGGCTTCCAGGAAATGTTCATATAAGTTCTATAATAAACTTATCTAGTGCATTTTTATTTATATTATAAGGGCTCATTAAAATACTTATTTTATCTAATACAGGAATGTACCTCTGTGTAAACCGAGTTTTTGCTAATCCGAAGGGGTCTCGGTCCCATCTACCTCGAATTGTCGAGGCTCTAGTGTATACTCATCTTCATTCTGTTACGAATATTTGTATAGATTCGAGTAAATTTTTCTGCCTTTCCTAACATTGCTATACTTTTTTTTGACGCTTTTTCGGAATAACTCCCTTTTCAAAATTAAAATAGTATACTACGTACTTCAAAAATATACTATTTAAGTTTTGAAAATGGAGTCATTCCGAAAAACGTCAAATATTGTAATGTTAGGGAAGGCAGAAAAAAGTATTTGAATATATAGTTTAATATAATAATAAACTATAATAATAGTACAATAATAATAATGAATCTCTTAGGTCACAAATAACAAAGTTAAACTGTAAGTATGGAAACATAGATTGGTCACCTCAAGCAAATGTCCCATCCTTAAGAGCATAACTCATATGCGCCATTCTTCAAGTTATGACCTTTTAGGAAACAAGAGCATAATTATATTGTAAGGTTTGTTTAAAAAAATTTTTTTTATAGATCTTCAGAGTTTGAAGCTCGAGGAATAAGATGGCCGCTGTTAAGTGATGCTGTAGCTGCTAGGACTTTACACTATGAGAGCAGTCGTAGTTGTATAACAGATTCGCCTGAAGATATAAAAGGCAAGAACATATGTCTGTTTAAATCCCTGCAATTATAAACTCGGAATTATTTATAGCTTGAGAAAGATGGCTCTAGAATCAAAGATTATTTGTCTAACTTAGAAATTTTTGTTTGTTCTTAGGAGAAGATATGACCAGTTATGGACCGTGTTATCTGGGAATCTGTTTACCTCAGAGATTAGTTGATTTATTTCCAAACCTAGAACCTGAAAATAGGTTTGAATACATTTCGGTTGATAATAACCAAGAAACAACAGTAGGTATGTACTAACCTACAGATTTTGTAACTTTTAAAGTAAAGCTCCTAAGGGTGCCTATAAGAAAGTGTGTAGGGGGCTGGATGTGGAGGCATTGCATACTAAAAGGTTAAACAGCTAAAATATTCAAGTTTTAACCTTGTTTTACCTATTACTACTTATAAAGCACTAGGCCATAGTACTTAATGTATGAAGAAAACAGTTTAATCTAATTACTAGTACTTTTTATTAAAAAGCATTAATATGTAAATTTTCTCAGAAAATACACATTTTTTGTATGTAAACATTTTAGTCCTAAGTCATTTCTGACAATTTTTAAAATAACTTTCTCGAAAAATTCTGCTGTCCATTGACCCCAAGTATGAGCACCCACGAACCTCCTTATCCATGCAAGTACAAAAAAAAGAATTATTTTATGGTTGTATAATTTTTTTTAATGTTCAATATTTTAGTTTGTAAATTTGTTTGAATCAAAATAATATCAAAGTTGTTCATTAAAAACATCAAGCTATTGATTCAATTCATATCTAGCCTGTGACTCTTAACATTGAACAATGCACTGACCAACTATGAAACACGTCTGCTGAAAAATATCAGTAAGTAATGGTTTTTTTATCAAGTTAAATTGATAAAAAGTGATTATTAAAATGTGATATGAAAGGGATTACTTCACATAATATTTCCATTTTTATCCTGTTGAATACTATTTAAACATTAATATTTATCTGCCAATTTCATAAAATTATGGCAATTTTTAGAACCATATACACTTTAGAAACTCTATGTACACTTTAACAATATTTAGAAGGACTTTGTGTCTATAACATATCAGATTCAGGTTTTCATTGCATTCAATATTCCAATTACTGATTTTTTGATTTAATGATTTGTAAAATGTTAAATTTTTAGCAATAGTTTATCCTACTTACTTTACTTTATCCAATGCCAGATCTTGGCATTTCTGCCATTCTCCTCCTAGCCTCCCAGTTCAGACAATGTTGGCTTCGGTCTTCCACATCTTGCAATGCTGTGCAATTCCGAAGATGTGGAGCGTCCATAATAGTTTATCATATTGCATAAATATTTATTTTAAAGAATGTAAAATCGGTTTAATTTAAAAGACAATTTTTATTTCGAGAAACGTTATTAGACAGCGATGGGGAGGAAGCTATGCTAAATACTAACCAATTAATGCTATCTATTTGAATGTGTAAGGATGGGGGTTCTGTTAAGCAAGCGTGAGAAATCCTATGCTTCTTGTCTGTTGTTCATCGGGTGTCAGCGAAGATAGCCATGGGTTGCAATCTTAGTGTTAGATTGCTTAATTAAACATTTTAAAAGTGTAATATTCAAAATTATGTAATATCAATTAAAAAGGTGTTTGTAAAATTTATTAAATCATTTTGTATTATAGTTTTCAAAATTTAACTATATTAAAAGGGTAACACCGAGTATTGTTTCAAATGTGTAAATAGGTTTAGTAAGTTCATGTGATTGCCGAAGTATGTTCAAAATTATTTTCTTATATGTTTTGATAAAGTCAAATCAGTAAATATACAAAAGTTACCTGTATGCATCTGATCTAACATTATCTAATAAATAATTTGTAAAGATCTAAATTTTAATTTATAGAAAATGTTAATATTATTTTTTTTTTTTAATTCAAACTAATATTGTCAAAGGTTATTTAAGGTGTAATATTTTTACCTTGTTAATTTATTACTTCTTTGAAAATTCAAATGAGAACTTTAATGCAACCTATCTTTCTTCAAAGGTTATTTAAGGTGTAATATTTTTACCTTGTTAATTTATTACTTCTTTGAAAATTCAAATGAGAACTTTAATGCAACCTATCTTTCTTCAGAACAATTTGAATAGGCAGCCAGACTGTCCAAGTCAAATCATTTGATAGAATTGGTAAGGTAAAAATTGACCCATTAAGTCTTTTTAAAGTGTATATAATAATTTGTTTATAAACAAAGGTTTTTTTTAAAATTACAAATAAATTAAATTACTAAATAAATTACAAAAAAACAGTGGGGGTGGGGGTTACAGGTTAAACCTCATAGAACATGGAAGACTTTGAATATCTACGAATTAATAAACATATGATATGGAGACAGGTGATTCTTATGAATAATCTTACTGTTAAAATTTGAAAAGACTTGAAATATATACTTTATGGGGTGCATATTTTTAAAGAGGTTGATTTTTACTCCAGTTTAATATTTTTATTGACTTTTAAAAATTTATAAGGATCTAAGGTTACAGATGTTTTAACGTGAGCAGATGTCAGAGATCAGGCTCATTTTAACCTGCTTGAAATATTTAAATCTTGATAAATCAATAACTTATTATTTTAAATTATATAAAAAAATATTGGCATTAACCCTTAGTTGTAGTATCTGAATAGTCAATCATATAAAATCAATTAAAATTGACAGTTAACCTAGTAGACAACTTATGATTAATTATTTTTCATAAATTATGTTATCGCTTTAATCAAGCGTTTGGTTTACAGAACATTAAATGTTTCAAATTATCATTTAGCGCCAAACTATTTCTTATATAAATATTTTGTATGCTACTTTTTTTAAAATCCATAACAGTTTATGTGGAAATTGCAATATTATTTTTTATATTGTATTATAAGTTACAACTTGAACTTTTTGTGTTTTATTATGTTATGATTTTTTTTTTTTAAGTAATATATCATATATGAGTTTTGTATCACTTTTCATGGTCTTATCAATGGTGTGTTAGTTTGTGCTTAGAGTTTTAATTATTCGTAACTACATTAAATATTTTTATTGTTATTGATTTCTTGTTATTAATTCTTATGTGTTTTTGTTATTTATTCTTATGATTCTCTTTATTGTTATTTATTTATATTTGTTTTTATATTATTACTGTTATGTTTAAATTTTTTATGTTTTGTAATTTTTGTTTTATTTAAGTTTTATTATACTAAACTACGTATCTACCTATTTTTGTTTTATCTAAACTATTTTGTTTTTGTCTTTGCTGTTGATTGGAAATGATAACCACAATTGGTTTTTTGCCAGGAAATAAAATTAAATGGTGTAACTAAAAATGTTAAAAAAATAGGTAAAATATTTATTTATTGCATGTTCTCATTCAGGACAATGGTATTGTAACCATTTAGTTCTCCAGTTTATTTCCATCAAAGGAAAAGGAATTAGAAACATGAATTGAATAGATTTTAAATTGTTTTTAAATCGCAAAATATGAATACCGTATTTTCTGGACTATAAGGTACACTTTTTCTCTGCTGAAAACAGTGTCTTTTTGACCAGATGTCTAAATTTATAGCAATGTAGAGATTAAACGTATGTTATGATTCAAAGTAAACATTATTTATTTCTTATCACATTCATGTTGATCTATTAACTATCTCTCTCAGTAGTGTAATAAAACAGTTTACTACATGCTAGTTGGAGGTTGATTACTTACTTGTTCACTTTATAAATGCCAATACCGTGGCAGTAAACCAACAGGGTTGAGAAGTGGTGGGCTTCCTGCATCAAATTATGATTTAGTCAGTGTTTTGAGTCTGTGCAGTAAACATTAAGTTTAATTTCTTTTGTTATTCTTGTTCAAAATGAATTTCAATAAGACAAAATAAATTTCGTACACTTTTAATTCAAATTACAAGTTGTGAGTTATGTAAAGGAGAACGGAAGTAGTCAAAAGACGGAGTGTTGTCAAAAGAAATTTTGAACCTCCACAGAAAAGACTATATGCGAGTAGAATGAAGATGAACTCCTTAAACTAGATAACAAAAAAAATTCTTATTGGCATGTTACTAAATGACGTTTACTCGAAGAAGAAAGAAATAGATACTTGTGTGTAGGAATAATGAATTTGTATATTAACTAAACTGATAATCCAAGAAGCTATATAAAAGATGCTGGCATTATGTAATTATAGGTTTACCGATAAAATCGTTGTGGTTACAAGTTTATGAAACGGCAAAAGCTCAGTGTGCGTGCATGGTCAAGACTACCTTAAAGACTTTCACCAAAGTGTTAGACTGAAATAATCCAGTTCCATAAATTCATTATAAAAGCTAGAAAAAAAATCTAACTTCAACATTGGACAAATAGATAACTTTGATAAAACACTTCTAAATTTTATATACCATCTATTAGAAATATATAAAAAAGGTGGAAAATCAATTAAAACATCTGGACATGAGACAACACACTATGTAGTTGTTTTGGCTTTTGCTGATGGAACAGTTACCTCCTGTGATAATACTAAAACAAACAAAAAAATGCCAGCAGAGAAAATTCCTTCTGAAATAATAATAGTCTTGAGAAAGATTAGATGGCCTTCAAAAAGTGTGGAATAAGCAACGCGATGAATGGTTGTGAAGATGACCTACTGTTTTAAGAGGATGATAATAATAATAGTCTTGAGAAAGATTAGATGGCCTTCAAAAAGTGTGGAATAAGCAACGCGATGAATGGTTGTGAAGATGACCTACTGTTTTAAGAGGATGATAATAATAATAATAGTCTTGAGAAAGATTAGATGGACTTCAAAAAGTGTGGAATAAGCAACGCGATGAATGGTTGTGAAGATGACCTACTGTTTTAAGAGGATGATAATAATAATAGTCTTGAGAAAGATTAGATGGCCTTCAAAAAGTGTGGAATAAGCAACGCGATGAATGGTTGTGAAGATGACCTACTGTTTTAAGAGGATGATAATAATAATAGTCTTGAGAAAGATTAGATGGCCTTCAAAAAGTGTGGAATAAGCAACGCGATGAATGGTTGTGAAGATGACCTACTGTTTTAAGAGGATGATAATAATAATAGTCTTGAGAAAGATTAGATGGCCTTCAGAAAGTATGGAATAAGCAACGCGATGAATGGTTGTGAAGATGACCTACTGCTTTAAGAGGATGATAATAATAATAGTCTTGAGAAAGATTAGATGGCCTTCAGAAAGTATGGAATAAGCAACGCGATGAATGGTTGTGAAGATGACCTACTGTTTTAAGAGGATGATTATAATGGTCTTGAGAAAGATTAGATGGCCTTCAGAAAGTATGGAATAAGCAACGCGATGAATGGTTGTGAAGATGACCTACTGTTTTAAGAGGATGATAATAATAATAGTCTTGAGAAAGATTAGATGGCCTTCAAAAAGTGTGGAATAAGCAACGCGATGAATGGTTGTGAAGATGACCTACTGTTTTAAGAGGATGATAATAATGGTCTTGAGAAAGATTAGATGGTCTTCAGAAAGTGTGGAATAAGCAACGCGATGAATGGTTGTGAAGATGACCCACTGTTTTAAGAGGATGATAATAATGGTCTTGAGAAAGATTAGATGGCCTTCAAAAAGTGTGGAATAAGCAACGCGATGAATGGTTGTGAAGATGACCTACTGTTTTAAGAGGATGATAATAATAATAGTCTTGAGAAAGATTAGATGGCCTTCAGAAAGTGTGGAATAAGCAACGCGATGAATGGTTGTGAAGATGACCTACTGTTTTAAGAGGATGATAATAATAATGTTCTTGAGAAAGATTAGATGGCCTTCAGAAAGTGTGGAATAAGCAACGCGATGAATGGTTGTGAAGATGACCTACTGTTTTAAGAGGATGATAATAATGGTCTTGAGAAAGATTAGATGGCCTTCAGAAAGTGTGGAATAAGCAACACGATGAATGGTTTTGAAGATGACCTAATGTTTTAAGAGGATGATAATAATGGTCTTGAGAAAGATTAGATGGCCTTCAGAAAGTGTGGAATAAGCAACGCGATGAATGGTTGTGAAGATGACCTACTGTTTTAAGAGGATGATAATAATGGTCTTGAGAAAGATTAGATGGCCTTCAGAAAGTGTGGAATAAGCAACGCGATGAATGGTTGTGAAGATGACCTACTGTTTTAAGAGGATGATTATAATGGTCTTGAGAAAGATTAGATGGCCTTCAGAAAGTGTGGAATAAGCAACGCGATAAATGGTTGTGAAGATGACCTACTGTTTTAAGAGGATGAAAATAATGGTCTTGAGAAAGATTAGATGGCCTTCAGAAAGTGTGGAATAAGCAACGAGATGAATGGATGTGAAGATGACCTACTGTTTTAAGAGGATGATAATAATGGTCTTGAGAAAGATTAGATTGGTTTCAAAAAGTGTGGAATAAGCAACACGATGAATGGTTGTGAAGATGACCTACTTTTTTAAGAGGATGATAATAATGGTCTTGAGAAAGATTAAATGGCCTTCAGAAAGTGTGGAATAAGCAACGCGATGAATGGATGTGAAGATGACCTACTGTTTTAAGAGGATGATAATAATGGTCTTGAGAAAGATTAGATTGCCTTCAGAAAGTGTGGAATAAGCAACGCGATGAATGGTTGTGAAGGTGACCTACTGTTTTAAGAGGATGATAATAATGGTCTTGAGAAAGATTAGATGGCCTTCAGAAAGTGTGGAATAAGCAACGCGATGAATGGTTGTGAAGATGACCTACTGTTTTAAAAGGATGATAATAATGGTCTTGAGAAAGATTAGATGGCCTTCAGAAAGTGTGGAATAAGCAACGCGATGAATGGTTGTGAAGATGACCTACTGCTTTAAGAGGATGATAATAATAATAGTCTTGAGAAAGATTAGATGGCCTTCAGAAAGTATGGAATAAGCAACGCGATGAATGGTTGTGAAGATGACCTACTGTTTTAAAAGGATGATAATAATGGTCTTGAGAAAGATTAGATGGCCTTCAGAAAGTGTGGAATAAGCAACGCGATGAATGGTTGTGAAGATGACCTACTGCTTTAAGAGGATGATAATAATAATAGTCTTGAGAAAGATTAGATGGCCTTCAGAAAGTGTGGAATAAGCAACGCGATGAATGGATGTGAAGATGACCTACTGTTTTAAGAGGATGATAATAATGGTCTTGAGAAAGATTAGATTGCCTTCAGAAAGTGTGGAATAAGCAACGCGATGAATGGTTGTGAAGGTGACCTACTGTTTTAAGAGGATGATAATAATGGTCTTGAGAAAGATTAGATGGCCTTCAGAAAGTGTGGAATAAGCAACGCGATGAATGGTTGTGAAGATGACCTACTGTTTTAAAAGGATGATAATAATGGTCTTGAGAAAGATTAGATGGCCTTCAGAAAGTGTGGAATAAGCAACGCGATGAATGGTTGTGAAGATGACCTACTGCTTTAAGAGGATGATAATAATAATAGTCTTGAGAAAGATTAGATGGCCTTCAGAAAGTATGGAATAAGCAACGCGATGAATGGTTGTGAAGATGACCTACTGTTTTAAGAGGATGATTATAATGGTCTTGAGAAAGATTAGATGGCCTTCAGAAAGTATGGAATAAGCAACGCGATGAATGGTTGTGAAGATGACCTACTGTTTTAAGAGGATGATAATAATGGTCTTGAGAAAGATTAGATGGTCTTCAGAAAGTGTGGAATAAGCAACGCGATGAATGGTTGTGAAGATGACCTACTGTTTTAAGAGGATGATAATAATGGTCTTGAGAAAGATTAGATGGTCTTCAGAAAGTGTGGAATAAGCAACGCGATGAATGGTTGTGAAGATGACCCACTGTTTTAAGAGGATGATAATAATGGTCTTGAGAAAGATTAGATGGCCTTCAAAAAGTGTGGAATAAGCAACGCGATGAATGGTTGTGAAGATGACCTACTGTTTTAAGAGGATGATAATAATAATAGTCTTGAGAAAGATTAGATGGCCTTCAAAAAGTGTGGAATAAGCAACGCGATGAATGGTTGTGAAGATGACCTACTGTTTTAAGAGGATGATAATAATGGTCTTGAGAAAGATTAGATGGTCTTCAGAAAGTGTGGAATAAGCAACGCGATGAATGGTTGTGAAGATGACCCACTGTTTTAAGAGGATGATAATAATGGTCTTGAGAAAGATTAGATGGCCTTCAAAAAGTGTGGAATAAGCAACGCGATGAATGGTTGTGAAGATGACCTACTGTTTTAAGAGGATGATAATAATAATAGTCTTGAGAAAGATTAGATGGCCTTCAGAAAGTGTGGAATAAGCAACGCGATGAATGGTTGTGAAGATGACCTACTGTTTTAAGAGGATGATAATAATAATGTTCTTGAGAAAGATTAGATGGCCTTCAGAAAGTGTGGAATAAGCAACGCGATGAATGGTTGTGAAGATGACCTACTGTTTTAAGAGGATGATAATAATGGTCTTGAGAAAGATTAGATGGCCTTCAGAAAGTGTGGAATAAGCAACACGATGAATGGTTTTGAAGATGACCTAATGTTTTAAGAGGATGATAATAATGGTCTTGAGAAAGATTAGATGGCCTTCAGAAAGTGTGGAATAAGCAACGCGATGAATGGTTGTGAAGATGACCTACTGTTTTAAGAGGATGATAATAATGGTCTTGAGAAAGATTAGATGGCCTTCAGAAAGTGTGGAATAAGCAACGCGATGAATGGTTGTGAAGATGACCTACTGTTTTAAGAGGATGATTATAATGGTCTTGAGAAAGATTAGATGGCCTTCAGAAAGTGTGGAATAAGCAACGCGATAAATGGTTGTGAAGATGACCTACTGTTTTAAGAGGATGAAAATAATGGTCTTGAGAAAGATTAGATGGCCTTCAGAAAGTGTGGAATAAGCAACGAGATGAATGGATGTGAAGATGACCTACTGTTTTAAGAGGATGATAATAATGGTCTTGAGAAAGATTAGATTGGTTTCAAAAAGTGTGGAATAAGCAACACGATGAATGGTTGTGAAGATGACCTACTTTTTTAAGAGGATGATAATAATGGTCTTGAGAAAGATTAAATGGCCTTCAGAAAGTGTGGAATAAGCAACGCGATGAATGGATGTGAAGATGACCTACTGTTTTAAGAGGATGATAATAATGGTCTTGAGAAAGATTAGATTGCCTTCAGAAAGTGTGGAATAAGCAACGCGATGAATGGTTGTGAAGGTGACCTACTGTTTTAAGAGGATGATAATAATGGTCTTGAGAAAGATTAGATGGCCTTCAGAAAGTGTGGAATAAGCAACGCGATGAATGGTTGTGAAGATGACCTACTGTTTTAAAAGGATGATAATAATGGTCTTGAGAAAGATTAGATGGCCTTCAGAAAGTGTGGAATAAGCAACGCGATGAATGGTTGTGAAGATGACCTACTGTTTTAAGAGGATGATAATAATGGTCTTGATAAAGATTAGATGGCCTTCAGAAAGTGTGGAATAAGCAACGCGATGAATGGTTGTGAAGATGACCTACTGTTTTAAGAGGATGATAATAATGGTCTTGTGAAAGATTAGATGGCCTTCAGAAAGTGTGGAATAAGCAACGCGATGAATGGTTGTGAAGATGACCTACTGTTTTAAGAGGATGATAATAATAGTGAAAATTCGCTCGAAATGGAAGTGTATAAATAAAGTGATTTGTGGTATGAGTAAGGACTTTTTGTACATTTATTTGTTTTTTGTATATTTTCATGAAGTTTATATTTGGATTGTATTAGGAGTGCTTTAAATTCTTCTTCACTTTATGCTAATAACATGAAGTGGATAAAATGTTTTACTGAAATTTAGGTAGTATATGATCATTTATTTCTATTGCAGAAACATATCTCCATTAATTTTTTTTCAAATATTGTCTTAAAAATATAAGAGTGTCTCATCGTATTGTGTATCTTATGGTCAGGAAAATATGGTATATCAGTTTTACTCAATACGTAATATTTTAAGTATTGATAGGTTATTCTACTTTTAAAATTGTATGTTGTAATCATCTTGAATTAACTGATTAAATTGTAAGTAATTATTGCATAACTAAGTGAATACTTTTGCACTTACTTCCTGATGATTATTTCCTTGACAAAGCCGACTCTCTACAGTCAATGCAGGTTGGCTTTGTCAATGAAATGCGTCAGCAAGTTAGTTCAAAAGATACTCAGCTACGCAATAATTACTTATACTTTTAAAATAAATTTACTAAATGAATTCAAATTGTATAAAATATTTGTTGTTACAGGAGATATAAGTTCTGGAGACTCAGAGACAGACACTGCTCCAGAAAGCAAAGATACTGGTGAAGGGGAAAAACCAGCAATAAAATCTAATAGAGGGTTTATGAAGAGACGCCATGATAGGAGCAATTGCCTGTTGTGTTCTGTATCCAGACATGGCAACAACAAACAGGCCAGATGGCGCAAGATATCTGCAAGTTCTGCACATAGAATACGGACAGGTAACATATTTTGATTTTATAATACTAAACATATTTTCAATTAAACATTTATATTTCATTTAAGTTAATCATTGAGTAAAATAGAATATTCTACTTAAATTAGTTTTAACCCAGTGTGGTTTATGGACTAAGTCAGTTCATCATAACAATTTATTAGTAGCGGGTGTAATGACTAGCCGAGCTAGTTATGAATGTCGTCATTGTTTGATGTGTTTGCTTCATGAGAGTTTATTTTCTGATGTCACGTACACGTCTAGACCTCTGTGCTTTCTAAGGGATTTTTATCTACTTTCGAAACTTACAGCATAAATAAAGAAAGATATTTATAGCCCACTTACCTTCTGCCAAACATCTAAATCTAATAGAACGCTTCAACAGTTTTTATATCAACTGTAGTAAGAAGCCGAGTATAGGTTTTACTTGATGTTAGTAGCAGATGTTTGTTGGTAGTTTTTTTATAATTAGGGAATTATTGTGTACATAAGAAATAAAGAATATTAGTGGTAGCCTAGAATCTAAAGCGAACTTCAACTTTTAATTTGTTTTTACTAATTATGATTAATCATAATAATCAATTAACAAATAATAAACTAAGGTCACAACATAAGGAATAAAAAAATTGCAACAGTGTAAAAAATATAATATTTAGTAGAGTAAAACCTCGATGTTTCGGACCTCTTTATTCCAGATCTCCACATAACCCGGTCCAGTTTTGTGCTATTTTTTAATTTTTTTAAATTTGTTTTTGACGTTAAAATTACAATTATTTTTAAGTTTATAAGCCTTACAGTACACTACATACCGTAATAATAGTTGTCTTTTTATACTCATGGCCAGCTACTATTCACCCAGCATAGTGGGTGAATGTAATGCAGTGCAGTATCGAGATATGTGCGTTGATGCGACGACCACCTGTTTACTCCCATGCGATGTATATATATATAAAATTATATGTACTTCAACATGAATCTTACTTGGTATTTATGCAAGTTAACTTTCGAAGATTAATGGTATCTCTGTCGAGTTGATGCTTGACAATGAAGATATCATTAATCTTCGAAAGTTAAATGGCATATATATCAAGTAAGATTCATTTTTAAGTACATATAGTGAAAGTGATAATTGAATACATGAAAACAGTGTTGTAAAGTTAAATATATGTATATATAAAATCATTGGACTTAATGGTGTATAAAATTACTTACAATAGTAATATATTAACTTCATATATATATATATATATATATATATATTTCATATCCATTTTTTTTCCGTTGTACTGACTTTATGAAGTTATTATTATTACTTGTAAATAATTTTTTCTCACCACCAAGTGCAATAATTTTACCTTGTGTGAGGAGGTACCTTTCTGTCACTTGACCATTGTCGAATCACTGAATTAATTTTCTCTATTTTTCTGGTGTGGATGTTCGGTCCGTGATGTTGGTATTTGATGATGTCATACATGTTTCTTCTTGAGCTGCGTGTATAATGTTTTTGAATAGTACATCATCTGCATATGTTGTCTGTAGTTTCATTAAATTGTTGTGTATGTTTTTATAGTGTGGTATTTTTCTAGTGAGTTTAGTTCTATTGCCTTATTATTTATTTCAAGTATGGTTAGGTTATTTTCGTAATTTGTTATTTCATGTTTATGTGATATTAGGTGTTCTGCAGCATTTGATGCTTTTGTATTTTTATTTTTGAATGCTTAATCTTATTTTAAATGATCTGGTCTTTTCCATGTAAAATGCGTTGCAGTCGTGACATGTAATTTTGACTGAATTTTATTGTTTGTCATACAGTATTTTACCATTTGTATTAGTTGATATTTTATATAAATTTCTTTTTTTTTATTGTGATGGGATAAATAAAACAATATTGTAATGTCTATTACACTGTTTTGATGTCCCCAATAAACCTGTATATGGTAGAAATACAATTATTGAGATGAAAACAACAGGCACGATAATTAGATGCAATGACAAGCTATGCAACCCACACAGCATTTCAATAATTCCACTGCCAGGGACGGAAAGTGCTCCCGATTTTTACAATTAAATAGTGTTTAATTTTTTTTACTATTTTTCCCATTTATAAGTAAGCATTTAAGTATAGATTTTGAGATAAAACAATGTTATCAAATGTGGAAGTTAACTAAAAATCGTCAGTAGTTTGATGAGATCTCCAATATCTCCGCTGTGTCGAATGTGTTAATTCTATTTTCAGTTGCAAGGACATGAATCTGCATGAATTTATTTCCCAAGGAAAAACTGTTAAATAGGGTCTTTATTTGAAGATTCTTAGGTTAAATAAAAGAGAAGGTTAAATCAGACAAAATTATATTTGAAATTGGGCATCATATGATAAAACGTCACCAGGGTTCAGAATACACAATTACAATTAATATAAATAAAGTAACATAACTTATGCATTAAAACAGCTGTTCTACGAATTAAGTTATAACATAACCTCAGCTTTTATGAAATCATATTATTATTATTTTGAGCCAAATGGGGCAGAGTAATTATATTGCATACCCTTGCCCTTATTGTGACAATTATTTCCCCCATATAAAACTAAAATTAATTAATTATTGAAAAAAACTGTATCAACATCAAGTGTCATCCACTAATATTTTAAACAAATGTATTTGAACTTGAGTGTATGAATAAAATGTATTTTATTAACAGTTTGTACAAGATATATGTAGGGAGGGTGTGAGCTAATAGAAGGAATTGAAAAATGCCTTCCAGGAAAGTTTTGAACAGTTGTATGTATGGTGGCAAAAGTTTGTGAGTAAAAAACATTGTAAAGGAAATTTAGAAAAAAATAATATCTATATTTTCATTGGATTGTCATTGACTAATTTCGAGAACTTTTTGATTTTACTTTTCATAGACTATATTGTATTCTATTAAATACTTTACTATAGATACACTGTATTGATATACAGTTTTTAGTTCTTGTTAAAAATACACTATCTTGTTTTAGTTCTTGTTAAAGATACACTACCTTGTTTTTAGTTCTTGTTCTTCCTTTTATTATTATTACCAAATATTTCAGAAACTGAAAGTAGTTACGGAGGTATTGGCAATGATGGAGAAAGCCCTGTCATGTTACCCTGGCAAGCACGTGGGGGACTGGAAGGAGTTAACAGTGTGGATAGTTCAAGTACTGACATGACAAGTAAGTATCTTGCAACTTTAAAGCACAACTTAAGGATGGCCTTGCTGTTTCTCACTAGTTTTAGTATATCAATTCTCATATTTGTAGTTCATTTTAACAAACTTACTGCTGACAAAATTTATTGTGAAAAAGTGTTTTCTTTATCAAGTGATTTACAGACTTGCTAGAAATGAGCGGTCCTTTGAGCGCCTTGAATAAAACTCACAAGATCTTACACTTTTGGTATTAACTTGTCAAAAAAACCACTACTTACTGGTATTTTTCAGCAGACACGTTTCATACTAGGTCAGCGTATTATTCAGTGCTGTGAGTTACGGACAAGACTGTTGTATTGGTGTTCTGTAGTGTGTTATTGTTTATAGAGTAGCTGTTAAATATGTGCTCAAATATAGCATTTGATTGTGAGTGTGTTTTGTCATTTAAAATGTGTTGTGGATAGTATTTGTGGTGTTTATATATCTTGTAGTTTCCTGTTATGTTAAGTTTGTTGCTGTTTTTGATGCAGTGTATGATTTTTTGCCAAGTTAATACCAAAAGTTTAATATAAAAAACCTCAAGATAGACAACACAAAAACTGCAAGTTCTCACAAGATCTATTTGTAACCCAAGATATTGTTCTGTAGTTTTGATAGTGATGAAGACATCATATCTTGATCATTTCACTCCTATATGATAGTGAAGTCATATCAACAGCTAGAACAATTGTCATGAACACGCAATGGAAATATAAAAAATGCCTACATAATTGTAATAGGATCTCTTTAAATGAAAATGCTTGTCTTAACATACACTGAACCTGTAAACTAATCAATTGTAGGGTGAGAAATGTAGTAGAAAACTATATGAATTCTCCATTCTTTAAAACTCAAATACACATTACACATAGTGCTGTAAATACAAAGAGCAAAATATTATACTGAAACTTTTAGAAATCTATTTTTATCGCAAAAATATTCCATTATTGTCTGGAATATAAGTAAATAACATGTTGAAGGAATTTGCAGTAAAATCTGCCTTCAACAGAACTACACAAAACCAGATTTATTGTGTATTGTTTACAAGTTTCCGTTAAATATAAGTTCAATGTTAGACAATACAATAGGTGTACCATATGGCTTGGCTAGGCAACTACTGTAAAATTATATATATTTGCAGTCTATGTAATAATTTAGAATTTGGCAGTATCTTCAAGATAATTCATCGGTCGTTGCACAATCCAATGTAAAGTACACTACTGTGTTATGCTTTTTTATGATCTTTTAATAAATAAATGTTAGTCACAAAACAAAGGATTAATTATAAAAGGTAGGGTGACTTGAAACACAAACTTTTTAACATAAATTATCCATTACAAGTAGGAGACAGGATATTCAGTATCAAAGTTTTTACAAGAGCTAAAGTGGTAGTACTGAGCTTGTGTTTTTTGTTACCTTGCTTCTTTACAGAACCCTAATGTTTAAATGTCACACCAAAGCTTTTACAAGAGCTAAAGTAGTAGTTCTGAGCTTGTGTTGTTTGTTGCCTTGCTTCTTTACAGAACCCTAATGTTTAAATGTCACACCAAAGCTTTTACAAGAGCTAAAGTGGTAGTTCTGAGCTTGTGTTGTTTGTTACCTTGCTTCTTTACAGAACCCTAATGTTTAAATGTCACACCAAAGCTTTTACAAGAGCTAAAGTAGTAGTTCTGAGCTTGTGTTGTTTGTTGCCTTGCTTCTTTACAGAACCCTAATGTTTAAATGTCACACCAAAGCTTTTACAAGAGCTAAAGTGGTAGTTCTGAGCTTGTGTTGTTTGTTACCTTGCTTCTTTACAGAACCCTAATGTTTAAATGTCACACCAAAGCTTTTACAAGAGCTAAAGTGGTAGTTCTGAGCTTGTGTTGTTTGTTGCCTTGCTTCTTTACAGAACCCTAATGTTTAAATGTCACACCAAAGTTTTTACAAGAGCTAAAGTGGTAGTTCTGAGCCTATGTTGTTTGTTCCCTTGCTTCTTTACAGAACCCTAATGTTTAAATGTCACACCAAAGTTTTTACAAGAGCTAAAGTGGTAGTTCTGAGCTTGTGTTGTTTGTTGCCTTGCTTCTTTACAGAACCCTAATGTTTAAATGTCACACCAAAGTTTTTACAAGAGCTAAAGTGGTAGTTCTGAGCCTATGTTGTTTGTTCCCTTGCTTCTTTACAGAACCCTAATGTTTAAATGTCACACCAAAGCTTTTACAAGAGCTAAAGTAGTAGTTCTGAGCTTGTGTTGTTTGTTGCCTTGCTTCTTTACAGAACCCTAATGTTTAAATGTCACACCAAAGTTTTTACAAGAGCTAAAGTGGTAGTTCTGAGCTTGTGTTGTTTGTTACCTTGCTTCTTTACAGAACCCTAATGTTTAAATGTCACACCAAAGTTTTTACAAGAGCTAAAGTGGTAGTTCTGAGCTTGTGTTGTTTGTTGCCTTGCTTCTTTACAGAACCCTAATGTTTAAATGTCACACCAAAGTTTTTACAAGAGCTAAAGTGGTAGTTCTGAGCCTATGTTGTTTGTTCCCTTGCTTCTTTACAGAACCCTAATGTTTAAATGTCACACCAAAGTTTTTACAAGAGCTAAAGTAGTAGTTCTGAGCTTGTGTTGTTTGTTGCCTTGCTTCTTTACAGAACCCTAATGTTTAAATGTCACACCAAAGTTTTTACAAGAGCTAAAGTGGTAGTTCTGAGCCTATGTTGTTTGTTCCCTTGCTTCTTTACAGAACCCTAATGTTTAAATGTCACACCAAAGTTTTTACAAGAGCTAAAGTAGTAGTTCTGAGCTTGTGTTGTTTGTTGCCTTGCTTCTTTACAGAACCCTAATGTTTAAATGTCACACCAAAGTTTTTACAAGAGCTAAAGTGGTAGTTCTGAGCCTATGTTGTTTGTTCCCTTGCTTCTTTACAGAACCCTAATGTTTAAATGTCACACAAAAGTTTTTACAAGAGCTAAAGTAGTAGTTCTGAGCTTGTGTTGTTTGTTGCCTTGCTTCTTTACAGAACCCTAATGTTTAAATGTCACACCAAAGTTTTTACAAGAGCTAAAGTGGTAGTTCTGAGCCTATGTTGTTTGTTCCCTTGCTTCTTTACAGAACCCTAATGTTTAAATGTCACACCAAAGCTTTTACAAGAGCTAAAGTAGTAGTTCTGAGCTTGTGTTGTTTGTTGCCTTGCTTCTTTACAGAACCCTAATGTTTAAATGTCACACCAAAGTTTTTACAAGAGCTAAAGTGGTAGTTCTGAGCTTGTGTTGTTTGTTACCTTGCTTCTTTACAGAACCCTAATGTTTAAATGTCACACCAAAGTTTTTACAAGAGCTAAAGTGGTAGTTCTGAGCCTATGTTGTTTGTTCCCTTGCTTCTTTACAGAACCCTAATGTTTAAATGTCACACCAAAGTTTTTACAAGAGCTAAAGTAGTAGTTCTGAGCTTGTGTTGTTTGTTGCCTTGCTTCTTTACAGAACCCTAATGTTTAAATGTCACACCAAAGTTTTTACAAGAGCTAAAGTGGTAGTTCTGAGCCTATGTTGTTTGTTCCCTTGCTTCTTTACAGAACCCTAATGTTTAAATGTCACACCAAAGTTTTTACAAGAGCTAAAGTGGTAGTTCTGAGCCTATGTTGTTTGTTCCCTTGCTTCTTTACAGAACCCTAATGTTTAAATGTCACACCAAAGTTTTTACAAGAGCTAAAGTGGTAGTTCTGAGCTTGTGTTGTTTGTTGCCTTGCTTCTTTACAGAACCCTAATGTTTAAATGTCACACCAAAGTTTTTACAAGAGCTAAAGTGGTAGTTCTGAGCCTATGTTGTTTGTTCCCTTGCTTCTTTACAGAACCCTAATGTTTAAATGTCACACCAAAGTTTTTACAAGAGCTAAAGTAGTAGTTCTGAGCTTGTGTTGTTTGTTGCCTTGCTTCTTTACAGAACCCTAATGTTTAAATGTCACACCAAAGTTTTTACAAGAGCTAAAGTGGTAGTTCTGAGCCTATGTTGTTTGTTCCCTTGCTTCTTTACAGAACCCTAATGTTTAAATGTCACACCAAAGTTTTTACAAGAGCTAAAGTGGTAGTTCTGAGCCTATGTTGTTTGTTCCCTTGCTTCTTTACAGAACCCTAATGTTTAAATGTCACACCAAAGCTTTTACAAGAGCTAAAGTAGTAGTTCTGAGCTTGTGTTGTTTGTTGCCTTGCTTCTTTACAGAACCCTAATGTTTAAATGTCACACCAAAGTTTTTACAAGAGCTAAAGTGGTAGTTCTGAGCCTATGTTGTTTGTTCCCTTGCTTCTTTACAGAACCCTAATGTTTAAATGTCATACCAAAGCTTTTACAAGAGCTAAAGTGGTAGTTCTGAGCTTGTGTTGTTTGTTGCCTTGCTTCTTTACAGAACCCTAATGTTTAAATGTCACACCAAAGTTTTTACAAGAGCTAAAGTGGTAGTTCTGAGCTTGTGTTGTTTGTTACCTTGCTTCTTTACAGAACCCTAATGTTTAAATGTCACACCAAAGCTTTCAACCTATTCAAACCTTTTAATTTGAAAAATATTATAGTACATCCAAAATTACTAGATCCAAGTACTGAAAAACCGCCTAAACTTCCTCATGGCTCCTTTCCGTGCAATAGACCTAGATGCAAGTCATGTCCAATACACATCCCAACAAATTTGATCCATAGCCTAGCAACCAATGTGGACTTCAAGATTCAGGGTCATCATACTTGTACATCCAAAAATGTAATATACCAGTTGCAATGTAAATTTTGCCCGGCACAGTACATAGGGCCTTACCACGGATGGTCTGAGCATCAGAATGAATGGCCACAGACATGACGTTGGAACCATGAACATAGACAGGCCAACCGCTCAACATGCTGCTAGTCACAACATCATATCTTTCAATGATTGTTATACCACCAAAATAATTAAGGCCCTCCCTCCTGATTGCAACCCTTCAGAATTGAGAAGATGGGAGTTGTCATACCAGTGGTACACCAAATCTAGAGAACCTCATAACCTCAACATCAAATAAAACTCCTTTTACCTTCCACTAACTTCTACCATTTTTAACAACTCCATTTACCTTCCTTATGACAGACTATTAATATCTAGTTTCAAATTATCAATATTTATACAAATCACATATAGTACTATATCACAAACTATAACTCTGTGAATCTGTGACATTTGGATATTTATACACATCTATAGTTCATTTCAGTCTTTTCGTTTGTTCTCTTTTTTGATTGACAAAGATCATTGTGTGATCGAAATATTTCATTAGTGTGGTAAGTTTTTATATGTGTCTATTTATTTATTTCCAAGAGATTGCAGTTTTGGACTATTGCCACTAGGTAAGTCTGCCAGTCTCCTATCTAGTCCAAAAATTCCTAAATAAGCTTTCAGCTCTACTAGAACTAACTTTATATATATATATATATATATATATATATATATATATATATATATATATATATATGTATATATATATATATATATATATATATATATATATATATATATATATATGTATATATATATATATATATATATATATATATATATTAAGATCAAATAATATACACAAATACAGGAATATTTAATTTATTGAATAATAAACTCAAAGCTTTTCGTTGGTTTACATTACCAACATCGGAGTTACAATAGTAAGAATGATAGAAAAAAAAGAGAAAAAAAACAGTTCCTTTTTTTTTTTTTTATCATTCTTACTATTGTAACTCCTGAAGATGTTGGTAATGTAAACCAACGAAAAGCTTTGAGTTTATTATTCAATAAATTAAATATTCCTGTATTTGTGTATATTATTTGATCTTAAAAATATTCTAACAGGAAAACACATTTCATATTCTATATATATATATATATATATATTTAGATTTTTTGGACTAGGAGACTGACAGACTTACCTTAGTGTAAGAGTCCACTCTGTAGTCTTGAAATAGAAACACATAAAAGCACTTAACCAGTTGATATTTATCACACAGTAGTCTTTGTCAATCAAAGAGAAAACACAAAAAGAAATATGAGAGAATGAAATAAATGTTACTATTTTTTTTTTCATTTTAAAAAGAATATATATATATATATATATATATATATATATATATATATATATATATATATATATATATATATATATGTATATGTATATATCGTGATATTTTACGGTGTCCATTATTTTTCCATTGCACTGACTTTATGAAGTTATTATTATTACTTGTAAATAATTTTTTCTACCACTAAGTGCAATAATTTTACTTTATGTGATGAGGCACCTTTCCGTCACTTGACCATTGTCAAATCACTGAATTAATTTTCTCTATTTTTCTGGTCTGGATGTTCGATCCGTGATGTTGGTATTTGTTGACTTCATACATGTTTCTTCTTGGGCCGCGTGTATAATGTTTTTGAACAGTACGTCGTTCTCATATGTTGTCTGTAGGCTCATTAAATTGTTGTGTATGTTTTTATAAATGTGGTATTTTTCTAGTTAGTTTAGTTCTATTGGTTCATTATTTATTTCAAATATGGTTAGGTTATTTTCGTAATTTATTTCATGTTAATGTGATATTAGGTGTGCTGCAACATTTGATGCTTTTGTATTTTTATTTTTGAATGCTCTGTAATGTTCTTCAAATCTTATTTTAAATGATCTGGTGGTTTGTCCTATGTAAAATGAGTTGCAGTCATTACATGTAATTTTGTAAATTCCTGATGGGTTATGTTTTTCTGTATTTGTTTCGTAGTTTGTGTTATTAAGATATTTTATTATTTTATTGTTTTGTTTGTATGTTGGAGTGTAGTATTCTTATGTTGTATATATTTGTTATTTTTTCTATTTTGTTATTGGTGTATTTATATTTTAGATTTTATTATTTTTGTGTTCAGGTTGTAGTGTTGTGTTGAGGTTAGGTTTTTTTGTAAATTTATTGTACATGTTTTTTACCATGCTTATATGCTTTATTTGTCATGTTACTGTAAGTGTTAATTTTGTGTGTCCAGGGGTGGTTAGATTTGAATAGTGTTGTAGTGCTGTTGGAAGTTGGTTTTCTGTGGACTGTAGTTAATATTTTATTATTATTTATATTTAATGTAATGTCAAGATAGTTAATTGTTCTGTTTGTTTATATTTTGAACGTGAATTGAATGTTTTCGTTGTATGTATTTAATTTGTTTAGTATTATGATATGTTCGATGTGAACAGGTTGGTAGGTTGGTATATTACAAGTATATCATCTACGTATCTTGTCCATTGCAAAAAATTATGTGTGTTTAGTATAGGTTTAATTATTATTTGTTCAAAGTGTTGTAGATATATTTCTGACATGACTGATGATATGGGTGATCCCATGCGGAGTCTAGTCTTTTGTTTATAGTATTTATTGTTAAATTGGAAGTAATTTTGGTTACATATGTGTTTGATTAGTGTAATAATACTATTTATTGTATTTTCTTTTTCATTATTGTGTATTAATTTGTATTTTATTATTTCTATGGTTTCTTCTATTATGATACTAGGGTACATGTTGGTTATGCTATAACTAATTACTTTTGTGTTGCTGTTTGTGTCTGTTTCTTATTTTATTAATTAATTCATGTCCATTTTTTTATATTGTATGTGTTGTTGATATCTATTTCAGATCTTATTATTTTGTCTAGTATTTTTGCGATTATATAAAATGGTGCTGTTTTGAAATTTATTAGTGGTCTAAATGGTGTGTTGGGTTTGTGGATTTTAGGTATGCCTGTTAATATTGGTGCACATGGTTTGAATGGGTAAATTCTGGTATGGTATTTTAATTTATTGCTATAGTTTAGGGTATTTCTGTGTGTGACTATTAGGTTTTTTATTGTAATAGGTATTTGTTAGTTGGGTCTGAGATTTGTTCGTATTTTTTTTCTTTTATGTGGTTTATCATTGAATTGATGTATTTGGTATTTTCAATTGTTACTGGTGTGTTTGTTTTATCTGATTTTAATATTATGTAGCTGTTGTTTTCTAGTTTTTCTTTGAGTTTCTAAATTTCTTTTTTGTTTATATATGATTTTGTTTTTTGGGGGTTTTTTATTAGGTTAATAATTTTATTATCAGTTTTGGACTATTGCCACTAGGCAAGTCTGTCAGTCTCCTATCTAGTCCAAAAATTAATATATATTTATATATACATCTGTGACTCAGATTTTTTTCTCTCTGATTGTCAAGATCAGAGTGTGTCAAAAATATATTTTCACTTTAGTGTGTCTTTAATTTGTATGTGTTTATTATAAAATTAAAGACATAACTATTATCACGATGAGTCTATCATTCTCTATACAAAGTATTATCACAGTTTTATTCCATTTGTGTTTTTTAATAAAATTATTTTAGGTCTAAAGTATTTAATATTATCTGCTTACCATGTTTCAGGTTTGGCTCAGCGTTCCCTAGGAGACAGTTTTAAGAGTAGATCTGTTGTGCGTAAAGAAATGTTACGATTAGCAGAGCAGTTATCAAACCCTGTTCTGTACAAAACCTGCAAGCAATCTTTGTTACAGTATGTAGCTCTTCTGTTTGTTCCTGTTTTATTATAAAATTATATTAACCTTTTTCTTTTGCTGTACATATTTGTCAACGTAAACAGCAAAACAAATCTACAGTTTAAAATTTTAAAGTGTTATTGTATCAATTTTAATTCTTCCCCATCATTGTTATAGCTAAATTCTAAATTTTGTTTGTTACAGTTATATATTTAATATTATATTGTTACATTCAATCATCAGTTGTGTCTGAGAATAATTAATATAATCAAATCATAAGATTATCTTCTTAATAATAAGATTCTTATTATTTCACAGTGTATAATACATTTTAAGATATAACACTTTCTATTAGTACTATAAAAATTTTCTCATAATAGCTCAAATTTATCCCTTGCTTTATTCCTTGGACCCTCTTTTTAATTATGAGTTTAACTTCAACAATGTTTTATGTCAAGGTTTTTCTTTCTAATATATTGAATTTCATTCTGTTTTAAGACTGTACTAAAAGATTTAAAGTTTGTTACAAATAGTTGTAAAAGAATGGATTAAAAAAGCATTAATTTTCAAATGTTTTTTACAACATACAATTAAAAAATTTTAATCACTTAAACAATAGTTTATGACTGTCCGAACTTTATATTTAGTAAAGTTGTTAAAACTTACTGAGACAGAACGTTTTCGATCGCTATGTGCCGATCTTCATCAGTGTCTTCTGCTTGGAGATGTTGAGTTAAGCGGTGACGGTTTTAAAGGTAGGTTTTCGATAGTATCAAAGAGTTTGTGTGATTTATATTGTGTTTGTTCGTTTAATATGTTTGTATTTTGTGTTTTTGTGTGTCTGTAAATTTCATATTGTTCTAGTTTGTTAAGATGTGGCCTTTTTTTGTTGATGTGTAGGATTTCTAAATTATGATAAATGTCTGTGTATTTGTGTCCTGTTTCTTTTAAGTGATTGTAAAATGTTGAGTTGGTGTTTGTGTTCTTCGGCTCTTTGATTAAAGCTGCGACCTGTTTGTCCAATGTAGAATTTGTTACATTCATTGCAGTTCTGTTTGTATACCCCTGGTGCTTGTGGTTTATCTTTGTTGTTGGTGTTGTGTTGTTCAAGAATTCAATTAAAAACTATTTTGATATACAGGAAACAAATAGGTAAGAGCGACTTCAGACATACTGTAGGTCCATTAAACTGGAAGTATTATACATATACATTTCTATACATAGTTGATCCGAAAATAATGATTGATTTTGTGTACTTACCTGTGGTTAAAGAAGGATCTGTGGATTGTAGGAAGTAGTGGGTGACTAAACTGTACACCACTCTACATTCAGTGTTTCCTTTGAGGTAATCCTGACTAGATCGTAATTTAATAAAGGTCTGAGGAATGAGAGTTTGATGATGACAGAAAACCACTACCCATATGCCTATCAACTTCCTAAAATGATGACAATATCCTTTATTGGGACTAAATCAATTTTAGTGAAATGATTTTATGGATTCAAACTTGAACAAAATTCATGAAAATAAAAGGAGCAATACAAAAAATCTAATATTTTCCCAATGCTTCTGACATAGTTTCCTTGTAAAACATCATTTTTGAATGGTTTTGAAATGTTCAAGACGCTGTGAATAGTGCAGTAACAAGCATTTGCTATACAAATTTTTTCAGATGGGACGGTTTGGTTTGAAATTTGATTTGTTGTTAGGGAGTAGCCCAAGAAACAAAATTTATATAGTGCCAATAAATGCTTTTAACCTTCTGATGGTTGGAAATTGTTTATGAAAAGTAATGTCACCATTCGATAGAGGGGTAAATTTTAAACAAAAAAACATTTTATGTATAATCAATACTTTTTGAGATATTGCTGCCTAAAGTGGTTGTTTTTAAGCTACAAAATGCATGATTACGAAATATTTTTTTCAAATTTCTCAAAACTGCAAATTTTACACAAAAATAAATACAATTATATAATTAAATAACAAAGAGATTGCTTTGTAAAATTTTTATAGTTAGTATAGAACCTGAGTTACAACTCCTTGAAGGGAGGTCGATTTTGAAGATAACTAAAATCAAAACTATCAATGTCATTTAGCAGAAAAATTAGAAGTTTTTCAAAAAAACTCATTACAGTTTTTAGAAGAGGAATTGCATTTATAGTATGTTGACTCAGAATTAACCTACTTTTTAATTGAGTACATTCTCTATAAAATGTTTTTTCAGAATTTTTCTCATTTTTTTAGATAAGGCTTCACGCTTTAAATATTTAAAAAAAAATTAACTTATACATTCAAATAAACTAAAGTTGAAATAATTAATTTAATAATTAATTAATTATACGGAACTTTGTTTAGGCTCAAGCAAGTGTATGGAGATGTATTTAATGATATTTGCGTGTATTCAGACATAAGCATAATCATGGCCAATGCACCTCTTAGAGTACAATCAAGACGATTTTTGCAAGAATTGTTCCTAGACTCTCCATTTTCTGAGGTAAGAAGTAATTTGTAGTTTATGAAGTGAAGGTTTAATATGTTAAAATTAATATTTTTATTAAGTAATATTTAAAAAAAAAATGTTAAAGTCAATTCCCACTTAGGTCAACAAAGAAAATGTTTATGTTAGTGACTTGTTATTATTTAGTTCGAATTAATATAAATATGTATATACATATGTCAGAACACAATATTAAGTGGGAAAATAAAAAGTGAATTTCTTTCCAATATTCTATTTTTCTCTATTTGGTGTTGCACTATTATTTTTGTTTGATACTATTTATTCACTTTTTTTGTTTCTAATTTATGAAGCTGATGGAGGTCTATAATTTCTCATTCTATCCATCTCTTGTAAGTCTTCATTACTGCAAGGAGCCTTTCTCTTATAATTTCATATACATCTTTAAGTAATAGATTTACAGCTATATGAAATTTGGCTCGGGGGCAATTCCTAAATAACGTAACGCATCGAGGGGGAGGGGGGTTTACGTCTACCGTTATGCATCGTTACGGAAGGAGGTATGCAGTATAAAATCTACCTAATATTAATAATGAAGTCAAATAAAGTCTATTTACAAAAATACATGTATTTAACACATTCTCTACTGAGCAGCGCATATATGTACAGTTCACATATAGTTTCTCTCTTCAGACTGGCAGTAAAAATTCGATCTTTCCACACAGACCGTTAATAGGGATCCGACCTTCACAGACCAAAAGTTGAATGTATTTATAATAAGTTACTGTACTACATAAAAACATTTACAAGTATGTTTGTTGAATATATATTTTTTGTTTTTACTGTTTTTAGTGTTTTTTGGGATGGCGCATATAAGCTGGTCCGTCTATAGCACAAAATCCTATCGAAGACTGAGCGCCCCATGTGACAGCTACTACATAGGCTTACCTAAACAAACACCCAACTAACTTGTCTTAGAGTAAACCTAGTAAAACGTGATCATTCAAAATAAAAACTGGTTAAGTGGCAGGAAGGAATAAACAAGATTATCATTTTGACATCATTGACCTTGATAGCTGAGAGATCAAATGTCCCACATTAACATGATAGGTCTACAGACAGTACGAATATATCAAGCTGTTAAAATTAAATACTGATTTGTGAGAGGAATAAAAGTGATGTGCAAACAGTGTCCCAAATATGAGCCGTCAGTCCATTTCAACTACCCCGAGCGGTGCATATGCGGAACGTTGGTCACATATGTGAGTCGGCTGGTCTATACCAATAATTATTTTGTTAACATTGCAGTAGCGATTGTGTTAAAGTACTCTATTAAACTTCCTACTTTTGCGCATTATTGGAGAAAAAATGTAAGGAACCGTGAGCTTGAGTGAGGTATCACTACAGTACATAGTGCAACAATCAGGCGGCCTATACAGACATGTGTCGTAGTCTTTGTCTATCAGCTAAAGCATCGGTTGTTACTCATTAGTAACAATTTTTAACAAAACAATATATTTTTAAATTTAATGGCACCTTTTTTCAGGCCGTACCAGTGAACCCAGAAATACACCAAATCTTAGTTACACTCGACCATGACTGATCATGAGAGGTAGAAAGTTTGTTTTGCACTATACTGCGCATGACCTAGTTTGATGGACTTCTGAGTACCCTGGGACAAACACGACATAAAACTAAATTGTTTTGTAAATTTTTGAAGTTTGTAGTATTTGTGTACAATGTGTGAAGTTTGATCTATTTTAAAATCAGACTTATTATGTAAACACATCTTTATCTGATGCTTGCAGTATCAGTGTTATCTGTCCCTACATTTGACTACTGTGTGGGTAGATGAATAGACTTTAGGCAATGTTACAAATGGGTTGATCACTCTGTGTTTAAATTCATTTAAGTTACATTTTAATAAAACAATATTTTCAATTTATGTTGAAATTAATATTGACTTGACTTTATACATAACCTAAAGTCTATTTTGATTTTATAATTTCTGTTTGTTTTCCAGTACATGTGAGGTCACATATTTAAGAAAATCGTTTCTTATTCCTGTTTTATTGATTTTTAAGAAAATTCTTTTATTTTTCATTATATTATTATCATAATATCTACTTACTTACAAACAACACAACGTTGCATAATTATGGGGCGGGGGTTAGTACTACTGTTACCGGTTCGTTATGGAGAGGGAGGGGGTTAAAAATCATCCATTTTAACGTTACGTAATCTAGGGATGACCCCTCAGTAACAAAGTGATCCGTTCAGTTTGCGAGTAATAAATATTTGAAAAAACTTCCATTTATTGCAAGTTTAAAAAAATGTATTTTAACTTTTTTGGGTGTATAATTACATATTTTAATAATTATTGAAAATTTGCACAAGATATATATAAGAATAGTGTGAGCTAATAGAAGGAATTAAAAAAATGAGTCTGAATTTCACAAAACAAAAATATATAACTAACATGTTCAGAAGCATAGCTAGGATGATGTATGGGGGGGGGGGAGCACAACCCGGAGGTTCAGGGAGGTGGTCTCCTCTTTAGGTAATTTTGAAAATTTTTATTCATAGAGATCCTGTTTTATGCTATTTCGGCACTTGAAATTACACAATTTTTTGATCTGTTTTGATAAAACGTAGGTTTTATAATGCATTTTTTATATGAACACTAAAAATGAGCATATATGGATACAATGTGTTCACACTCAGACGCTGGCATTGCTGACAGGTCGGGCCCAAAGCTGTGTCCTATTGTCTCTTTACAAAAATAATAGTCAATATTAGTTTTGCTTCATAGTATTGGTGGAGTAGAATAAAAATTATTTTATGGGTTTATATTTTCCTGCTAAAATTAATTGATTAGGGGGACACATGCCCCCTGTGTTTACCCCTGGCTACGCCACTGAACATGTTGCTAACAGTTGCAAATAATTACAAATGTCTTATCGAACTTGTATGATCATTAAATATTGCTCACTTGATGTCTTCTTAACAAGATTTGCTTTATGCCCTTTTACACACCTGTTCAAGTAAATAAATTTATTATTTGTGAACCATTATTGAAGTTAATACCTCTTTTTATCCCCAATTCTACTTCGAGTGAGCAATTCCAATAACACAATCTGTAATTTTTCACATCTCTTAGAAACAGTTGCTCATTATAAACATGCGTCTAAATAAACGGAGAAAACAGGCCAAAAAGCTTCAATTTAGACATATTTTATGTTCTTTTTCCCTTGGTCCTCCCTATTATTAACTTATATTTCCTCTGTAACTGGTAATAAGGAGAGATTTCCCTATGATTCCTGTAGATAATAGATCTTTGGATTTGTGCAATCATATGTCTGCATATTTAAAGCCACTTATATAATCCCAGAATAGGATGTTTTATTCCTGTACCTTAATATTATCTATTTTGACAATTTTTTATAAACAATAGTAATAAAAGTTAATAATATAAAACAGAATAAAACTCTCTTTACCATTAATATCTCTTTAATAACTTGGAAATTACCATGTTTATCTTAAGCACAAAGGTTGTTTTTTTAGCCTATTAGCTGCTTTATAGTAAGAGGGGATAAATTCAGTCTCCATGGACTGTAAAAAATTATTATCAGGAAGAAAAGTAAGTGCTGTATTACATTAAAAACAAAAGCTAAACAGTTGTATACAGATATTTTGCTGTTGTGAATATTGTGTTGATAAAAGTATTGTTTTTTTTTAACATTTGTTCTGAAAATGCTTTTTTTGTATTTTGTTGTAGTTGTATGATGAACCAGCCCTTATCCTTAATCTTCCTGATGGAGAAGACCTGTCGTTAACTGAAAAGACAAACACAAACCAAAGTAAGTTGTGGTTAATCTGGAAGGAATTGCATTTTTTTGTAATAATTGTTTTAAATAACAGGTATGAATAATATTTTTAATAATTACAGAATTATTTAACACATTACTGCCATGCTGGTCACTGGTGACAGACACTATATTTTTGCATAGGATCACCCGTGCCCAACAATGTAGACCTAACTTTAGATCATCACACAAGGCTGTTGGGCACATTCACGATGTATTTAACCAAATGAGGTGTCCATCATGCCCTCTGTGTGTATTCCTGCAACTTGCCATTTAGAAATTTTGTTTTATTAATTTTTTTATAAGACTATAGTTATTGGGAAACTAGAGGTTCAGAATTACAAGGAAATATTAGAAGGAAATAAGTTTTTAGTTACACTTCTTTGTAGAACTACATTACATTTTAGAATAGTGTTACCTTTGATTTGATCCTAAAAAAATATTCAACTAAAATATCTAACAATTGGAAAATTAGAAATTAAAAACTTAATGAAAAAAGTTTGTTGTTATTCATGACAAGCTGGTTGTTAATTACTGATTACATTTTGAAATTACTTGCGACCAGAGATTCTCATAATATAAGTTTTAAAATTGTTAATTTACACTTGGAAGAAATGGTTTTTCCTTACAACTTCAACTTCAAAGTATAATGAGTAAAAACTTTAATTTAAAACGTCTTCCTCCATTTCATAAGATCATATAAAATTTGTAAAAACAGCTCAATTTAAATTTAGTTGTATTGAAACAATACAAACATAAATGTAAGAATAATGTTCTGTAGTGCCTAGATCACACTAACCTCAACAGTCCCTAGATCGCACCAGGTGTATCAGTGACCAGATTGCACTAGGTGCATCAGTGCCTAGATCGCACTAGGCACATTGGTGCCTAGGTTGCACTAGGTGCATCAGTGGATACTCTGGCCAAATAAATCAATGACATGCATTGTTCGGCAATAACCATCATAAAGTTACAATTAGGATGGAAATAACAAACTATTTCTATTTACTATTTCTTTTATTCTTTTAATAAGTTTTATCTCTTTATGTCTAATCATTATTTTATTGAGTTTATTATAAGTTGTATCAAATATTAGTGGATGTATAACATAAACGTAAGATATAACTTTTAACCCCTTATTTGTTTTACTGTTATATATTTGTTAAATATATCTTTTATCCAAGAGTGCTTATCACCTATTTTTGTAAATAATTATTTTTGCATATTTAGGGATGATATTAGCTTGACACGTTTATTAATGTATTGTTCCTTTAAAAATGTATCGCTGAGAGTGTTCATTAATTATATCTTTTATTTTTAGTGTAGAAATATATATTTTAAGGTTATATTATATAGGTGTAGAAAGAAACTGAGGAACCTCTAAAAATAATACAAAATGTTGTTATAAATATACATTTGAAAATGTTCTGTTAACGAGTTACAGCTCACAAAAGATTTTAGCTGGATTTCAGTTTCCCTATTACAATGAAACTATACTAAAATTTTAGGGCGTTATTCGAGAGAGTAGAATGTGGCTTTTGCCAAGTTATATCAATATGTATAATTTACTTTTCAATTGACTTTAATTTTAATCATTTATTTTTTGAGTGTTAACTTTAAGTTTTAATCGGTTACTTTTTTAGGATTTTAAATCAGTTACTACCTTTTTTTAAAAGATGTACTACTTTTTGTAGTATGTATTTATTCCAGGGTTTATATTTTAATAAAATTCCCCTTTCCATGGTTTTGAGCCATGTGAATCCAGTTTATTTACATTTTTTTTAAGTAGTGTTTCACGCTGATGTTTTATTCCTTTCTACATATATTTCTTTTCATAGATGGTTCTGATATTAATATTTCAAGATACATATATACAAAGTTTTGGATGTACATTATTTTAATATTGGAATACATAAGTTATTTTTCATTAGTATTCTGATATAGTTTGTTATTGTTATTAAATTGTATAGTCCATTTACAGTTCTCTAGATGTTTCCATGTTCAATCATTTTGTATGTTTGGTCATTTAACTTTCTTTAGATTAAGAAAAAATAAGGAAAACTCAAAAAAAATTTGTAAAACATTTTATCTAGCCATTCTTTAATAACATAACCCGAACTTAATTGAGTTATAAAAAGACTCACTATTACTAATCTATTCTTACCTGATTCATTACATGTATATATCATTAGTGGAGAGACAACTTTTTCCTGTAATTAAGATATCAAAAAACCACCTGTTGATATATGTTCCATTAATGTTTGAAATAAACTAGATTTGTTGTAGAGTCAATTAACAGAGAACTAATGGTGACTTGGGGTAATTTGAATAATCAAATTAAAATGTGCTTATCAAAGTTCCTTTTAAAATGAATTTGATTTTATTTTCGAGCTAGTATAAAAATGACCATTATCTTTCAAAATATTAACCATTAATTGATGTATAGCAGTTGAATGATTGCTAGTCACAAGTAAAAGTATGTAAGTCAAAGGTGGTTTTACAAAGAAAAGATCAAAAGTCGTCTATAACTTCTTTGGGTTTCAAAACCACAAATCGTCTTAAAAACACAAATTTCTTAAAAAATAACAGTTTATGTGCCATATTGCCCGTTGTTACAAAACGTTTTGTAAATACAGTAGAGCATCAAAAATCCGGATCAATTTGGACAGGGACCCACCTGGACTCTGATTTATCAGGATTTTTAAACTACTGCGTATTATTGATATTTCATTGATTATAATCTACTTAATGGTTAGAGTATTATATAGGTTTGAATTAAAAAGTAATTATTACAAAATAGTTGGCATAGGACTTAAATAATGGGAAAGAATTCATGGAAAGAACATGTAATGTATAGCACAGAAAGCTGAAAAACATCCCGGTACAAACTTATTGAGTGAAAAGTCTTTTATTGTTGTTTAATCAAAAGCATATTATATGACAAATTAGCTAAACAATAAGTTTAAAAATAAATTTTATTATTTTGCTGATTGGTTACAATATTTGTTAGGGTGAAGAGCATACAAATCAAAAAAAATTAAATAATGATTAAATATACTGTATGTAACGTTTTAAATTTAGTTATGACACATTTTTTTCAGAATTGGTTTACACTTCTTTTATAATTACGGATTATACTTAGTTTATTATGTATTGTAGTGACGCCGAGCTCCACACTTTTCACGGTGAGTGCTGTGTACGCTAAACCACAATCCGGATTTGCGGTGGTGAAGATTTTTGACGTCCGAGTTATTAACGCTCTGCTGTACTTCTATAATTCAAAAGAATTAAATAAAATCTTTAGAAATATTTCATAACCACGGAATACCAACTATAAACATATAACTCAAATTATATAATCTAATAGTAGTATAAATAATTATTTTAAAATTGTCAAAATTTGTTCACACAAAATTAACCACGTTTTAGAGTCATAAAAATTTTCCAAAATTGTTCAAAACGGTAATGTCAAAATAATTTATAGAAAATATGTAACACAAATACAAATATTGACAATATGAGGTACAAATACATTCAGGATACTGAAGATAAGTAATCTAACAGTTACTTTGGGTAAGATACTAGGTTTGTAAATAGCTGGTCATACGTAAGCTGGCGTGTGATCTCAAAGGCCGAGCATAGCTGGGGGGGGGGGGGGTAGAAGACACAAAAGACCGTTTCACAGACATTATAATATGAGGTATAGTATATACGAGGACTATTCAGAAAGTAAGTAACGTTTCTGTCTGTCGCAGCTAGGTACGTGCCGACCTCGTACATTTTGGTGCGTGCGTACTCTGCAACTCAGACGGTGTCCAGCTGTGACAACAGAAACATTTCCGTGTTGCCCGTTTTTTCGCAATTTCAACTGAAGATGTGAGCTGCGATTGAAAATCCCGCCAGTTGTGAGGTGCGGTCAGTGATACGGTTTTAGTTGACAAAAAACTTAAAAACCGGTAGACATTTATCGCCAGGTGAGTGAAGTTTACGGAAACAACGTAATGAATAAAAGTTCTGTGAGAAAATGGTGCATTCTGTTTAAAAATGGCCGAACTGACGTTCATGACGAAGCGAAGAGCGGACGCCCTAGCATTGTGACTGATGAACTGGTCGCTAAAGTTGATGAAAACGTTTGCGAAAATCGCTGATTCACGATAACGGAGCTTTTGCTTTGTTTCCCACAAGTTTCTTAGACTTAGTTATTTGAAATTGTCACACAAAGGTTAGGCTACCACAAATTTTGTGCAAGATAGGTGCCGAAAATGCTCACTGACCACCATAAAGGTCAGCTTTTGGCGACGGTTTTTTGGGACCGGTAAAGTGTGCTTCTTATTGACTTTCTTGAACGTGGTGCAACAATAAACTCTGAACGGTACTGTGAAACTTTACGCAACCTTAGGAGAGCAATTCAAAACAAGCGCCGAGGGAAATTGGCGTAAAAAATTTTGTTTGTGCATGACAATGCTCGACCTCACAGCAAACTGCACCAAAGAACTCCTTGACTCATTCAAATGGGAGGTTTTTCCTTATCCGCCCTTTAGTCCTGACCTTGCACCATGCGATTTTCACTTGTTTCCAAGAATGAAGACCTGGCTAGCAACACAGCGCTTTGACGACGACGTGGAGCTCAAGCTGCGCATCACTGAGTGGCTGAGATCGCAGGCGGCAGACTTCTATGATGAAGGAATTTTGAAGCTTGTCCACCGCTACGATTAGTGTTTCAATTTGTTTGGCAACTACGTAGAAAAGTAGTATTTTAGTTGCTCTTTCAGATGTATATAATAAAAAATTATTATATTACTTATTTTTTTATTTATTCAAAAACGTTCTTTACTTTCTGAATAGCCCTCGTATATTAAACTAATATAGATTTGACAAGGTCGAAAGGCCACTATAAACATTATTTTATTTGATTTGTCATATTAACCAAATCATTTACATAAAGTTTTGAACAAACTTACTTATATCAGCTTTCTAAACGGCCGCAAGGCATGCAATTTCTTAACTATGGCCATTGATGCAACACGCACTACAAAAACAAATGTTATTTTAGGGCTAGCTTTTTGTTTTCTATCGATCGATTGTGTGAATGCTTACGAGTAAACAGGTATAACCTTTTATTGTTACTTAAAATTGAAGGTAATAAAAGATTAACAATAGTTAATTAATAATGTGTAATTTAATATGTTCTGGTTTCATCACTAATTTTTGTAGGCCCATATATATCCAAATATAAGAATTTCACCTTTTATTTAAAGTATCAGATGTAGTATTTTCCCGACATTTACATGTTCTTTGTAGCAGTTATCAGACTAGGGTGCGCTGATTGCACAAGAGTTTAGTATTTTTGTCACAAGATATTTTTGTCAGTAAGCAAAACGTTTTTTCTTGGAATTGCACCTAATACTGTTGTAGGATTCATTTTTGTGTGTGTTTGATATGTACTTCTACATAAGGAAGTCCAATTCTTTGAATTGTGTTAGACGAACAAAAACCTTACCATCCTTTGCTAATAACTTTGAAAGAAAGTAAAATTATGTCCTTCAATTAATGTTTATATTTATTTGTTAATTTTGTGCTATTAATTTGTAAAACTAGAGTTTTGTTATAGTTTAGAATTAAAGTTCTTAACCTTTTAAGCTCTGCAACCCCCATTATAATATTGTCATGCCGTCTCACCCCTTCCATTTGTATTTGGTCAAGCATTACAATCAAACTGAAGTTAACATCAGATATTTTATTTAACTTACAATATAAATATTTATATAATATATAAAAACACAACCCTACAACCGATGCTTCTGCAGTCATGCAGCTATAGACTTGATTGGGGCTTGCACAACATATACCTTTAAAATTGTTAAAAATACCTAACATAAGTAAAAAAAATAATATTTTTTATAACAAAATTATTCATAGTCAAATGTCATTCCAAACATCCAGGCTCTATTACATCACTATTCAAAACTATATTGCAAACAACACACTGAGGTAACTGACAACATTTTTTTCTAAATTAACTTAAATCCATATTTAATATAATCATCATCATATAATCTTTTCTTTTGTAATGATTTAGCCATTTTCAATCATTATACAAGAACACACAACTAATTTACATTATCATTCTAGTTTGTAACTTCTTGTTTGGTAGATTGTAATTTTGTAATAAGACCCTCTGATGATGATGACATAGTCATCGAAATGTACATAAGGGTTTAATCTTAAGTAACTTGTATTATCTGTTATCTTTGATTATTTTTGTGGTATTAGGGTAGTTTCCAATATTTTCATTGTTAAACTACTAATTTGTTCATTTCAGATTTGTATAAAAAATTATAACTAAAATAAAATAATTACAAAATCAATATTTACAAGTATATACATTTTCAGTGTGTATTATCCAATAACAACCAACTCCATAAGTTGGTTAAAAGAACAAATAAGAATATAAAAATCTTACTTCTTTGACCTGCCTTTCTGAGAATGCATTAGGACTTCTATAAATACAAATTTTTATGATAACAGTTCGAGTATTGATAATATTCCCTTACTCATATTGAGCATCCTTATCTGAAGCACAGATACCATGACTCAGTAACAAGTTTCTGTCAAGACTAAATATTGTACAAAACACGAGTGGCTCAGTACAAACCACTGTCACATCAGTCAGGTGCTACACGTAAATAAAGGCACTCACCTCTCCTCTTTCAGCAGTCTCATTCCCCCTTGAAAACCTTTGAATCTCTCAGTTTAAGAACCCCTGGGTAACAACATGAATATAGTTCAATTTCACGTTGAACCCAGCTGTTAATTTATATTTCATTATTATTATCTATGTTAATATAGAAATATTATTCAATAATAAATGTGACATCTGTGTTGACACTAACACAGTAAAACCCAGCTTAACTGAAATATAGAGGCTGAACAAATTCAGATAAGCAAAATTGTAGATAAGACACAAAGATATAGTTTTAGGCACAGTCCATTATATATATATCCACATACTGGATGTGTATGGTCTTTCAGAAATCAAAGGTGTAGCTCATTTACTTAATGTTCTAAAAATCAAACAATAAAATTTTATTGTTCAATGAATAAACTAGTGTCAATATTGTTTTATAAACCTTGCCTTGTAGGCATAATGCCACTATCGCCTATTGAGAGGTAATTGACACTACATAGTCATTTGTTTAAGCAACATTGTATTTCACTTTAAGATGGGCTGATTCTCATTCTCGATTCCAGGAATAATCGGTTCTAATGGTATCGAGCAATCGCCGATATTGATTAATGGCCCGATTCCGATTTGTGTTTTTTTAACTGTTAAAATACGTGTATGGAGTAATTTATTGGAAAAATAATTAACTATTAATTATTTCTTGTTTATGTATTAGTTGCTTTGAATGAATTAAACGATTAAAGCAAATGCTCATTTAAGATATATTATTAATAAGTGCAACAAAAATATTATTAATATTTATGATGAAACAACAAAGTTGATCAGAAGCATTTCTGGTATGTTCGTTTGTTACTTTTATCTGATATGTTTGTCATGCTTTTAGAAATTCTTATTCATAAATCGAGGTTGAATGTTTTGTGTAGCCTATTACAGAACTTATAAAAGTCTTCATCATATACTAAGATAATTATTTGAGAATATCATGTGGGCCTTGAAAGAATCGCGAATAAAAAAAACTTTAAAATCTGAATCAAATATTTTAGGAATTATCTCATCTCTAATTTCACTTAACAATAGTTCACTTTAAATACTTTTCTCTTTTATCTTGCAATCATAAAAGGTTTAATAAACATACATTTATAAAATAAATTTAAAGAATTACTACTTCATTTAATAATATTACAAAATTTAGAATAATAATGATCAATAATTCTGAGTATGTATGTCTAGGTCTTGAAGTTCTTCCTCTTGAGGACCAGACTGTTCAAGATCCAGTTTCCTGTAGAAAATGTGTACCGAAATTGAACAATTTTGACACAGAACAAAGAAATAATCCCAGTTATGAGTTAGAAGTGATAATGGAAACTGATGCTCGTAGTGAGTGCAGTGATATTTGTAAACTTGAGAATATTGAAGATAAATCAAAACTACAAATGGCAGCTCAGAGTTTTCACAACAGCGATGTCATAAAATCTTCCATTGATGTGGAATATCTTCCTTTTACAATAGAAATTGACAGTTTCCCTGAAGAAAAGTTGATTTCAGATCAAATACATATCACGTCTGAAACTTCGCCTCAGATGAAACCTACCAAAAGTAAACAGCAACTCAGAGAGGAATTTTTTGCTCCAACTGTAAGCAGTAAAAGTAATGACAGTTTTACAAAGAAAAGTCTTGGAAGAAGTAAAACTTTGAATGAAAAATCCTGTACAAAAACAAACACTTCTTCAAAAACCAAACTTCAGGTAGAATCCCAACCTTCTTCCAGCACTGGTAATGCAGTTTGTAATAAAATCACATCGGGACCTATACATAAGAGAGAATCATCTTCTGAAGAGAAGTTATCAGTATTAAAAAATGAAATTCCAAAGAGTAATTTTAAAACTATAAAGTCTACTGACAATTCTAAAGAAAACGTTTCCTCTTGTAGTAGCAAAACTGACACTAAAGGTGTCAAACCGAAATCATTTGATAGTCCTACAGCAAATAAAAGTAATACTTCTTCATCAAGGCAGCGAAGAAAAGCAACAACTAAAACACCAAATAAAGATTCTTTAGATACTAATCGAACCAAAAAAGATGGTGATAAAGATGATGTGAAAAAAATTAATAGATAGGCTCCATATAATTAAATAAATATGCCTAATTTAATTTTGTGACTAACCTTGTCAACTTGAAAATTGTTTCAGTCTTATTGAATGGAAGTAAGCCTTTGTTCTGGGCGATGATAACTTCTAGTTTTTCTTAGTATTAAATATTTTGTGTTATTAGTTGTAACAACATTCACCTTTTGTCATTTATCTAGTAAATTCATTTCATCAAAGTTATCAGTATTCTATTCAAAGGTCTTATTCATATTGATCATTATCAATTTTATCCCGTTTTTTTTTTTTTTAAATTCTGTATTGTATGTAGAGTCACTTTTCATTTAGATTACTTTTGAAATAATACATGAAAATGGTATAATAAGACAGGAAGTACAATATTGTAGAGCATCGACAATCTGGATCAATTGGGACCAGAACCCATCCTGACTACTGATTTATCCGGATTTTCAAACTGTTTCTAAACTACTGGGCATTACTGATATTTCAAACTTATCGAGTGAAAAAGTGTTTTATTGTTCTTCTTTAACAAAATCGTATTATTTGACAAATTAGATAAATATTAAGTCTTATAATAAATTTTATTATTTTTCTAATTAGTTACTTGTTAAAATTTAAATCATGATTTAATATACTGAAGGTTGCATGTTAAATTTAGTTATGATGGACATTTTTAGAATCGGTTTATCTTTTTCGCATTTATAATTAAATTCTTAATTTAGATATGTATTGTAGTGGCACCAAGCGCCCCGCTTTTCATGCCAAGTGCCGTGCACGCTAATAGCACGATCCGGATTCTTGATGTTCTACTGTACTTATATATTTGTCTTCATTTCATGCTAGATTAGTTTTTTTTAGTGATAATTTTTTAAATAATGCATGAAAATAGTGGGTTGTCACTGTAATTGTGATGGTATTGACTCATAATTTTTCTTTGGTAAATATTTTGCGTAATAAAATTAGTAAATATATCACGCAAACTATCTAGTAGATATAAACTTGGTTAGCCTTTAGAAGTTTAGCATGTATTGATTGAATCGAAGTTAACTTTAAATTTTATAGGTATTTTGGTATGCCTCATTCCCCTCATGATGAGTGCAAATGTGGTAAATAATATGTTTATTTTTATTTCTTGTGTCGATCAATAAAGATTTTGAAGTAATGCATGAAAATGATTTGGTGAGACTGAAATTACAATTATCAAGTTGAAAGTCATAATAAGTTGATGTATAATTGTCCTAATTGGCCAAGAGATAGAATTGTTAGTGAATACAGGTATTTAACTTCATGATAATAATAAACATTACAATATTACACATTTTAAAACATAAAAACTATAACTTATATCATTTTTCTGAATAGTAAAGAATATAAAAAGTATTTTATATTTGGTAATTAGAAAGAGCTTTAGTTTTCATTTATAAAAGTCATCTATAAACCCTTTTCCATGAAAGGTGAAAGTTTAAACATTACTGTTGCACAAGTTGCAACTGTATTTAACTTCGTATTCAGGATCCTCTGTAGTAGGGATATCTTGAAGAATTCAAAGGAAATGTTTTAGGATTATTAAAGGCATTCTTAATAAGTTTTTTATTATTTTTTTTAAATTAAAGGGAATAAGTTGAAAAGTTTGAATTATTTTGTGAAAAACATACTTTATATGCACTGTAGTAAAGTAATCTGTTATGTTTGTTGATATTAAATTTTATGTACTATGTATATATTTGTTAAATAAATTGCAGAACAATTTTTAAAATTATTTAAAAACTCAACTCTCCTTAGTTTAAGCTAACTTTAAATAAGATTATAAAAACTACGTGCACTAAAGTTTCAAGTGTAAAATGCGTCTTACAGTTTATAGAAAATACAATAACCCTACTGTAGGAATAATGATTTGTTTTTTTTTTCAATTCCTTCTATTAGTTCACACTCTCCGGAATATGTACACACCATGTACAAACTTTCAATGCTTAATAAAATACATTTTATTCATCCACTCAAGTTCAAATACATTGTTTTAAACTTGTAGCGGATGCACACTTGATGTTAATACAGTTTATTTCAAAACAATCCATTGTTTAAATTTAATTAATTAAATTTTAGTTTTATATGGAAGAAAAACTTTTCACAAAAGGGGCGAGGTATGCAGTGCCTATAAAACCTCCCATTTGTTTTTAAATAAGTGATAAGATTTCAAAAACAGCTTATTTTATGTTATAGGTTATGTGATAGAACTGCTGTTTTAAAGCAAGGTTACGTTACTTTATTTATATGAATTATAATTACTTAATAAAAAGTAACTAAAGTGAACATTTTCTTTCTTGACCCAATTAGGAATTGCCTTTTTTATGTTACTTGTTTATTCTGAGAAACAGTAACTTTTAAAAAAAAACTATTTCAAAACCCTGTTATAATATATCTCTACAAAACCTTAGCTAACCTGCAATGGGATGCATAAAATATTAAAGGTAGTATGTATGCTCTTTCAGAGATTAATTCTTTGAAAAATATGTAAAAATTAAACCTGTTTCCATTCTTATATTTAGGTATCTTTACTGTTAAGCATTATAAATGCATTGCAATCAGTTTTGCAGTTGTAAATGACAAATATATATATGTATGTATATCACTTTCACTATATGTACTCAAACAAGAATTTTACCTGGTATTTATGCGAGTTAACTTTCAAAGGTTGATAGTATCCCCATTGTTGAGCATCACTGACCAGGGGTTGTAGTAGACTGCCAGGTGTGGAATTTCCGTTGTCACATGGTGTACAGTTATTGTTCTATTTTTGGATTCACTACACTGTGTGAGTCTTTTAAGTTTGTCTTGGGGTTAATTTTGTCTATTAGGTTGAATAATTTATAATTTTTTTATTTTATTTGTTCGTTTATGATCTTATTTTTTATGTTTATAAATTTGTAGTTGTTCCTAGATTGTCATTTTGAGGCCTATTTGTACTTTTTTTATTAGGTGTTTGTTTTCTAATGTGGGGAATGTGTGTTTGTTTTTGATGGCATTTGCAGCTAAGTTTGAGGTTTTATGTATGCATTGAAGTGTTCTTGATATCTGTCTTTTAATTTCATTTTTGTTTATCCTATGTATATTTTATTACAGTCTGGGCATTCGATTTTGTATATTCCATTATTAAGTGTGGGGCATAGTTTATCTGGTTGGTTTATTTTATTGATTATGTTTCCTGTGCTTTTGTAAGCTATGTTAATATTATTATTTTTTAGTGAGGTAGTTTTAGCATTCTGTATAAGAGTGAGTTGTAAGCAGCCATTTTATGTTGTGAGGGATGGTTAGAGTAGTTGGGTATTGTATTAATGGTTTGTGTGGGTTTCCTAAAAATTGAGTATTCAATGTGATTTGTATTTCTGGTTATTTTTAGGTCTAGATAGTTTATTTCTTCTTCCATGGTGAGTTTTATGTTAGGGTTTAAGTTTATTATTTATCAAATAATAAAAAACATATTAACTGATCTTAAAACCAACCCCAAATACACAAACCAAATTACAAAATGCCTAAAGACCATACTAAAGCAAAACTATTTCTTATTTAATAATAAGATATACAGTCTTATTGTGATCATATTTGTCAGAAGCATATTTGATAACAATAACCGAACGCTTACTCACGATGTAGTCTACAGCCGTATTGCATTGAACTCACTGTATTATTGCCACAACTGTTTGTTCTGAACGATCCTACCTTTAAGCCTATCATTACATCAAGTAATTCTAATTCTGTAACACTATAATTAAACTGTACTTACCAAATTTTGATGCTATTCCAGACAGTTTTATGTACAGTAGTAGAATTTCTGTAATTTAGTTTTCTACTTGTTAAAATTAGTAGTCATATTTCATGTCAGTTTATTTTATTCGACTGTAGATTTTTTTTAAACACTGAATCTAGCATAATTGAAAAAATACAGTATATAGAACTACGTAAAACACTTGATCAAAACATTTTAACACATAAAACTTCATTATAAAACACTTCAATCTTATTTACACTTCAAATTTACATTTACTTTTTCTCGAAGAATTCCTCTATATGTGACTGTCTGTAGTCTTCTCGTAAAATATTGTTTATAAATTGTTCATATTCATAATGTTTGTTGAAATTTTCTGCTTTTTGTTGAACAAACTGCCATAGAATCTCAAGAGCTTGGTGAACTTCCTGCTTAGATCTTTGCGGTACATCATTTTCGTCATCATCGGTGCCTTCTTCTTCTTCAGTAACTTTTGATGTTGAAGCAACTACCTCACAAATATCGTCTTCAGTCATTTCCTCTGCTGTTTCAATACTATCGTCAACTTCCATCCACTCAGTATATTCTTTTAAGGACAAATCGAAAGGCTTCAAGTTCTCTTCAGAGTCTTCCTCAGATGTAGCTTGCTCTCGATTTTCTTCAACAAAAAAACCACCTTTTCTAAAGCAATTTTTCACAGTATTTTCAGAAACTTCATTGCAAGATTTTGCTATCAGATGAATAGCATCGAATAAAGAAGTTTTTTTAGCCAATTCATTTGAGGTAAGGGTTTGAAATTCATCCATATTTTCTATAATTCTAGCACGCATCTCTCGTCGATAAAAACTTTTGATATTTTTAATTATGCCTTGGTCACATGGCGGAATAATTGATGTAGTATTGGCCGGAAGGTAAATCACTTTGATGTGTTTTAGCGTAGTGCTTATGTCATTATGTGCAGTGCAGTTGTCTAGTAGAAGGACAATGTTGCGTTTGAGGTTGGTATCCCAATTAGTCAGCCATTCATTAAAAATTTTTGATGTCATCCAAGCATTGGAGTTTGAATGATATTCAACCGGTAGCTTTTTGATACCTTGAAAACAACGTGGATTTTTAGATTTACCGATAATTAAGAGTTTTTCTTTATGACCAACCATGTTAACACAACACAAAACAGTTATTCTTTGTTTACATATTTTACAGCCGTTAGCAATTTCATTTTTAAATAAGTAAGTATGTTCGGGTAAAGCACGATAATAAAGTCCTGTTTCATCTGCATTGTATATGCAGCTAGGAGAATACTCGGCCAAAATCTTTGGCCATTCGTAATGTAACCAGTCCTCAGCTCCAACAAAATCAGCATTTCTTTTTTCACCACACGTTTTCTTGTAAACAATGTTTTCCCTTTTCTTCCATCGATTGAACCATCCATCTGTGGCTTTAAAATCCTGTTTTCCTATTTTTTTGGCAAGATCCTCAGCTTTTAGACGCATTAGTGGGCCGTCAACTCGAGCATCTTTTTCGCGAACATTTTTAAACCACAATTTCAAAGCTGATTCCACTTGCGGATCCTTCCCAGAACGATGTCTTTTGTTGTCAACATTTGCATTACACTTTGATAATGACAAGATTTTTTCTTTGTTGTTCAATATTTTACATAAGAGAGGTTGAGAAGCAGCGTTTCTTTGACTCATTTTTGGTAATTTACTGTACCTATCTAGAATATCAAGTTTTTGTTTAAGACTTAAATCGCGTCGTTTCTTTTGAGATTCGGACATCTTGCTATACTGTCCTTTGAATCTTCAAGTGACACTAAACTCTACAAAACAAACGAAAAAGATCTTTAAAAATTAAGTTATGTAAAATCACACTGAAATACTGTAATAAACGTTCATAAAAATTCACTGTTAAAAAATACAGTAGGACTGTACTGTAAATGGCTCAGTAGTAACATCAACTAATGTTAACAAACAACTAAAGACGACTCAAGCGAGGCTAGGGTGTTTGCATAAACAAAGAGTAAGGGAGACATTCTGAGAACTGTGCTAAGTGCTGAAACCTTTATAAAGTATTTCTGTCATTCTAAAAATAAACATTCTATGAATTGGGCGTCATTGTGTGTTGCACGTGCTGTTTACACTACTTTGTAGACATTTTTACTTGGTCCATGCTAGTATACGTTGACGCATATGATTTTGAATGGCAAATTAAATGATAATAATAAGGAAACAGATGATTACAATAAGCGGCCTAATTACAATGTATTAATATACGTCCGTGTTTGTTTTTCAATGAAACGATAAAAATAACCGAATGATAACATTAACCGTGATCACAATAAGCGGCGCCGACTGTATAAACAAATAGATGGCATAGCAATGGGATCACTCCTCTCAAGTATAATATCAGAAATTGACCTCCAAAACCTTGACGAATTAATTACACAAACCATAAAAACACACGACCTCAATGGACATTGGATACGATATGTTGACGATGGATTATACATCTCACGAAATAAAGCAATAAATAATATCATCCTAAATGAAGTCAACAACTTACACCCTTATACGTAGAATCATCAATTTGAGCTACACTATATGCTTTAATTTTCTATCCTTACATTACCATACTACATCAACTGTTTTTTTTCTGTATATGACAGATGTCCTTTTCCTCATCCATTTCACAATTTGTCTGTATTTGCTACCTCATCTGATCGGGGTAGGAAAGGGGTATGGGTAAACACCTCGCTGCATCCTAACCTGAAATAGCCAATAGTTTAGTTTCACTCTGAATTTACAATATGATATAGTATGAAGGATATCAAAATATATACCTCCAGGAATTTCTGAAGGAAAAAGGGGGTTCAAAAAATTTAGGGGCTAGTTTTCAATTATTTGTGAATTAAATGTATACTAAATTGTTTTTGTTTTAAACTAATGTATTGTTTTTATAAATTATAACTGTATCCCCTTGTCCCAAAGATTTTTCTAGCTATATCTCCCCAAAATGACTATCCTCATTACATAAAACAGTAAGTATGACATTTTAATACATGTTTAAGTGTTTTCGAAAATGTTTACTGTTTAAAAACAATTTTATTTCCCATGTTTTAGTGCTGGCTACATACACAACTCATCCGTTACGATGTATGATACATATTTTATGCAATTTAATACATTACCACCACTTCAAAATTGTTGTGAATTATAACTCTACACGTATGAAAACCACAAAAAAATTTGTAAATTTTGGCTTAACATATTTTTACAGTTACAGCTCCTTAAATTTTATTGTAGGCTTATAATTGAATTCAGGTTTTAAAAGTGTAATTTTTAAAGTTTTTATATTTATTTTTTCAGTTATTAAATATTTTTTGTTATGTTACAAATGTATATGTACATTACGGTATAAATTAAAACAGTCAATTCTAAATCATTACATTGGTTTATAATAACAAACACAGTAGTTTATTATAGCAAACAAACTAGTTTTGATGACTAGTGCTTGCCTGATGAAGGTGACATAGTTGTCGAAACTAGTCTGTTTTAATAAACCAATGTGAAAGGAGATATTTTTAAATTTTTACTGTTGTGAATTGTTCTCACTAGCTAAGCTCTAATAACATAATATACAGTATATACATTGCCTTACATTAGTTTACATAAGATTTAAATATATACTTTACCAAAATTTTGGAAAACAGGTATGGGGTGATTATTTAAATTTGGTTTTACACCCAGGGACGTATTTAGGGTAAGGCGACCGCCTAGGGCGCCGTCAGATTAGGGGCGCCACGAAATAATGTACAAGTGCCCGCGTACACTCTAAATTCCATCGAGTTTCATCGAAATTCATTCAAAGGCGAGTGGGTTTCACTCGTATTCGGATAGGACACATTTTGACTCGAGCTTCGAGTTAAAGGCTCACTTGCCTTTAAGTGAAATTCACTTGTCTTCGAGTAACATTCATTTGAACAAAAGTAAAATTTAACTCAAAGCTCGAGTCAAAGTGTGCCCCACCCGAATACGAGTGAATTTCGCTTGATGAAATTTAGAGTGTAAGGCGCAAGGCAAACTTTTTTACCGTTGATCGCATAAGTCGACTTTAGTCCCTAGTGACAGAATCTGGATTTATTTATTCCCTGCATATTTGTGGGTTTTTGTATAATTTGCAAACATTACCCAATAATGAAACCCTTAAAAAATGTTGCATAAATTTACAAAATCATTTGACAGTAGGAGTGGTCTCAGATATAAATGGCATTGAACTCTATGAGGAAATTGGACATATGAAAGTTATTTTGAGTGAACCTGCAAATACTCAAGTCCAGGAAAAGACTGATTCGATACACCCCATAGAAGTGCTGAGAACAATTAAAGCTTTCGATTTGAAAAATCTTTTTACCAATCTATGGATTGCTTTAAGAATTCTTCTCGTCACCCCTATTACTGTTGTTAGTGATGAGAGGAGTTTCAGTAAACTTAAACTCATAAAAACTTATTTGAGATCAACAATGACAGAAAATGAAATTGCACGAAAAGTAGATTTTGATTCAGTGATAACTTTTGTGGAATCCAAAGCTCGTAAAGTTGTATTGCAATATTTAATATTTTTTTCAAAATATTTTTATAATTAAGTTGTAATTTGTATTTATAAAATATTTTAGTATTCTATGAATAATTACTTGATTTTTGAATGAATAAGAGTATGAATAAATATATATTTAAACAATAGAGTCGTTTTAATTTTTAATGAGTAATATGTGTATGTTAAAAGCTTTTGAAAACCACTCGCCTTACATGGGGCGCCAGGAGATTTTTCGCCTAGGGCGCCAGAAAACCTAGATACGGCCCTGTTTACACCCAGTATCCCTATTTCACTGTAGGTATGTGGTCTATCAAAAGAATACCCATAAGTAATACCAAGATTATATACCTATCATCGTCACTATCTTAACAAACCAAGGTCAGCGTTTTTATTGAATTGCTTATCAATAATCTAATCGTTTTGAAAAACATTAATCGAAATTTTTGTCTAAAATGCATTTGTTTGAATTAAAAGTATTAATCATTTGTCAACTGTAAAATAATATTTTAGCATTTTTTCATATGCCTATATATATATATATATATATATATATATATATATATATATATATATATTTAAAGAGATAAGTCAAAATACAAATACAAGAATTATAATTGAATTTACAATTCAATTAGAATTTCAATTTACAATTTAGAATTGTAAATTCAATTATAATTCTTGTATTTGTATTTTGACTTAGTTCTTTATTAATACACAAGAATACATATTGTGTGTGTGTGTGTCTGTGTGTGTGTGTGTGTGTTCTCATATTATCAGCCACTAATTAAAATACACTTTTTTGCTATCTTTAATGTAAAATAAATTTTACAAATAGTTTTAATACAAAATCCAGAAGGTCGTCATTATCTACCGGCAAAACTCATCATATGACTCTACCGGAAATTATTCTAGAAAATAGTCTAGTAATCAGCTGATATTGTAGTAAATTTTTGTAACGATCGTGTTCATGTTTAAAATATAAAATTGGACGTTTCAATATTTAAAATGTTTGCGTAGCTACTCTGTACAATATTTAGTGTTTTTACGTTTTGATGTGTGGTGTTATAGTGGAGAATAGTTTTTGTAAAGAGTGATGAACGTTTTTCTTAAAGCTTAATTAAATTAAGGTTAGGTTTTATTTGTGCGGGAGGAGCTGCCGGTTACAGGTAAGGTAACCTTACTTTTTTTTTATAGTTTTTTGTAAAGATTTAAGGTACTACATTTTTCTGTAGGAATTAAAATTGTTGAAAAAAGTTTTATTAAAAACTATTTATGTAGCTTGAATTCGTTTTATAGTAACTATAATTTAACAAATGTATGTAAGGTTTATTTTACATTTATTTAAACTAATAGTAAATTTAAATAAAACTAAAAGTATAATTTCTCATATTTAACGTAACTGTTGCGGTATACTATATAGAATGATAAATTATGTATGTTTTTCATTTTCCATTAATAAAACAGACATTACAGCTTTGAAAATATTTTTGTTACTCTTAAATTAACTGATAATTTAAAACTTTATCAACTAATGGTAGCTTAAAACTGTATTTAAGTTTCCAACCAGTTTCTGTTCTGTTATTTTGTAATTTTACTTATATTTACATTCATAAAACTGTTGATGTATTTGTAAGGTTGGGTTAGAAAAAAATTCATCAAATATTTGTTTATAGTTTCTATTGTCAATTTTAAAGCTATTTACCTAATTCAAATAATACTTCTTGTTTCATACCAATTTACTACGTTAAGCAGTTCCTTTCCACTGAGATCAAGCCAGTAAGTTGCCCGTTTTCTGAAGACTGCGGTAAAATATTTTCCTAGCTCATTTGAAATACTGCATTCTAGTTAGAGAAATGGATATTATGTATATAATATTGATAATTTTATTTGGAATATTTTTATCTACTTTTAATTATTCAAAGATGGTGATATAATACCTTCTTTATTATGATGTTTCAAGTCTTATTAGTAACATTTCAGTGTCAATTCTTGTAAAATATATTATATAATGCTTTAATACATTGATTGCACTTGCAAGTCATATTTCTTATCCATTTATAATACCAATGAAGGGTCATGGCTTTCTTTAGATATAACTTCCTTATTTTACTTATCTTTTTCCATCTCTTGGGATATGCTTCATCTATTTATACTTGAGGTTGTAATGGGTGAGGCTTCAGTAGGGAATAGAGGCTACCTGAATAATATTACACCATCATATATTTCCCAGACCACTGAAGTTGTATCACTATTATATTTTTCTTGTCTCAATTTAAACACGAAAATATCCTAATGACCCAAAAACAGAAGTTGGAAGAAAAATTACTAAACCTCCTGCATTTAAGTAATTGTAAAATTTCATATAATTTATATATCTTGTTGACTTATAGTTATGTTTTATTAGTTTACAAAATTCTTCTTTTAATAGATATTACAACCTCTTAAATTATTTACCCGTAATATCAGGTTTAGTGAATATTAGGTTAAATAGCCAGCTCTAATCACTCAGTTTGGAAATTTATCTAACTTTTAATTTTTTTGTGGTAAAAAACTGGGTTTTTACGTTTGCATTTAACTTTTTTTTCATTAGAATTTTGCCCAGTGCCGGTATTTTTATCAGGTTTTTATAAGTTACTATGTATAATACTGAAATTAATCTATATGTCATATGACTATAAAGATAATAAAAAAATGTCAAAATCGCCGCTTAATATTTACAAAATATTAATTTATTTTTAATTGAACAGTCAATTTATTATTAAACTAATTTCTTATAGGAGGCTTTCACTACCAGGCTATATATTAAGTATTCCTATAATCTGGAGAATGATGTGTTACAACATGCTCCTGAACCTGGTAGAGAGTAAGCATTTAACCCTACACAAGGGTTAACATATGCATTCCTTATATTACTGTAAACGGTTTATGGTTTTATATCTGATTTAATCCTTTCCATTTTTTCATAGCTTATAAAAATAGTAATAGTCATACTGGCTGGTGTTCTAAAACCGCAAGCAATAAGAATTGATAGCTTAAGATTATCCAATATTTGGTAGAGTATTTTTGCAGTGAATGCTGTCATTATACTCTCTCATAGATAACTAACATAGTTTTCTTGTTATTACATTGATTAACTATATAATCTGGTGTCAGAACTCTCCACTGAATTTAAAATCTTTCTGTTGTCAACTTTACAAAATGTTACTTTGCAAAGCAAATGCCATAAGGTTCAATAATTAATTTGTTTATTAAGACATATTGAAATTTTGATATGATTAATTACCCTATTTATAAAAAGGGCTAGGATGAAAGAAAATTATGGGGTTTTTGTTATAAAAATGGATTTCATTGTTTTATGAGTTGAAGGATGTAATTTTTACTCAGCTCTGAAACTTCCGATATTTCACACAACAAAATTAATTTAGATTTAGTAAATTTCAAAACAGAATGGTATCTGATTTCTTGAAATTTTACTTACAAGGTCTGTGTACTAATATCTTAATTATGTTTAATTCACAGGGAAAACTTAAATATTAATCAAGGTGAGTGGATTGCCATTATCTCTAGTATTGAGGTTACACAATGTAAGTGCTTTATACACGTAATAAGCTCTTAAAAGCTCTATCAAATTTCACGAGGCTATTAAAACATTTTTCTAAATGAAGTTATAAAGTGGATAGATTTTATTATTTTCATAAGATTATAATTACTTACGGGGAAGCTTTAAAAGTTGTTATTAAGAGTGTTGTAGTAATTAAAAATTTAAACAATTAAATTAATATAAAAAATGGAAAGATGAAGCATAATGGTAATTAAAACTCAGGACCATCAAATATTTTTTTAAATATGGACACTAGCATAATTGCTAATCTTTGGTTTAGTTTGCAGAAATTTAAACAAACTATCTAAAACATAAATTATTTAAGAGAAAGGGACATAGGATAATCCTGATGATGTTGTTACAGTTTATCAATGAAAAGCTTTGAATATAAATAAATAATATTCTTGTATTTGAATAACCTATGTTGTTTTGAATTATTAAACAAGAAAACATATTTTATATTTATATAAAATTAACCTTACAGGGTTATATATAAAGTGCTGTGCAATTAATGTGTTATAATTATAGGTTAGATTTGAGACTTGATTATTAATTTTAAAAAATTTGATTACATATTTAATATTTAACATACTGACTAAACAATCAAATATCTAGAATTTTTGTGTATTATTACATATATTTGAAAAAGATATTTTGAACAACTCAAGATATATAATTTTATCATTCCTACTGAAGATTTTCATCTTTACAAATTGATACTGGAACAAATATTTTATAATATACAACCAGAAGCAGATGTTTACAATATAATCTAGAATATTTTATACTAATATATTTTAAAATGATTTCTATTAATAACTGTAAGGTTGCCTTAACAAAAGACATTAATTTATTTGAAAAACGTAAAATTAAACTAATGAATACAAATTGTAATATATACTTTAATAAACAATGCATTATAAATATTATAATTCCAAAATATGCAAAAATTACACTAAACAAAAATAATATAGCTCAAAAAACATGTAAACAAGCCGAAAAATTATGGGTTAAAAATGAAATACAAAACTAGTATAAAAAGAAAAATATTTTAACTATTGAAATATATAGGCTACATATAAAATTAGCTTCTATAATGAATAACATAAAATGGGAAGAAAAATATAATAAAATCAATTTATTTATAAATAAAATTAGAAATATAAAAATAAATAGAATAAACAAAAAACTTAAAAATTTGAAGTTAGAAAAACAAATAAAAGATGTACCTGAAATTAAATATCATAATTTTCACCTTAATGTAGTTAATCTATCAAAAATACTAGATTTAATAATAATGAAATAAAACTACTAGAAAACAACAAAACCAATATAAAAACAGACATACATAATAATATTATAATAGATACAGAACTAGTTATTAGTAAACTAAATAAGAGCTTACAAGAAAATATCAGAATCGAAGCAGCTTTTGAAATTAAAAAATTGATTAAAAATAATACAGTTAATAAAACACATAAGAAAAAATATTTAGAAATTAAAGATTTAAAACAAAAATTACAAAATAATAATCTTATTACAATAAAGGCAGATAAAAGTAATGCTATTGTCATTATTGATAAAAATGAACACATTACAAAAACAGAAAAATATATAAATGATAATCAATTTTGTCAAATATGTAAGAATCCTACGAATAAATTTCAAAATAAAATTAAAAATATTGTAAAATCTTCATATAAATTATTCAATAAAAATAATGTTAGCAACTATATAAATGATAATCCAAAAATTCCAATATTGAATGGACTTGTTAAATTTCATAAAATAGATAAATCAATAAGACCGTTAATAAATTTTATAAATGCTCCATCTTATAAAATATCAAAAATTATGGTAAATATTCTTAAAGATAAAATAGAACTAAATAATAATCATACTATCATAAATTCTATTGATCCTATTGAAAAACTAAATACAATCAAAATTGATGATAATACAAAATTAGTATCATTAGATATAAAAAATATGTATACTAACATACCTATAAAAGAAACTCTCGAAATTATAAAATCTAAATTAGAATACGAGAAAGATAAAATTAACATTAGAAATTTTAAATAGACTCAAAATTATTTTTCATACAATAACAAAATTTATAAACAAGAAAATGCTCTTGCTATGGGCTCGGCATTATCAAATATATTATCTGAAATATTTTTACAACAATTAGATAATAAAATAGATGAAATTATAAAAATATATGATAAAAATGGTTATTGGGTCCGATATGTAGATGATGGAATGTACAAACAATAATAATATAAATTTAACAAATATTTTGGATAAAAATAAATAAAATTAATAATAAAATCAAATTTACTTATGAAATAGAAACAAATAATAAAATAAATTTTCTAGAGTTAACAATAATAAGAAAAAATGAAAAATTTGAATACTGTATATGATATACCATAAAACAAACTTTAACAAACCAAATTATACCAAATAATTCTAATCACCCATATAATCAAAAAATGGCTGCTTTATATAACTTGTTATATAGAATGCATAATATCCCCATGAATGAAGAAAATAAGTGAAAAAACATAATTTATCAAATTACAATAGAAAACTGTTATAAAAAGAAAACTGTTGACAAACTTAATTATGATATTTTTAATAAACAACATAATAATTTAATTTACAAAAATAATAACAGTACCATATGGACTTCATTTTTATTTATAGGCCATGAAATAAAAAATATCACCAAATTATTTAAAAATACAAATGTCAAAATTGCTTACAAAACTAATAACAAAATAATAAACATAATAAATAATAATAATAAAACAAATAATATGCATGAAAAAGGTGGTGTTTATAAAGTAGAATGTGAAAACTGTAATAAAACCTATATACGTCAAACCAAGAAAAAATTAAAAGAAAGATTTAAAGAACCTATATTAATCCAGAAATATATAAATCAAATTTTCCAAATCAAATCATTGTATAAATAATAAGCACCAATTTCCAAACATTGAAAATATGAAACTTATAAAAGAAATTAATAAAGGATTAAGAATTAATATATATGAAGCATTTGAAAAATATAAATACAGTAATAATAACAAATTAATAAAAGAGCAAATACAAATACATTCTAAATTTGATACTATATTCAATGTCTATAATGTTACAACAACAAAATAAACTTGGTAATTTGTATAAATTTAGCAACAATTCTATTTCTAATTTAACAGACATTTTAAGCCTATATCTTGCATTATTGTATTTTTCATTCCTGATGATGTTGGTACTGTTTACCAACGAAAAGCTTTGAATATAAATTAATAAATAATTCTTGTATTTGAATAACCTTAGTTATTTTTGATTACTAAACAAGAAAACATATTATATATATATATATATATATATATATATATATATATATATATATATATATATATATATTTGTGTGTGTGTGTGTGTGTGTGTTTAACTTTGCAACACTGTTTTCTTGTATTCACTTATCCCTTTCACTATAAGTACTTAAACAAGAATGTAACTTAGTGTTTATGCGAGTTAACTTTCAAAGATTGATAGTACGAGTATCTTCATTGTCGAGCATCAACTGAACGGGGTATTGTAGTAGACTCAGTCTACTTGCATAATATATATATACTAAACAAGAAGAATTGTTTTTAAGTAATTAGAGTATAATTAAATCCAATGTTAAAAGATTTTCAAAGCTAAACAAATAATAATATTTACAACCTATAACATTTATGTAAAAGACTCGACAAAACATAATATATATGGTTGATGCTCTTTATATTTTTAAACTGATTTCATCATCATTAAACTATGTACTTAAGTTCTTGACAGAAATTATTTTATCTGGGTAAAATTTTTGAAGAATCTGGCTTCAAATAAATTTAATTTAGTCTTAAAGTAATAATTAATAAATTCTGTTTTTTGGAGATTCCATATAAGGGTCTGTTTCATTGTTTTTTTTATTAATTTTATTAAAAATATTGTCACTGCCTCATACGAATAGTTTTTGTAATAAAAGGACAGTAGCAATTAAAGAAACTTTTTACTTTTTTGGTAATTATTCCGACGTGCGACTACCGCTATTTTCTTGAAATTGTTTTACTTTTCTTATGTATTTTTAGGCCCTAGACACGAATCCAACATTATTTTTTGTTTGCTGACGCCGTTTTTTTAAAATATACTTTAAAAAACATAACCTAAACTAACCTTTATTGACGTACGACTAACGTTAATTTCGTGAATTTGTTTTTACTTTTCTTATGTATTTTCACGTTTTTACATATGTACGTTCCTTACGTTTTTAAGTATTTTTGTGAAAGTTACTTTTATTTTAAATGTTAAATTGTAATGACATGTAGGCCTATAGCGTGAACCGAGCGCGCAGTTGCTACAGCGCACTGCACTACGTTTAAATCTGTAATTACTATACATTACTATATACCTACAAAGTATCCAGTCAGGATAGATTTGGTAATAATTTTATTCAGAATTACTATCTATTTTTATTAAATTATAACCAAATCTATCCTGACTTGATACTTCATAGGTAAATTTTAATGTAGGTATATAGTAATGCTGTATAAAACTATAACTAAATCTGTCCTAACTGATTACTTCGTAGGTATATTTCAATATAGTAGATAGTAAAATTGAATATAATTATAACGGTAGTCGCACGTCGGAACGTACGTCAATAAGGTTATTTTTTTAAAGTATATTAAAAAAAAAACGGTGTCAGCGACAATAATTAATGTTGGATTCGTGTCTAGGACGTAAAAATACATAAGAAAAGTAAAAAACATTTCACGAAAATAGCGGTAGTCGCACGTCGGAACAGTGGTAGTAGCACGTCGGAACGTACATCAATAAAGGTTACGTTTTTTAAGTATATTTTAAAAAAACGGCGTCAGCGACAAAAAATATGTTGGATTCGTGTCTAGGAGGTAAAAATACATAAGGAAAGTAAAAAAAGTTCACGAAAATAGCGGTAGTCGCACGTCGGAATAATTACCACTTTTTTTTCATCAAAGAAAAATCGTAATTTTTGATCAAACATTTTTAACCTCTCAAAATATACAAAATTTTGGTGGGTCATATTCAAAATATGATCCATATATTTACTCAACCCATGCAAAGTAAACTATTTATATTATTGTGCAAATATTTTGTAATCAATAGTCTTAGCACTACTTTCCAAAATAGTGTGCTGTAATTGTGTTTTTCCAATTTTTTGTTCTATTAATTATAACACAATGATATATTCTTTCATTTCTGTTACACCTAATGATTTTGTTAAATAACTGAAGTAGAAAAAGAAACCCCTTTTTCTGCAATGGTCATAAATCTTAATTTATTTCTAAATGTTAAACAGTTTTTATTTAACTTGTTCCTTTTTAAAGTAATGTCAGATTTATCTCTTATATATTAATATAAATTATATTTTATAATTATATTATATAATATATACATACATTATATAATAATATGTTATATATATTTATATATGAAATATTATGTATTTACCTAAGTACTTATTTTAATGGTGTTAAATTTGCCTGCAGCAGTTTGTAAGTAACCCAAGATAGCCATGATATATTCCTTACAGCATTGTTTGTAATGCTCTTATATTGTACTTCCTATACCATGTCTATTATTCTTAACATATTGTTTCATACCATATAAAATAGTTTTGCACTGTTAAAATACAGAAATATGTTTTCCACACAGAAAGATGTTAACCACCACAGATATTTTGTCTAAAAATGCGATAGCTACTCTTCTCATTGAACCTTTATGTTGACAAACTATAGGTCAATGATATCTGTTTGTAGGGCATCAAAAACTAGTACTTACTTATCCACCCTCCTTTGATGTTGATACATTAAAGGTTGATCTCCGTGTGTAAGGGATCTACAGTAAGTGGTAATTGCTTAGAGCTCTTAACCTAAAACTGTAAGACATTGATTCACCACGGGTTTTCAAGAACAGAGACCTGTCCCGGTTTTTTTTCATAACAACAATTAAAGTGAAGTATATTCTGCTTGCTTATGATAATTTGAAAGATATTTGAGCCATTTAACTATACGCCAGTGTCCATACTTAGAAAAATGTATAAAGGTCCTGAGTTTTAATTAACAACAAACTTCATCTTTACACTTTTTATATTTATTCAATTCAGTTTTAAATATTAAATTAACCTATTTCAAGAACCTTAACAACAAGTTTTTAAGCTTTCCCTGTTTTATAATTTAATTAGTTTAAAAAATTATTTTAATAATTTAAGCAATCTATCCATTATAATTTCATTTAGAAAAACAGTTTAATAGGCTAGTACTTTTCGATAGAGATTTTAAGGGTTATATTACCTTACATTGTGTAAGTTTCAGACTTAAATTGCAATGGACCTGATATAATACTGTTTTATACTCTATATTTAATGGGAGTAACCGCAATAGAGTATAACTTTACATTGTGTAAGCTTCAGGCTTAAATTGCAATGGACCTGATATAATACTGTTTTATACTCTATATTTAATGGGAGTAACCGCAATAGAGTATAACCTTACATTGTGTAAGCTTCAGGCTTAAATTGCAATGGACCTGATATAATACTATTTTCTACTCTTTATTTAATGGGAATAACCACAATAGAGTGAAACCTTACATTGTGTAAGCTTCAGGCTTAAATTGCAATGGACCTGAGATATAATACTGTTTTCTACTCTATATTTAATGGGAGTAACCGCAATAGAGTATAACCTTACATTGTGTAAGCTTCAGGCTTAAATTGCAATGGACCTGCTATAATACTATTTTCTACTCTTTATTTAATGGGAGTAACCACAATAGAGTGAAACCTTACATTGTGTAAGCTTCAGGCTTAAATTGCAATGGACCTGATATAATACTGTTTTCTACTCTATATTTAATGGGAGTAACCGCAATAGAGTATAACCTTCCATTGTGTAAGCTTCAGGCTTAAATTGCAATGGACCTGATATAATACTATTTTCTACTCTTTATTTAATGGGAATAACCACAATAGAGTGAAACCTTACATTGTGTAAGCTTCAGGCTTAAATTGCAATGGACCTGATATAATACTATTTTCTACTCTTTATTTAATGGGAATAACCACAATAGAGTATAACCTTACATTGTGTAAGCTTCAGGCTTAAATTGCAATGGACCTGATATAATACTGTTTTCTACTCTATATTTAATGGGAGTAACCGCAATAGAGTATAACCTTACATTGTGTAAGCTTCAGGCTTAAATTGCAATGGACCTGATATAATACTGTTTTCTACTCTTTATTTAATGGGAGTAACCACAATAGAGTATAACCTTACATTGTGTAAGCTTCAGGCTTAAATTGCAATGGACCTGATATAATACTATTTTCTACTCTTTATTTAATGGGAGTAACCACAATAGAGTGTAACCTTACATTGTGTAAGCTTCAGGCTTAAATTGCAATGGACCTGATATAATACTGTTTTCTACTCTTTATTTAATGGGAGTAACCACAATAGAGTATAACCTTACATTGTGTAAGCTTCAGGCTTAAATTGCAATGGACCTGATATAATACTATTTTCTACTCTTTATTTAATGGGAGTAACCACAATAGAGTGTAACCTTACATTGTGTAAGCTTCAGGCTTAAATTGCAATGGACCTGATATAATACTGTTTTCTACTCTATATGTAATGGGAATAACCACAATAGAGTATAACCTTACATTGTGTAAGCTTCAGGCTTAAATTGCAATGGACCTGATATAATACTGTTTTCTACTCTATATGTAATGGGAATAACCACAATAGAGTATAACCTTACATTGTGTAAGCTTCAGGCTTAAATTGCAATGGACCTGATATAATACTGTTTTCTACTCTATATTTAATGGGAGTAACCGCAATAGAGTATAACCTTACATTGTGTAAGCTTCAGGCTTAAATTGCAATGGACCTGATATAATACTGTTTTCTACTCTATATGTAATGGGAATAACCACAATAGAGTATAACCTTACATTGTGTAAGCTTCAGGCTTAAATTGCAATGGACCTGATATAATATTGTTTTCTACTCTATATGTAATGGGAATAACCACAATAGAGTATAACCTTACATTGTGTAAGCTTCAGGCTTAAATTGCAATGGACCTGATATAATACTGTTTTCTACTCTATATGTAATGGGAATAACCACAATAGAGTATAACCTTACATTGTGTAAGCTTCAGGCTTAAATTGCAATGGACCTGATATAATACTGTTTTCTACTCTATATGTAATGGGAATAACCACAATAGAGTATAACCTTACATTGTGTAAGCTTCAGGCTTAAATTGCAATGGACCTGATATAATACTGTTTTCTACTCTATATTTAATGGGAGTAACCGCAATAGAGTATAACCTTACATTGTGTAAGCTTCAGGCTTAAATTGCAATGGACCTGATATAATACTGTTTTCTACTCTATATGTAATGGGAATAACCACAATAGAGTATAACCTTACATTGTGTAAGCTTCAGGCTTAAATTGCAATGGACCTGATATAATACTGTTTTCTACTCTATGTGTAATGGGAATAACCACAATAGAGTATAACCTTACATTGTGTAAGCTTCAGGCTTAAATTGCAATGGACCTGATATAATACTGTTTTCTACTCTATATGTAATGGGAGTAACCACAATAGAGTATAACCTTACATTGTGTAAGCTTCAGGCTTAAATTGCAATGGACCTGATATAATACTGTTTTCTACTCTATATTTAATGGGAGTAACCGCAATAGAGTATAACCTTACATTGTGTAAGCTTCAGGCTTAAATTGCAATGGACCTGATATAATACTGTTTTCTACTCTATATGTAATGGGAATAACCACAATAGAGTATAACCTTACATTGTGTAAGCTTCAGGCTTAAATTGCAATGGACCTGATATAATACTGTTTTCTACTCTATATGTAATGGGAGTAACCACAATAGAGTATAACCTTACATTGTGTAAGCTTCAGGCTTAAATTGCAATGGACCTGATATAATACTATTTTCTACTCTTTATTTAATGGGAGTAACCACAATAGAGTGTAACCTTACATTGTGTAAGCTTCAGGCTTAAATTGCAATGGACCTGATATAATACTGTTTTCTACTCTATATGTAATGGGAATAACCACAATAGAGTATAACCTTACATTGTGTAAGCTTCAGGCTTAAATTGCAATGGACCTGATATAATACTGTTTTCTACTCTATATGTAATGGGAATAACCACAATAGAGTATAACCTTACATTGTGTAAGCTTCAGGCTTAAATTGCAATGGACCTGATATAATACTGTTTTCTACTCTATATTTAATGGGAGTAACCGCAATAGAGTATAACCTTACATTGTGTAAGCTTCAGGCTTAAATTGCAATGGACCTGATATAATACTGTTTTCTACTCTATATGTAATGGGAATAACCACAATAGAGTATAACCTTACATTGTGTAAGCTTCAGGCTTAAATTTCAATGGACCTGATATAATATTGTTTTCTACTCTATATGTAATGGGAATAACCACAATAGAGTATAACCTTACATTGTGTAAGCTTCAGGCTTAAATTGCAATGGACCTGATATAATACTGTTTTCTACTCTATATGTAATGGGAATAACCACAATAGAGTATAACCTTACATTGTGTAAGCTTCAGGCTTAAATTGCAATGGACCTGATATAATACTGTTTTCTACTCTATATGTAATGGGAATAACCACAATAGAGTATAACCTTACATTGTGTAAGCTTCAGGCTTAAATTGCAATGGACCTGATATAATACTGTTTTCTACTCTATATTTAATGGGAGTAACCGCAATAGAGTATAACCTTACATTGTGTAAGCTTCAGGCTTAAATTGCAATGGACCTGATATAATACTGTTTTCTACTCTATATGTAATGGGAATAACCACAATAGAGTATAACCTTACATTGTGTAAGCTTCAGGCTTAAATTGCAATGGACCTGATATAATACTGTTTTCTACTCTATGTGTAATGGGAATAACCACAATAGAGTATAACCTTACATTGTGTAAGCTTCAGGCTTAAATTGCAATGGACCTGATATAATACTGTTTTCTACTCTATATGTAATGGGAGTAACCACAATAGAGTATAACCTTACATTGTGTAAGCTTCAGGCTTAAATTGCAATGGACCTGATATAATACTGTTTTCTACTCTATATTTAATGGGAGTAACCGCAATAGAGTATAACCTTACATTGTGTAAGCTTCAGGCTTAAATTGCAATGGACCTGATATAATACTGTTTTCTACTCTATATGTAATGGGAATAACCACAATAGAGTATAACCTTACATTGTGTAAGCTTCAGGCTTAAATTGCAATGGACCTGATATAATACTGTTTTCTACTCTATATTTAATGGGAGTAACCGCAATAGAGTATAACCTTACATTGTGTAAGCTTCAGGCTTAAATTGCAATGGACCTGATATAATACTGTTTTCTACTCTATATGTAATGGGAATAACCACAATAGAGTATAACCTTACATTGTGTAAGCTTCAGGCTTAAATTGCAATGGACCTGATATAATACTGTTTTCTGCTCTATATGTAATGGGAATAACCACAATAGAGTATAACCTTACATTGTGTAAGCTTCAGGCTTAAATTGCAATGGACCTGATATAATACTGTTTTCTACTCTATATTTAATGGGAGTAACCGCAATAGAGTATAACCTTACATTGTGTAAGCTTCAGGCTTAAATTGCAATGGACCTGATATAATACTTTTTTCTACTCTATATGTAATGGGAATAACCACAATAGAGTATAACCTTACATTGTGTAAGCTTCAGGCTTAAATTGCAATGGACCTGATATAATACTGTTTTCTACTCTATATTTAATGGGAGTAACCGCAATAGAGTATAACCTTACATTGTGTAAGCTTCAGGCTTAAATTGCAATTCACCTGATATAATACTGTTTTCTACTCTATATTTAATGGGAGTAACCGCAATAGAGTATAACCTTACATTGTGTAAGCTTCAGGCTTAAATTGCAATGGACCTGATATAATACTGTTTTCTACTCTATATGTAATGGGAATAACCACAATAGAGTATAACCTTACATTGTGTAAGCTTCAGGCTTAAATTGCAATGGACCTGATATAATACTGTTTTCTACTCTATATTTAATGGGAGTAACCGCAATAGAGTATAACCTTACATTGTGTAAGCTTCAGGCTTAAATTGCAATGGACCTGATATAATACTGTTTTCTACTCTATATGTAATGGGAATAACCACAATAGAGTATAACCTTACATTGTGTAAGCTTCAGGCTTAAATTGCAATGGACCTGATATAATACTGTTTTCTACTCTATATGTAATGGGAATAACCACAATAGAGTATAACCTTACATTGTGTAAGCTTCAGGCTTAAATTGCAATGGACCTGATATAATACTGTTTTCTACTCTATATTTAATGGGAGTAACCGCAATAGAGTATAACCTTACATTGTGTAAGCTTCAGGCTTAAATTGCAATGGACCTGATATAATACTATTTTCTACTCTTTATTTAATGGGAATAACCACAATAGAGTGAAACCTTACATTGTGTAAGCTTCAGGCTTAAATTGCAATGGACCTGATATAATACTATTTTCTACTCTTTATTTAATGGGAATAACCACAATAGAGTGAAACCTTACATTGTGTAAGCTTCAGGCTTAAATTGCAATGGACCTGATATAATACTGTTTTCTACTCTATATTTAATGGGAGTAACCGCAATAGAGTGAAACCTTACATTGTGTAAGCTTCAGGCTTCAATTGCAATGGACCTGATATAATATTGTTTTCTACTCTATATTTAATGGGAGTAACCGCAATAGAGTATAACTTGACATTGTGTAAGCTTCAGGCTTAAATTGCAATGGACCTGATATAATACTGTTTTCTACTCTATATTTAATGGGAGTAACCGCAATAGAGTATAACTTTACATTGTGTAAGCTTCAGGCTTAAATTGCAATGGACCTGATATAATACTGTTTTCTGCTCTATATTTAATGGGAGTAACCTCAATAGAGTATAACTTTACATTGTGTAAGCTTCAGGCTTAAATTGCAATGGACCTGATATAATACTATTTTCTACTCTTTATTTAATGGGAATAACCACAATAGAGTGAAACCTTACATTGTGTAAGCTTCAGGCTTAAATTGCAATGGACCTGATATAATACTGTTTTATACTCTATATTTAATGGGAGTAACCGCAATAGAGTGTAACCTTACATTGTGTAAGCTTCAGGCTTAAATTGCAATGGACGTGATATAATACTGTTTTCTACTCTATATTTAATGGGAGTAACCGCAATAGAGTATAACCTTACATTGTGTAAGCTTCAGGCTTAAATTGCAATGGACGTGATATAATACTGTTTTCTACTCTATATTTAATGGTAGTAACAGCAATAGAATAAATATAGACATTTGTTTTTTTTATAAATGCAAGTTAAATGTCAATGGTTGATGTTACTTCTCAGAATATAATCATATAATTTAGTAGGATTATTGTGTTTATTTTTCGATATATATCTCGCTGACGTCTAGGTTGCGAAACGCTTGTCTGAAATGGAAAACGGTTAGGTTAACGCGTCGTCACGGTCGGCGTATTCATTGAAACACGTTTTATGGCGTTTCAGCGCAGAATATTATTCAACACACCTGAAACTTGGTTTTATCAGTATTTCAAGGCTGCAGCTGCTTGCATAGCGTTAACTGTATAAATATGTAGGTGATAAAACAGATCTGTAATGTTTACATTTTGTGAGCGTTTTTTTAAAATCATAATTCTATTCGGCTTGTTCGTATCGCAAAGCCACTGCAGGCTGTATCTGTCGGGCGTAAGTAGGTCGTTGGTGAGCCGTGCGCATTGAATGTTTACTAATATTATCACACATTTATTTGTTCACCGAGATGAGGCGTGTGTTGCGAACAGTTGTCGCGTGACGAGGACGGCGAAGTTTCAGCGACAACATACAGGAGGCGTTGCCTTTCGGTTCTACAGGTGGGACATAAGTACTCCCCTATTAGGGAAGCCTAGACAGGGATGCACAACCATTTTGAACGGTGAGCCAATTAATTGCTCATTTTTCTGGAGCCGGGAGGCCGCAGGACTAAATTTACTGAGTTCAACAATTGACGTCTTATATATTCGAGTACATTTTTATGACTTTCCTAAGTTCCTAAAATAGTAATTGTAGTACATAGTAGGTAGTACTATTTATGTTTTGAAAATTGAGTCATTCCGAAACGCGTCAACAAAGGAAAATATTGTAATATTAGGAAAAGCAGAAAAATGTAGACCTACTGGAGTATATACAAATAGTCCTACAGGAGAGTATATTCTCAGGGAAGATGACTATATTAGTAATTTTAACGTAGGAATACGTCTTATTTAGTTGTGCTCAAAATTTTAAATATTGTATCCCACATTTTATATGGTAATGTGTTTAAATACCAGATACACACAGCCATTTTATATGGTAATGTATTTAAATACCAGATACACACAGCCATTTTATATGGTAATGTATTTAAATACCAGATACACACAGCCATTTTATATGGTAATGTGTTTAAATACCAGATACACACAGCCATTTTATATGGTAATGTATTTAAATACCAGATACACACAGCCATTTTATATGGTAATGTATTTAAATACCAGATACACACAGCCATTTTATATGGTAATGTGTTTAAATACCAGATACACACAGCCATTTTATATGGTAATGTATTTAAATACCAGATACACACAACCATTTTATATGGTAATGTGTTTAAATACCAGATGCACACAGCCATTTTATATGGTAATGTGTTTAAATACCAGATACACACAGCCATTTTATATGGTAATGTATTTAAATACCAGATACACACAGCCATTTTATATGGTAATGTGTTTAAATACCAGATACACACAGCCATTTTATATGGTAATGTGTTTAAATACCAGATACACACAGCCATTTTATAATGTATAGGCCTAATAACATGAATAGTTGTAACAATGTAACAACTAGGTGTCAATAATTCCCTATCTTTATAATGTGGCAATCTGGATATTACACCGGGATTAACATGAAACAATTTACACTTTTAAAATGTTTAAAGATTATATGAAGTCTGAAAAAAGTTTATTTTAGTGAAAAATTTGACACCGTTTTTTTTTTTTGATACTTGTTCAATGTTTGTGGTTGCTATTTTCAGAGCTGATTCCAAGTAAATGTCAGATAAACGCATACGAGCTTTAGGTTTGGCAGTTTTCATTGACGAAAAACGTGCTCACAAATAAGGTCGATCAAACACGACCTTTTTAAAAATACTTCTCGCAGATTAACCTTTCTAGAGGTAAATAATTTTTGTACAAACCCATTAGTGAAACTTCACACAATTTTGACTTTAACAGAATCATGTGCTGCAGACCAATAAGTTCCATTGGAATATTGTCACAAACACTGTTAGTGCAGCAATATTATGCTGGTTTATGCATTTCCCTATAAAACAGTATTACGTTTCTCTAAATTCAAGAGCAACATTTTAGTGTGGTACAAAGGTCGCAGAAGAACAAGTCGAGGGCCGTAGGTT
>JBAIZL010000002.1:192115541-192190541 GCA_036971475.1 Prosapia bicincta | reverse complement strand
TCTTAATGCCCCAAGCTGTATAAACGTGATTATTAGCTCCTCTAATGGAGAAGTTCTTAATGCCCCAAGCTGTATAAACGTGATTATTACCTCCTCTAATGGAGAAGTTCTTAATGCCCCCAGCTGTATAAACATGATTATTACCTCCTCTAATGGAGAAGTTCTTAATGCCCCAAGCTGTATAAACGTGATTCTTACCTCCTCTAATGGAGAAGTTCTTAATGCCCCAAGCTGTATAAACGTGATTATTAGCTCCTCTAATGGAGAAGTTCTTAATGCCCCAAGCTGTATAAACGTGATTATTACCTCCTCTAATGGAGACGTTCTTAATGCCCCAAGCTGTATAAACGTGATTATTACCTCCTCTAATGGAGAAGTTCTTAATGCCCCAAGCTGTATAAACGTGATTATTACCTCCTCTAATGGGGACGTTCTTAATGCCCCAAGCTGTATAAACGTGATTATTAGCTCCTCTAATGGAGAATTTCTTAATGCCCCAAGCTGTATAAACGTGATTATTACCTCCTCTAATGGAGAAGTTCTTAATGCCCCAAGCTGTTTAAACGTGATTATTAGCTCCTCTAATGGAGAAGTTCTTAATGGCCCAAGCTGTATAAACGTGATTATTACCTCCTCTAATGGAGAAGTTCTTAATGCCCCAAGCTGTATAAACGTGATTATTACCTCCTCTAATGGAGACGTTCTTAATGCCCCAAGCTGTATAAACGTGATTATTACCTCCTCTAATGGAGAAGTTCTTAATGCCCCAAGCTGTATAAACGTGATTATTACCTCCTCTAATGGAGAAGTTCTTAATGCCCCAAGCTGTATAAACGTGATTATTAGCTCCTCTAATGGAGACGTTCTTAATGCCCCAAGCTGTATAAACGTGATTATTACCTCCTCTAATGGAGAAGTTCTTAATGCCCTAAGCTGTATAAACGTGATTATTACCTCCTCTAATGGAGACGTTCTTAATGCCCCAAGCTGTATAAACGTGATTATTAGCTCCTCTAATGGAGAATTTCTTAATGCCCCAAGCTGTATAAACGTGATTATTACCTCCTCTAATGGAGAAGTTCTTAATGCCCCAAGCTGTATAAACGTGATTATTAGCTCCTCTAATGGAGAAGTTCTTAATGCCCCAAGCTGTATAAACGTGATTATTAGCTCCTCTAATGGAGAAGTTCTTAATGCCCCAAGCTGTATAAACGTGATTATTACCTCCTCTAATGGAGAAGTTCTTAATGCCCCAAGCTGTATAAACGTGATTATTACCTCCTCTAATGGAGAAGTTCTTAATGCCCCAAGCTGTATAAACGTGATTCTTACCTCCTCTAATGGAGAAGTTCTTAATGCCCCAAGCTGTATAAACGTGATTATTAGCTCCTCTAATGGAGAAGTTCTTAATGCCCCAAGCTGTATAAACGTGATTATTACCTCCTCTAATGGAGACGTTCTTAATGCCCCAAGCTGTATAAACGTGATTATTACCTCCTCTAATGGAGAAGTTCTTAATGCCCCAAGCTGTATAAACGTGATTATTACCTCCTCTAATGGAGACGTTCTTAATGCCCCAAGCTGTATAAACGTGATTATTAGCTCCTCTAATGGAGAATTTCTTAATGCCCCAAGCTGTATAAACGTGATTATTACCTCCTCTAATGGAGAAGTTCTTAATGCCCCAAGCTGTATAAACGTGATTATTAGCTCCTCTAATGGAGAAGTTCTTAATGGCCCAAGCTGTATAAACGTGATTATTACCTCCTCTAATGGAGAAGTTCTTAATGCCCCAAGCTGTATAAACGTGATTATTACCTCCTCTAATGGAGACGTTCTTAATGCCCCAAGCTGTATAAACGTGATTATTACCTCCTCTAATGGAGAAGTTCTTAATGCCCCAAGCTGTATAAACGTGATTATTACCTCCTCTAATGGAGACGTTCTTAATGCCCCAAGCTGTATAAACGTGATTATTAGCTCCTCTAATGGAGAATTTCTTAATGCCCCAAGCTGTATAAACGTGATTATTACCTCCTCTAATGGAGAAGTTCTTAATGCCCCAAGCTGTATAAACGTGATTATTAGCTCCTCTAATGGAGAAGTTCTTAATGGCCCAAGCTGTATAAACGTGATTATTACCTCCTCTAATGGAGAAGTTCTTAATGCCCCAAGCTGTATAAACGTGATTATTACCTCCTCTAATGGAGACGTTCTTAATGCCCCAAGCTGTATAAACGTGATTATTACCTCCTCTAATGGAGAAGTTCTTAATGCCCCAAGCTGTATAAACGTGATTATTAGCTCCTCTAATGGAGACGTTCTTAATGCCCCAAGCTGTATAAACGTGATTATTAGCTCCTCTAATGGAGAAGTTCTTAATGCCCCAAGCTGTATAAACGTGATTATTACCTCCTCTAATGGAGAAGTTCTTAATGCCCCAAGCTGTATAAACGTGATTATTACCTCCTCTAATGGAGAAGTTCTTAATGCCCCAAGCTGTATAAACGTGATTATTACCTCCTCTAATGGAGAAGTTCTTAATGCCCCCAGCTGTATAAACGTGATTATTACCTCCTCTAATGGAGAAGTTCTTAATGCCCCAAGCTGTATAAACGTGATTCTTACCTCCTCTAATGGAGAAGTTCTTAATGCCCCAAGCTGTATAAACGTGATTATTAGCTCCTCTAATGGAGAAGTTCTTAATGCCCCAAGCTGTATAAACGTGATTATTACCTCCTCTAATGGAGACGTTCTTAATGCCCCAAGCTGTATAAACGTGATTATTACCTCCTCTAATGGAGAATTTCTTAATGCCCCAAGCTGTATAAACGTGATTATTACCTCCTCTAATGGAGACGTTCTTAATGCCCCAAGCTGTATAAACGTGATTATTAGCTCCTCTAATGGAGAATTTCTTAATGCCCCAAGCTGTATAACCGTGATTATTACCTCCTCTAATGGAGAAGTTCTTAATGCCCCAAGCTGTATAAACGTGATTATTAGCTCCTCTAATGGAGAAGTTCTTAATGGCCCAAGCTGTATAAACGTGATTATTACCTCCTCTAATGGAGAAGTTCTTAATGCCCCAAGCTGTATAAACGTGATTATTACCTCCTCTAATGGAGACGTTCTTAATGCCCCAAGCTGTATAAACGTGATTATTACCTCCTCTAATGGAGAAGTTCTTAATGCCCCAAGCTGTATAAACGTGATTATTACCTCCTCTAATGGAGAAGTTCTTAATGCCCCAAGCTGTATAAACGTGATTATTAGCTCCTCTAATGGAGACGTTCTTAATGCCCCAAGCTGTATAAACGTGATTATTACCTCCTCTAATGGAGAAGTTCTTAATGCCCCAAGCTGTATAAACGTGATTATTACCTCCTCTAATGGAGACGTTCTTAATGCCCCAAGCTGTATAAACGTGATTATTAGCTCCTCTAATGGAGAATTTCTTAATGCCCCAAGCTGTATAAACGTGATTATTACCTCCTCTAATGGAGAAGTTCTTAATGCCCCAAGCTGTATAAACGTGATTATTACCTCCTCTAATGGAGAAGTTCTTAATGCCCCAAGCTGTATAAACGTGATTATTACCTCCTCTAATGGAGAAGTTCTTAATGGCCCAAGCTGTATAAACGTGATTATTAGCTCCTCTAATGGAGAAGTTCTTAATGCCCCAAGCTGTATAAACCTGATTATTACCTCCTCTAATGGAGAAGTTCTTAATGCCCCAAGCTGTATAAACGTGATTATTACCTCCTCTAATGGAGAAGTTCTTAATGCCCCAAGCTGTATAAACGTGATTATTACTTCATCTAATGGAGAAGTTCTTAATGCCCCAAGCTGTATAAACGTGATTATTAGCTCCTCTAATGGAGAAGTTCTTAATGCCCCAAGCTGTATAAACGTGATTATTACCTCCTCTAATGGAGAAGTTCTTAATGCCCCCAGCTGTATAAACATGATTATTACCTCCTCTAATGGAGAAGTTCTTAATGCCCCAAGCTGTATAAACGTGATTCTTACCTCCTCTAATGGAGAAGTTCTTAATGCCCCAAGCTGTATAAACGTGATTATTAGCTCCTCTAATGGAGAAGTTCTTAATGCCCCAAGCTGTATAAACGTGATTATTACCTCCTCTAATGGAGACGTTCTTAATGCCCCAAGCTGTATAAACGTGATTATTACCTCCTCTAATGGAGAAGTTCTTAATGCCCCAAGCTGTATAAACGTGATTATTACCTCCTCTAATGGGGACGTTCTTAATGCCCCAAGCTGTATAAACGTGATTATTAGCTCCTCTAATGGAGAATTTCTTAATGCCCCAAGCTGTATAAACGTGATTATTACCTCCTCTAATGGAGAAGTTCTTAATGCCCCAAGCTGTTTAAACGTGATTATTAGCTCCTCTAATGGAGAAGTTCTTAATGGCCCAAGCTGTATAAACGTGATTATTACCTCCTCTAATGGAGAAGTTCTTAATGCCCCAAGCTGTATAAACGTGATTATTACCTCCTCTAATGGAGACGTTCTTAATGCCCCAAGCTGTATAAACGTGATTATTACCTCCTCTAATGGAGAAGTTCTTAATGCCCCAAGCTGTATAAACGTGATTATTACCTCCTCTAATGGAGAAGTTCTTAATGCCCCAAGCTGTATAAACGTGATTATTAGCTCCTCTAATGGAGACGTTCTTAATGCCCCAAGCTGTATAAACGTGATTATTACCTCCTCTAATGGAGAAGTTCTTAATGCCCTAAGCTGTATAAACGTGATTATTACCTCCTCTAATGGAGACGTTCTTAATGCCCCAAGCTGTATAAACGTGATTATTAGCTCCTCTAATGGAGAATTTCTTAATGCCCCAAGCTGTATAAACGTGATTATTACCTCCTCTAATGGAGAAGTTCTTAATGCCCCAAGCTGTATAAACGTGATTATTAGCTCCTCTAATGGAGAAGTTCTTAATGCCCCAAGCTGTATAAACGTGATTATTAGCTCCTCTAATGGAGAAGTTCTTAATGCCCCAAGCTGTATAAACGTGATTATTACCTCCTCTAATGGAGAAGTTCTTAATGCCCCAAGCTGTATAAACGTGATTATTACCTCCTCTAATGGAGAAGTTCTTAATGCCCCAAGCTGTATAAACGTGATTATTAGCTCCTCTAATGGAGAAGTTCTTAATGCCCCAAGCTGTATAAACGTGATTATTAGCTCCTCTAATGGAGAAGTTCTTAATGCCCCAAGCTGTATAAACGTGATTATTAGCTCCTCTAATGGAGACGTTCTTAATGCCCCAAGCTGTATAAACGTGATTATTACCTCCTCTAATGGAGAAGTTCTTAATGGCCCAAGCTGTATAAACGTGATTATTACCTCCTCTAATGGAGACGTTCTTAATGCCCCAAGCTGTATAAACGTGATTATTAGCTCCTCTAATGGAGAATTTCTTAATGCCCCAAGCTGTATAAACGTGATTATTACCTCCTCTAATGGAGAAGTTCTTAATGCCCCAAGCTGTATAAACGTGATTATTAGCTCCTCTAATGGAGAAGTTCTTAATGGCCCAAGCTGTATAAACGTGATTATTAGCTCCTCTAATGGAGAAGTTCTTAATGCCCCAAGCTGTATAAACGTGATTATTAGCTCCTCTAATGGAGAATTTCTTAATGCCCCAAGCTGTATAACCGTGATTATTACCTCCTCTAATGGAGAAGTTCTTAATGCCCCAAGCTGTATAAACGTGATTATTAGCTCCTCTAATGGAGAAGTTCTTAATGGCCCAAGCTGTATAAACGTGATTATTACCTCCTCTAATGGAGAAGTTCTTAATGCCCCAAGCTGTATAAACGTGATTATTACCTCCTCTAATGGAGACGTTCTTAATGCCCCAAGCTGTATAAACGTGATTATTACCTCCTCTAATGGAGAAGTTCTTAATGCCCCAAGCTGTATAAACGTGATTATTACCTCCTCTAATGGAGAAGTTCTTAATGCCCCAAGCTGTATAAACGTGATTATTAGCTCCTCTAATGGAGACGTTCTTAATGCCCCAAGCTGTATAAACGTGATTATTACCTCCTCTAATGGAGAAGTTCTTAATGCCCCAAGCTGTATAAACGTGATTATTACCTCCTCTAATGGAGACGTTCTTAATGCCCCAAGCTGTATAAACGTGATTATTAGCTCCTCTAATGGAGAATTTCTTAATGCCCCAAGCTGTATAAACGTGATTATTACCTCCTCTAATGGAGAAGTTCTTAATGCCCCAAGCTGTATAAACGTGATTATTACCTCCTCTAATGGAGAAGTTCTTAATGCCCCAAGCTGTATAAACGTGATTATTACCTCCTCTAATGGAGAAGTTCTTAATGGCCCAAGCTGTATAAACGTGATTATTAGCTCCTCTAATGGAGAAGTTCTTAATGCCCCAAGCTGTATAAACCTGATTATTACCTCCTCTAATGGAGAAGTTCTTAATGCCCCAAGCTGTATAAACGTGATTATTACCTCCTCTAATGGAGAAGTTCTTAATGCCCCAAGCTGTATAAACGTGATTATTACTTCATCTAATGGAGAAGTTCTTAATGCCCCAAGCTGTATAAACGTGATTATTAGCTCCTCTAATGGAGAAGTTCTTAATGCCCCAAGCTGTATAAACGTGATTATTACCTCCTCTAATGGAGAAGTTCTTAATGCCCCCAGCTGTATAAACATGATTATTACCTCCTCTAATGGAGAAGTTCTTAATGCCCCAAGCTGTATAAACGTGATTCTTACCTCCTCTAATGGAGAAGTTCTTAATGCCCCAAGCTGTATAAACGTGATTATTAGCTCCTCTAATGGAGAAGTTCTTAATGCCCCAAGCTGTATAAACGTGATTATTACCTCCTCTAATGGAGACGTTCTTAATGCCCCAAGCTGTATAAACGTGATTATTACCTCCTCTAATGGAGAAGTTCTTAATGCCCCAAGCTGTATAAACGTGATTATTACCTCCTCTAATGGGGACGTTCTTAATGCCCCAAGCTGTATAAACGTGATTATTAGCTCCTCTAATGGAGAATTTCTTAATGCCCCAAGCTGTATAAACGTGATTATTACCTCCTCTAATGGAGAAGTTCTTAATGCCCCAAGCTGTTTAAACGTGATTATTAGCTCCTCTAATGGAGAAGTTCTTAATGGCCCAAGCTGTATAAACGTGATTATTACCTCCTCTAATGGAGAAGTTCTTAATGCCCCAAGCTGTATAAACGTGATTATTACCTCCTCTAATGGAGACGTTCTTAATGCCCCAAGCTGTATAAACGTGATTATTACCTCCTCTAATGGAGAAGTTCTTAATGCCCCAAGCTGTATAAACGTGATTATTACCTCCTCTAATGGAGAAGTTCTTAATGCCCCAAGCTGTATAAACGTGATTATTAGCTCCTCTAATGGAGACGTTCTTAATGCCCCAAGCTGTATAAACGTGATTATTACCTCCTCTAATGGAGAAGTTCTTAATGCCCTAAGCTGTATAAACGTGATTATTACCTCCTCTAATGGAGACGTTCTTAATGCCCCAAGCTGTATAAACGTGATTATTAGCTCCTCTAATGGAGAATTTCTTAATGCCCCAAGCTGTATAAACGTGATTATTACCTCCTCTAATGGAGAAGTTCTTAATGCCCCAAGCTGTATAAACGTGATTATTAGCTCCTCTAATGGAGAAGTTCTTAATGCCCCAAGCTGTATAAACGTGATTATTAGCTCCTCTAATGGAGAAGTTCTTAATGCCCCAAGCTGTATAAACGTGATTATTACCTCCTCTAATGGAGAAGTTCTTAATGCCCCAAGCTGTATAAACGTGATTATTACCTCCTCTAATGGAGAAGTTCTTAATGCCCCAAGCTGTATAAACGTGATTATTAGCTCCTCTAATGGAGAAGTTCTTAATGCCCCAAGCTGTATAAACGTGATTATTAGCTCCTCTAATGGAGAAGTTCTTAATGCCCCAAGCTGTATAAACGTGATTATTAGCTCCTCTAATGGAGACGTTCTTAATGCCCCAAGCTGTATAAACGTGATTATTACCTCCTCTAATGGAGAAGTTCTTAATGGCCCAAGCTGTATAAACGTGATTATTACCTCCTCTAATGGAGACGTTCTTAATGCCCCAAGCTGTATAAACGTGATTATTAGCTCCTCTAATGGAGAATTTCTTAATGCCCCAAGCTGTATAAACGTGATTATTACCTCCTCTAATGGAGAAGTTCTTAATGCCCCAAGCTGTATAAACGTGATTATTAGCTCCTCTAATGGAGAAGTTCTTAATGGCCCAAGCTGTATAAACGTGATTATCTTCTCCTGTAATGGAGAAGTTCTTAATGCCCCAAGCTGTATAAACGTGATTATTACCTCCTCTAATGGAGAAGTTCTTAATGCCCCAAGCTGTATAAACGTGATTATTACCTCCTCTAATGGAGAAGTTCTTAATGCCCCAAGCTGTATAAACGTGATTATTAGCTCCTCTAATGGAAAAGTTCTTAATGGCCCAAGCTGTATAAACGTGATTATTAGCTCCTCTAATGGAGAAGTTCTTAATGCCCCAAGCTGTATAAACGTGATTATTAGCTCCTCTAATGGAGAAGTTCTTAATGCCCCAAGCTGTATAAACGTGATTATTACCTCCTCTAATGGAGAAGTTCTTAATGCCCCAAGCTGTATAAACGTGATTATTACCTCCTCTAATGGAGACGTTCTTAATGCCCCAAGCTGTATAAACGTGATTATTAGCTCCTCTAATGGAGAAGTTCTTAATGCCCCAAGCTGTATAAACGTGATTATTACCTCCTCTAATGGAGAAGTTCTTAATGCCCCAAGCTGTATAAACGTGATTATTACCTCCTCTAATGGAGAAGTTCTTAATGCCCCAAGCTGTATAAACGTGATTATTACCTCCTCTAATGGAGAAGTTCTTAATGCCCCAAGCTGTATAAACGTGATTATTACCTCCTCTAATGGAGACGTTCTTAATGCCCCAAGCTGTATAAACGTGATTATTACCTCCTCTAATGGAGAAGTTCTTAATGCCCCAAGCTGTATAAACGTGATTATTACCTCCTCTAATGTAGAAGTTCTTAATGCCCCAAGCTGTATAAACGTGATTATTAGCTCCTCTAATGGAGAAGTTCTTAATGGCCCAAGCTGTATAAACGTGATTATTACATCCTCTAATGGAGACGTTCTTAATGCCCCAAGCTGTATAAACGTGATTATTAGCTCCTCTAATGGAGACGTTCTTAATGCCCCAAGCTGTATAAACGTGATTATTACCTCCTCTAATGGAGAAGTTCTTAATGCCCCAAGCTGTATAAACGTGATTATTACCTCCTCTAATGGAGACGTTCTTAATGCCCCAAGCTGTATAAACGTGATTATTAGCTCCTCTAATGGAGAAGTTCTTAATGGCCCAAGCTGTATAAACGTGATTATTAGCTCCTCTAATGGAGAAGTTCTTAATGCCCCAAGCTGTATAAACGTGATTATTAGCTCCTCTAATGGAGAAGTTCTTAATGGCCCAAGCTGTATAAACGTGATTATTAGCTCCTCTAATGGAGAAGTTCTTAATGGCCCAAGCTGTATAAACGTGATTATTAGCTCCTCTAATGGAGAAGTTCTTAATGCCCCAAGCTGTATAAACGTGATTATTAGCTCCTCTAATGGAGAAGTTCTTAATGCCCCAAGCTGTATAAACGTGATTATTACCTCCTCTAATGGAGAAGTTCTTAATGCCCCAAGCTGTATAAACGTGATTATTACCTCCTCTAATGGAGACGTTCTTAATGCCCCAAGCTGTATAAACGTGATTATTACCTCCTCTAATGGAGAAGTTCTTAATGCCCCAAGCTGTATAAACGTGATTATTACCTCCTCTAATGTAGAAGTTCTTAATGCCCCAAGCTGTATAAACGTGATTATTAGCTCCTCTAATGGAGAAGTTCTTAATGGCCCAAGCTGTATAAACGTGATTATTACCTCCTCTAATGGAGACGTTCTTAATGCCCCAAGCTGTATAAACGTGATTATTACCTCCTCTAATGGAGAAGTTCTTAATGCCCCAAGCTGTATAAACGTGATTATTAGCTCCTCTAATGGAGAAGTTCTTAATGGCCCAAGCTGTATAAACGTGATTATTAGCTCCTCTAATGGAGAAGTTCTTAATGGCCCAAGCTGTATAAACGTGATTATTAGCTCCTCTAATGGAGAAGTTCTTAATGCCCCAAGCTGTATAAACGTGATTATTACCTCCTCTAATGGAGAAGTTCTTAATGCCCCAAGCTGTATAAACGTGATTATTACCTCCTCTAATGGAGAAGTTCTTAATGCCCCAAGCTGTATAAACGTGATTATTACCTCCTCTAATGGAGAAGTTCTTAATGCCCCAAGCTGTATAAACGTGATTATTAGCTCCTCTAATGGAGAAGTTCTTAATGGCCCAAGCTGTATAAACGTGATTATTAGCTCCTCTAATGGAGAAGTTCTTAATGCCCCAAGCTGTATAAACGTGATTATTAGCTCCTCTAATGGAGAAGTTCTTAATGCCCCAAGCTGTATAAACGTGATTATTATCTCCTCTAATGGAGAAGTTCTTAATGCCCCAAGCTGTATAAACGTGATTATTATCTCCTCTAATGGAGAAGTTCTTAATGCCCCAAGCTGTATAAACGTGATTATTAGCTCCTCTAATGGAGAAGTTCTTAATGCCCCAAGCTGTATAAACGTGATTATTACCTCCTCTAATGGAGAAGTTCTTAATGCCCCAAGCTGTATAAACGTGATTATTACCCCCTCTAATGGAGAAGTTCCTAATGCCCCAAGCTGTATAAACGTGATTATTACCTCCTCTAATGGAGAAGTTCTTAATGCCCCAAGCTGTATAAACGTGATTATTAGCTACTCTAATGGAGAAGTTCTTGATGCCCCAAGCTGTATAAACGTGATTATTACCTCCTCTAATGGAGAAGTTTTTAATGCCCCAAGCTGTATAAACGTGATTATTACCTCCTCTAATGGAGAAGTTCTTAATGCCCCAAGCTGTATAAACGTGATTATTACCTCCTCTAATGGAGAAGTTCTTAATGCCTCAAGCTGTATAAACGTGATTATTAGCTCCTCTAATGGAGAAGTTCTTAATGCCCCAAGCTGTATAAACGTGATTATTAGCTCCTCTAATGGAGAAGTTCTTAATGCCCCAAGCTGTATAAACGTGATTATTACCTCCTCTAATGGAGAAGTTCTTAATGCCCCAAGCTGTATAAACGTGATTATTACCTCCTCTAATGGAGAAGTTCTTAATGCCCCAAGCTGTATAAACGTGATTATTAGCTCCTCTAATGGAGAAGTTCTTAATGCCCCAAGCTGTATAAACGTGATTATTAGCTCCTCTAATGGAGAAGTTCTTAATGCCCCAAGCTATATAAACGTGATTATTACCTCCTCTAATGGAGAAGTTCTTAATGCCCCAAGCTGTATAAACGTGATTATTAGCTCCTCTAATGGAGAAGTTCTTAATGCCCCAAGCTGTATAAACGTGATTATTAGCTCCTCTAATGGAGTAGTTCTTAATGCCCCAAGCTGTATAAACGTGATTATTAGCTCCTCTAATGGAGAAGTTCTTAATGCCCCAAGCTGTATAAACGTGATTATTACCTCCTCTAATGGAGAAGTTCTTAATGCCCCAAGCTGTATAAACGTGATTATTACCTCCTCTAATGGAGAAGTTCTTAATGCCCCAAGCTGTATAAATGTGATTATTAGCTCCTCTAATGGAGAAGTTCTTAATGCCCCAAGCTGTATAAACGTGATTATTACCTCCTCTAATGGAGAAGTTCTTAATGCCCCAAGCTGTATAAACGTGATTATTACCTCCTCTAATGGAGAAGTTCTTAATGCCCCAAGCTGTATAAACGTGATTATTACCTCCTCTAATGGAGAAGTTCTTAATGGCCTAAGCTGTATAAACGTGATTATTACCTCCTCTAATGGAGAAGTTCTTAATGGCCCAAGCTGTATAAACGTGATTATTACTTCCTCTAATGGAGAAGTTCTTAATGCCCCAAGCCCTATAAACGTGATTATTATCTCCTCTAATGGAGAAGTTCTTAATGCCCCAAGCTGTATAAACGTGATTATTACCTCCTCTAATGGAGAAGTTCTTAATGCCCCAAGCTGTATAAACGTGATTATTAGCTCCTCTAATGGAGAAGTTCTTAATGCCCCAAGCTGTATAAACGTGATTATTAGCTCCTCTAATGGAGAAGTTCTTAATGCCCCAAGCTGTATAAACGTGATTATTAGCTCCTCTAATGGAGAAGTTCTTAATGCCCCAAGCTGTATAAACGTGATTATTACCTCCTCTAATGGAGAAGTTCTTAATGCCCCAAGCTGTATAAACGTGATTATTAGCTCCTCTAATGGAGAAGTTCTTAATGCCCCAAGCTGTATAAACGTGATTATTACCTCCTCTAATGGAGAAGTTCTTAATGCCCCAAGCTGTATAAACGTGATTATTAGCTCCTCTAATGGAGAAGTTCTTAATGCCCCAAGCTGTATAAACGTGATTATTACCTCCTCTAATGGAGAAGTTCTTAATGCGCCAAGCTGTATAAACGTGATTATTAGCTCCTCTAATGGAGAAGTTCTTAATGCCCCAAGCTGTATAAACGTGATTATTACCTCTTCTAATGGAGAAGTTCTTAATGCCCCAAGCTGTATAAACGTGATTATTACCTCCTCTAATGGAGAAGTTCTTAATGCCCCAAGCTGTATAAACGTGATTATTACCTCCTCTAATGGAGAAGTTCTTAATGCCCCAAGCTGTATAAACGTGATTATTAGCTCCTCTAATGGAGAAGTTCTTAATGCCCCAAGCTGTATAAACGTGATTATTACCTCCTCTAATGGAGAAGTTCTTAATGCCCCAAGCTGTATAAACGTGATTATTAGCTCCTCTAATGGAGAAGTTCTTAATGCCCCAAGCTGTATAAATGTGATTATTAGCTCCTCTAATGGAGAAGTTCTTAATGCCCCAAGCTGTATAAACGTGATTATTACCTCCTCTAATGGAGAAGTTCTTAATGCCCCAAGCTGTATAAACGTGATTATTGCCTCCTCTAATGGAGAAGTTCTTAATGCCCCAAGCTGTATAAACGTGATTATTACCTCCTCTAATGGAGAAGTTCTTAATGGCCCAAGCTGTATAAACGTGATTATTACCTCCTCTAATGGAGAAGTTCTTAATGGCCCAAGCTGTATAAACGTGATTATTACTTCCTCTAATGGAGAAGTTCTTAATGCCCCAAGCTGTATAAACGTGATTATTACCTCCTCTAATGGAGAAGTTCTTAATGCCCCAAGCTGTATAAACGTGATTATTACCTCCTCTAATGGAGAAGTTCTTAATGCCCCAAGCTGTATAAACGTGATTATTAGCTCCTCTAATGGAGAAGTTCTTAATGCCCCAAGCTGTATAAACGTGATTATTAGCTCCTCTAATGGAGAAGTTCTTAATGCCCCAAGCTGTAAAAACGTGATTATTAGCTCCTCTAATGGAGAAGTTCTTAATGCCCCAAGCTGTATAAACGTGATTATTAGCTCCTCTAATGGAGAAGTTCTTAATGCCCCAAGCTGTATAAACGTGATTATTACCTCCTCTAATGGAGAAGTTCTTAATGCCCCAAGCTGTATAAACGTGATTATTAGCTCCTCTAATGGAGAAGTTCTTAATGCCCCAAGCTGTATAAACGTGATTATTAGCTCCTCTAATGGAGAAGTTCTTAATGCCCCAAGCTGTATAAACGTGATTATTAGCTCCTCTAATGGAGAAGTTCTTAATGCCCCAAGCTGTATAAACGTGATTATTACCTCCTCTAATGGAGAAGTTCTTAATGCCCCAAGCTGTATAAACGTGATTATTAGCTCCTCTAATGGAGAAGTTTTTAATGCCCCAAGCTGTATAAACGTGATTATTACCTCCTCTAATGGAGAAGTTCTTAATGCCCCAAGCTGTATAAACGTGATTATTACCTCCTCTAATGGAGAAGTTCTTAATGCCCCAAGCTGTATAAACGTGATTATTACCTCCTCTAATGGAGAAGTTCTTAATGCCCCAAGCTGTATAAACGTGATTATTACCTCCTCTAATGGAGAAGTTCTTAATGCCCCAAGCTGTATAAACGTGATTATTACCTCATCTAATGGAGAAGTTCTTAATGCCCCAAGCTGTATAAACGTGATTATTACCTCCTCTAATGGAGAAGTTCTTAATGCCCCAAGCTGTATAAACGTGATTATTACCTCCTCTAATGGAGAAGTTCTTAACGCCCCAAGCTGTATAAACGTGATTATTATACCGGCGACGAGAAATATATAGTCTCAATAAAATAAAATTAGGTTAGGGGAGTGTCGAAGGAAGTGAACACTTTTATAACCATGCCTACAGAAATTTTCAATTGAAAAAAAAAACATTTAATTTTCTGTCTTTAGAAATTACCTATACATATGCTATATGACACGCCTAATAATGTTTTCAATTAAAAAATTGGATTAAAAATATATTACTTATTATTATTGTTGTCAATACCATGATAATTCAATAAGAAATTTGTATTGAAATTTATTAAAATTTAAATACAATAATGTATATATATATATATATATATATATATATATATATATATATATATATATATATATATATATATTGATATTAACGATGCTCAATAAATAATGTGACATAACCTACGTGTAAAGACAATACTTCTACTACATAACCTATAACATATAATCAGCTGTTGCATGGAATCATATGTTATCCTTCAATTCGTTTTGAGGTGACTCACACCGTGTCCTGATGGAATTTACACAGACTCTATTAATTTGACGGGAATTATACTGACGTGATATTGTACGCTTTATGTCCATCCAATATGTTTTTTGTAGGCGTCGCTATAAAAGTTTTCCCTTCAAAATAATTAGAAATGCCTGTGTGTCAGACACGGACGGCCGTGTTAACTCGTGAGGAAAGAAATAAGGTTAAATACATGTAAGTCATTAAGCAGTCGATAAGGACGCAACATAGCCTTATAAGAGTCTTTTAATAGTCCAGTTTTCTTCAGATGTTTATGTATATTCTAATGTCCTATAAAAAAGGCATAAAACAACGAAATACAACCGTTATAAAAATTACGAATTTTTATCTTTAAATTTATTATTTTAACCTTATACTAATTTAAAATTTTCAATTTATTAATTTACATATCTAAATTTACTTTTAAATTTTGTAAAATAGATCTATAAAATATATATATATATATATATATATATATATATATATATATATATATGTGTGTGTGTGTGTGTGTGTGTGTATGCATTTATATATATTTATATATTCTGTTTAGATTTTCATTCGTTAAAAAAATACGAATATGTTTTTATTCCTCCACTCAGGTTGAAATATATATATTTTTTTAATTTGTAGTGAATGACACTTGACAAGTTAATACAGTTTTTCAAGTAATAATTCATTAATTAAATTTAATGAACTAATTTTAAATTTATATGGGAGGACACCCTATATAAGTACTGACGTCATGAGTACTAAGCATATATCCACTAAGGGCACAGTTACTGAGTACACAGCCTTTGAGCATACAGCTACTGAGTACTCAGCTTCTCTGTATACACGTAATGAGTAAAATACTACTGGATACGCAGCTATTAACTACATGGCTCCTAAGTACATATTTTGTACACAGGTACTAGGTACACTTCTTCAAAATACGGACCCACTTTGTTCAAAGCTACTGAGTACACGGCCCATAGATAAACAGCTACTGAGCTCACTGCTTCTGCATAAACAGCTACTGAGTAGATTCTTTTGTTAACAACTACTGAATACAATTCTTCTGCGTAAACAGCTACTGAGTACTGTGTTTCTGCATAAACAGCTAATGAGTATACTATTTCTGTGTAAACACCTACTGAGTACACTGCTTCTGTGTAAACAGCTACTGAATATGTTCCTTTGTAAACAGCTAATGAGTACACTGCTTCTGTGTAAAGAGCTACTGAGTGTATTCCTTTGTAAACACCTACTGAGTACACTGCTTCTTTGTAAACACCTACTTAGTACACTTCTTCTGTGTAAACAGCTACTGAGTATATTCCTTTGTAAACAGCTACTGAGTACACTGCTTCTGTGTAAACAGCTACTCAGTACACTACTTCTGTTTAAACAGCTACTGAGTACACAGCTTCTGTGTAAACAGCTACTCAGTACACTACTTCTGTTTAAACACCTACTGAGTACACTGCTTCTGTGTAAACAGCTACTGAGTATATTTCTTTCTAAACAGCTACTGAGTACACTGCTTCTGTGTAAACAGCTACTGAGTATATTTCTTTGTAAACAGCTACTGAGTACACTGCTTCTGTGTAAACAGCTACTGAGTTTATTTCTTTGTAAACAGCTACTGAGTACACTGCTTCTGTGTAAACAGCCTCTGAGTATATACCTTTGTAAACACCTACTGAGTACACAGCTTCTGTGTAAACAGCTACTCAGTACACTACTTCTGTTTAAACACCTACTGAGTACACTGCTTCTGTGTAAACAGCTACTGAGTATATTTCTTTGTAAACAGCTACTGAGTACACTGCTTCTGTGTAAACAGCTACTGAGTATATTTCTTTGTAAACAGCTACTGAGTACACTGCTTCTGTGTAAACAGCTACTGAGTATATTTCTTTGTAAACAGCTACTGAGTACACTGCTTCTGTGTAAACAGCCTCTGAGTATATACCTTTGTAAACACCTACTGAGTGCACTGCTTCTGTGTAAACAGCTACTGAGTACACCGCTTCTTTTTAAACAGCTACTGAGTATATTCCTTTGTAAACATCTACTGAGTACACAGCTTCTGTGTAAACAGCTACTCAGTACACTACTTCTGTTTAAACACCTACTGAGTACACAGCTTCTGTGTAAACAGCTACTCAGTACACTACTTCTGTTTAAACACCTACTGAGTACACTGCTTCTGTGTAAACAGCCTCTGAGTATATACCTTTGTAAACACCTACTGAGTGCACTGCTTCTGTGTAAACAGCTACTGAGTACACCGCTTCTTTTTAAACAGCTACTGAGTATATTCCTTTGTAAACATCTACTGAGTACACAGCTTCTGTGTAAACAGCTACTCAGTACACTACTTCTGTTTAAACACCTACTGAGTACACAGCTTCTGTGTAAACAGCTACTCAGTACACTACTTCTGTTTAAACACCTACTGAGTACACTGCTTCTGTGTAAACAGTTAATGAGTACACAGATACTAAAAAACTTACTTTTCGGCGACAGACAAGGATTGTTGATGAGTAACACAACTGTAATGAGCAGTGGCGGTTTGTCCAAAAGGGCTCTGGGGCGCAGCCCTCCCAATTACAAAAATTAATTTTTAATTAATATTCATTTGTCTTAAATTAGGTTAAGATGAGCTTAGAATTATTTAAGAAATGTTAAAACCATAAAATATTTAGCAGTTGACGCAAGAAATTTGTCGCAAGCTCCGCGCGGGCTCACAGCAGAGAGCCCCAGACTAGTGGATTGAATGTGCATGGAATAAGCTGAAACAGCCAAAACTGTGCGGTGATGTCACTCAACGCGCGTGTAACGGGTAGTCTGGGATGGAGTCTCGTCGTCAAGCGCATGCGCTGAGAAATGACTAATCAGTGCTGCTATTACAATCCCGGCTGATTTTGGAAGCAGCATTGTAGGCTTATTTGTAATGTTCTCACAAATAAATGTTGGTGCGTTTGACTCAAAGTAAACAAATCAAATTGTATAAGTGTATTCATTTCTTTTCGGAAGTTCTGGTGTTAGAGTTCGGAGTGCTCGTTAAGCAGATTAATTGAATGTAATTTACTATTGTATGTGGGTTAAATAGATTTTCATAGTTTATTAACAATTCATTTCAAATTTTAAAACACGTATTAGTACATTAAATAATAGTTTACAAAATAGTATACGGCTTCAATTTTTCTTCATTTTCACATGTGTTAATTACAAATACATTCTAAACAAGGGAAAATTATTTGAAATTTCGGAAATAATAATTATTCTTTCAATGTTCCATTATCTTTCTTAGTTGGATCCTAGGAATAAAATGGAATCCGGTCCTGTTACCACAATTACGAATGATGTCAATTTAATTATTAGAGACGGCATAAAGAGTTTTAGAACACAGAGTAGAACTAAAACGATTAGGTCCTCCGAGGCCTAATATGGTAATAAATCAATTACAAAGAAATACAACAGAGAAACAGTTACAATAGAAAATTTAGAAATAATTTATATAATTATGCTGACTGGTTATGTGGTTGTGGAATAAATAACTTTTTTCTGTTATCCATGTATAGTAATGGGAGTTAAGGATCAAGAGTGGACTGTAGATGGAATATCTGACATTAAACATTTGAGTGAAAAAGTTAAAAAACACAAATTAAGTGAAAAACATATCAATGCACAAATCGAGTATGCTGTACTCGGCAAGGTCGATATAAGATGTCAGTTGGACAATGCTTATAGAATAAAAATTCAGAAAATGAATGAGGAAGTAGCAAAAAATCGCTATATTTTAAGCAAGTTGATTGATGCAATAAAGTTTTGTGGTGCTTTTGAACTAGCCTTAAGGGGACATGACGAAAGTAACACATCCAGCAATCCAGGCATATTTCGAGGCCTTGTTAATTTGATGTCAGAATTAGATTCAACTTTAAAGCAACATATAGAAAAAAGCAATAACCTATCCAGAATCTAAAACTATCCAGAATCAATTGCTTGATTCCATATATGCTACATGTTTGGAAATTATATGTGATGAAATGTCTCAAACAAAATACATTGCTATTGAAGCAGATGAGACAACTGACTGTGCTACACTGTCTCAGCAGGTGTTTGTTGTGAGATGTGAGTTAAATGGGGTTGTTAATGAGAGGTTTATTAGTTTTATAATACCTAAAGGTCATGACGCAGCCGCTGTAAGCGAAGCGATTTTTGGTGAATTAGAGAGACTAAAAATTGACAAAACGCCTGAAAAGGTCATTGCCCAAAGCTATGACGGTACCTCTGTCATGAGTGGTCAGCATACAGGTGTTCAAGCAAGAGTGCACATTTTGTACACTGTTTTTTTTTTTTATGAACTTGGGAGCGGGTTTTAAACTGCCCGAAGCACTGCTACCTTAAGGTATATTGTACTTACCTCCCTGATCTAGTCAAATAGCCCCTTCCCTCTTACCAGGTTTAGGAGTTTCCTGACTAGTGTTTTACCTTCAGCATCCACCAGGGCTGTTCCATCACCAAAGAGGTTGAAGCGCCTCTCGGCAAGTGCTTCACATCTGTAAATAATGTGTGTGGCAGTCTCCAGTTCCTGCCCGCATAATCTGCACACTGGTTCATCTTTGTAGATACCCATTTTATGCAGATGTTTCCTTAGTCCACCGTGTCCCGTGAGTAGACCTGTGGCTATCCTCAATTCCTGCCTAGACAGATAGATGAGACTCTTCTGCAGCCCCAAGGAAGGTTCCCTAAGGGTTAGCTTACTGTGTCTCATTCCTTCAGCCCTGATCCAGTGCTCACAGTGTCTTTCAGCCATCCACCTTCGCACTGCCATCTTGACCATGGATTTGGAAAAACCTACCGCAGGCCCTGGTTCAATCAGGGGAGTCGAAGACCCCTCTTGGCCAGCGCATCTGCGGCTTCATTTCCAAGTATTCCCCTATGCCCTGGGACCAACCTATCTTGATTTGATTGTACCTTGCCAGGGCTTGTAGGTTATTTAGGCACTCCCTGACTATGGCCGAGGTGACCACATGTCCGTTTAGTGTCTTAATTGCTGCCTGACTGTCGGAGAAAATAGCATTCCGGGTCCCCTGCGTTCCCCTTCTCGCTATCTCTCCCAGACAGGCATTTATAGCATATATTTCGGCCTGAAAGACAGAGGTATGCCTCCCCAAGGAAAACACTAGTTTTACCCTTGGGTTTTTACAATACACCCCCGCTCCAGTGCCGAAGTCCATCTTGGAACCATCTGTGTACCAGATCTGAGCTCCCGATGTTAATGTCCCTGACCATTCCATCATAGTTTGGTGGGCCTGGTCAGGTGCAAACGTTCGAGTAATGTGGTCGCTGCCCATTTCCAAGACGGGTTCTTTGACCACGCACTCGATATGTCCCGAAACATCTGGGAGGTTAGCCCAGTTGTTCGAGTTACGCAATCTCCATGCCGCCAGCCTCGCCTCTCCCCTAAGGACAAGCTCAAGGGGGGGGGGGGAGGTTAAGCATTACTTCCATTGCTGCACCAGGTGTAGTTGACATCGCTCCCAGTGTGCACAGACAATCCAATCTCTGCATAGAGCTCAGTTGAGCTCTTGTCTGTGCCGCCTGGTTGGCCTTTGTCCACCACACCAGAGCACCATAGGTAATCATAGGTCTTATCACCCTCAGATACATCCAGTGCATCATTGATGGCTTCAGTCCCCATTTCTTATCCACCATTCTTCTCACTGTCATCAGTGCCCTTTTGGCCCTGTTAACTGTCCTCTCAAGATGTGGGTTCCAGGTGAGTTTCCTGTCCAGAGTAACTCCCAGGTACTTCACCTCCCCCACAAACTCAAGGTATTCACCAAACAAGCGAGGCATCCTGGTCGTCAGATCTTTTCGCTGTCTGGTGAAGTTAATAAGGGCAGTCTTTTTCGGATTTACCCTAAGGTTCTCCTTATTACACCACTCTTCAATCAGTCGTAGAGGATTTCTGATTACCTCAAGGACTGTATCAGGGAATCTGCCCAGGATCAGAACAACTATGTCGTCCGCATATCCCAGACAGAAGTACCCCTGTTCATTCAGGAGTTCAATAAGGTTGTCAACCACTAGGCACCACAACAGAGGAGAGAGAACCCCCCCTGTCCACAGCCCAGACTTGTCTCCGCCCTTCTGACCTCCCCTGCCACCTCTACAGAACATGGAACTTATCCTACCACATGCGGTCGCATCCACTCCATGACATCTTGCACCACTTACCATCGTCTCCACTGAGGGGTTATTGAAAGCCCCTTCAATGTCGAGGAAGGCACCTATGGCACAACCTTTCTTGGCGACCATTTGCTCAATCCTACCAACCACTTGATGGAGAGCTCCCTCGCGTGATTTCCCCGGTTGATAAGCTTACTGGTTTTATGGCCAAAGCACCCCCCCCCCCCCTCCAATATGCCTATCAACTAGTTTTTCAAGTCCCTTAAGAACAAAGGACATGAGTGTAATAGGTCTGTATCCTTTCCCTTCCGATTGGTTACCGATGGGCTTAGGTATAAAGACCACCTTACTAGATTTCCAGGCTGCCGGCACATGCCCTAGAGCAATGCTTAGCCTGTATAATTTAGTAAGTACCAGCACCAGCATATCCATTCCCTGCTGCAGCAGCACAGGATAGATCCCATCTGGACCTGGAGATTTGTAGGGTTTAAATGTGCCAATAGCCCATCTTACCCTTTGTGGAGTTACTATCCTCCTTGCCACTTCCCAGTCCTCCCTCTTACCACGTCTTGTGGAGAGTTTGGCAACTGGTTCAGTGTCTGCTCCCCCAAGTTTCCTCAGAGTACTGGAAGGGAAATGTGTTCTGATTAATTCTTCCACAGTTTCCCCTGCAGTTTTTGTTATATTTCCCAGTGGGGTTCTTAGCATCCCCACCGGGTTAACTGGGTCCTTAGAGAGCACTTTATGCAGTCGTGCCCCTTCCCGAGTTTGGTCAATCTCTTGACAAAACTCCTTCCAGGACTTCCTGCGTGCTTCTCTAATTGCCCTGTTGTATTCGGTTAGTGTTTTCCTATACTGGTCCCACTCCCCGTTCTTTTTTGCTCTATTAAAGAGTCTCCTGGTGGTCTTCCGAAGTTTGGCTAGCTTCTTGTTCCACCATGACGGATCCCCTACTTTTCTCTCCTCACTGAGAGGGCAGTTATCAGTAAAGGATTCTACTATAGCCTCGCCAACCAATGTGGCAGAGTCTTCTAGCTCTCTCCTCCCACCATACTCCAATCCAGCCTCCTCTATCCGAGCACCCAGGTCCCTCCTATAGGAGTCCCAGTCTGACCTTCTTGGATCCCTGGTTGGCCGAAGCATGGCTGGATTGAGGGAGATATCATACCTAATATGTCTGTGGTCAGAAGAAGATGGTTCATCCGACACATGCCAATTTAGTACATACCTAGCCATCTGGTTCGAAGCCAACGTAATGTCCAGGACCTCCTGTCTGGCCCTAGTGACAAACGTTGGCTCTTCCCCCTGATTTAAGACTAGTAAATTCTTAGAGCTGAGATAAGCTAAAAGTTCCTCATCTCTAGTGTTGGTACCTGTACTTCCCCACGAAGTGTGATGGGAGTTAGCATTCATCCCCACCAGCAGCTCCTCATCCACAGCCCCGCAGTGCTCGACCAGCCTCCTCAGCTCTTGTGTTGGTAGAGCCCCCGCGTAGTCAAAGGGAAGATATGCCGTGGCCAGGTTCAGCCTCTTCATCCTCCCCTCCTCCAGCAGCTCCACCATCACTGCTATCAAGTCCCTGCAGCAGAAGTCCGTTAGTACAAAAGCACTCAACCCCCTCCTAACCAGGATACACGTCCTGGGAACACCGGAGTCCTTATCATACAACAACTTACCTCCAGATGTCGCCAGCCCGCATATTCGTCCTCCAGAAATCCATGGCTCCTGGATGAGAATCAAGTCCACCTCTCCCCTGTCCAGCATCCTACACACGACAGCACTAGCCGCCCTGCTATGCTGTAGGTTCACTTGGAGGATCTTGATCATCGTTCTGCTTACTTCGCAGTTGCCTGGGTCCGCAGAGCAGCCCCAGGACTAGAGAGCACCTTGAACGTGGCCTGTCTCAGCCCCACGTTCACCCTCAGGTTGTTGTTCCGCAGTGCCCTGAGGGAGCCCTCTCTTATATACAGGATCAGGGTAAGACCTGCATCATCCCTTTTCCTAACAATCACCTTCCAAGTATCCTGAACTATCCCAGGGTTCTGGGTTTTGACCACCTTCAGGATCTCTTCCGGCGCCTTGTCATTGTAGGGTTTGGGCACCCACATTGAAACCTTTGCAATGCAAAAGATCTCCTTGGGTGGCCTGCCCTCAACTTTACCCCCTCACTATGGGCGAAGCTTGGCAGGACCCGAAGGACCCACTCTAGGCTCTCCCGTGAGGAGCATACGACATTTAGAGCCCCCCTCTCTAAGTATGCTGTCCTGAACCCTCTATCCCCACTCTCCGTCTCAGCGGACAACAGTTCTGTGAAGAACAGCTCCTCCAGCTCCAAAGCCATCTCTTCCGAGAGTTGTCTCTCTGGGTAACTAACTAGGACAATGGCTAGCTTTTGCCGAAGGGTATCGCCGTATGTGCCCGAAGACACTGCAGCATCCCCCACTTGTCCCAGCTTCACTTTCTTCTTTCCTCCCTCCACTGGAGAGGGATTGGACGTCGCACTCCTAGGCCTTTTGGACGTGCTGGGGTTTGGTGCTCTTGGTTGATTGCTTCCCTGTTGCACGTCCCTCCTCACAACATCCAAGCCCTGGACTTTGACAAGCTCGGCTCGGTTTTGGCTTCCCCTTCGTTTTGTCAGGATTATTGGCCCTCCCGCTGCTCTCGCCTGTTCTCTTCGGAGCCGCCTTTTGGCCGCTCCACTCATACGCTTTCTTCGTAAAGACAGCGTGCTCAACTCTACAGCCATTTCACCGGTTTCTGCAGTCGGCAGCTTGACAGCCGCCCCCGCACCCCCAGTGATGGTTGCCGTTGACACATCTGCTACAGACTCACGGTTTGCCGTCTCGTTGGCTCCCGCTGTCTGTGCAGTCTCAAAATCAATTCTTTTACTTATTTGGTCCATTAACGTCCCACGAGTATGGGGGAAATAACGGTCGACCAGAGCAGAGCCCCCTCAGTTTCCCGCCCATACTTCACTGCCGCATTGCCCTTGGTTCACCTGGGAGGTGAGAGTAGAATTGTGAGGACTTAATTCCCAACTACCCCAGTCTCCCCAGTCAGAGCAGTTATTTCTACCACACCCAACCGGTTGACTGACGAGGAGGGATAATTCCTCACCTTTGAACCATTGCCTTGGTCCAGGCCTGCTTATTCAGAAACCTTCCGGAATCCTTATTCACAGGTAACCTACATATCTGTAGGCCGTCCCACTATCCGCCACCTGTGGACCCGCCCGGTTGCTCTGGCCAGCTAGCCGGGTTATACACTGTTACGCACATCAGTTAAATTTGATAATTGAACGCTCAGCGATACAAAATAAACAAGTAAAGGTATTTTTCAGTAATTTGGAGGCATTTTCATCTTTTTTTTCACAATCCACTAAAAGAACTGCAGTACTTGATGAGGTTGTGAAAAAAAGAGTACCAAAGAGCTGTAGCACTCGTTGGAATTTTAAGTCCAGAACTGTCAGTACCATATTTAAATACAAAAATGAAATAGCTGAATGCCTAGACAGAATAGTAGACGATGACAGTAATGATTACACCACTGTAAGCAAGTCATTAGGCTTAAGCTAATTTTTAAAAGACGGTGATTTCAACTTCTGGTTGGGGTTTTTCAATAAAATTATGCCACATTGTGATATTTTGTTCAGTGAGCTACAAAATAAAACTATTGACTGCATAGAGGCATTTTACTATATAGGGGAATTCAAGTCTGCAATCCAAAAGATAAGAAACTCTCCTGATCTTGACCAGTCCAGTTCAAGAGAACTTGATGAAACTGAAAAGAATGATCCATCTAGTTCTGGAACGAGAATTAAACGTGGCAGATTTGAGGACAGAAAACATATAGTGGCAAAAGAAGTGTGTGATGTTATTATGACTGGAATTGACGATAGTTTTACTTTCTTAGAACACTTATCTGTAGCAAAATTGTTCCAACCAAGTTTATTTCCTGAGTTCAATGTAAAATTTCCGGAATATGAATTACAAACAGCAATAAATGTGTTTCACTTGAATGTAATATATAGCAGAAATGACTTCTCCCACACTTCTGGCTCATTAAGACTGCTTAGATTTATATATGAAAACAATTTAAAAGATGTGCTCCCTGAATGTGTGAAACTACTTCAAATTATATGCACAATTCCTATGACCACTGCAGAGAGTGAAAGATGCTTTTCAACATTAAAAAGAATATAAACATTTACCAGATCAACGATGAAAGAAGACAGGCTTAGTGCACATGTCATGTGTTCAATAGAAAAACAATTACTGTACACACCAAATTTTAATGAACGTGTTATAAACCACTTTGCAGCACAAAAGGACAGGCTTCTGTTATAAGCAGCATAACTGAAGGTAGGCCATAAACCTTTTAAAACCCTATAAATTGTTTTTTTTTGTAGTGTAATTAATTGTATATTTAATAATAAAAATATGCGTTTATGAAACTACTCTTTTATACTCATTTTTAAGAATAATATTTATATACTAGATACGTATTGTTTCAATTTATAGATCCTTTGATGCGCATACACAGTGGCCTAATATACTCTTAAAAGTAAAACATGATTCACACTACTCGTTGAGTACTAGACGCTTTAGCAACCAATAGGCGATCACTTAACTACCCAACCTAGCAACATTTCGTAAATCACACCGTAATACGTCTATTAGTTATAGCAATGTTTATATATTAATCAATAAGTATAACTTGATAAAAATTCTAGGTGCTTAGAATGTAATACGAGTTGAATGGGTATCAAATTTCAAAATTTTCTCCGCACCTCGTAAATCTGGGGAGACCCCTTGTCATGAGCCCCACCAATGTAATTGGACAGGAGCCGCCACTGGTAATGAGTCTTTTTACTTGGAACTCTAAATGACTACAGTTGTATCATCAGGGCTGCCCCAAGACCAAACCCTTGAGGCCTCGCATAGTTTGATTTATCGCTGCACTTCTACTGCATTCCCGACTCTCACATTTCTTTGTATCTGTGCGCACAGAATATTAACGCTGGACTCCCCAGCTGTCGTGACTGCAGTTGTATCATCAGGGCTGCCCCAAGACCAAACCCTTGAGGCCTCGCATAGTTTGATTTATCGCTGCACTTCTACTGCATTCGCGACTCTCGCATTTCTTTGTATCTGTGCGCACAGAATATTAACGCTGGACTCCCCAGCGGTCGTGACTGCAGTTGTAACATCAGGGCTGCCCCAAGACCAAACGCTTGAGGCATCCCATAGTTTGATTTATCGCTGCACTAGTACTGCATTCGCGACTCTCGCATTTCTTTGTATCTGTGCGCACAGAATATGAACGCTGGACTCCCCAGCGGTCGTGACTGCAGTTGTATCATCAGGGCTGCCCCAAGACCAAACCCTTGAGGCATGGCATAGTTTGATTTATCGCTGCACTTCTACTGCATTCGCGACTATCGCATTTCTTTGTATCTGTGCGCACAGAATATTAACGCTGGACTCCCCAGCTGTCGTGACTGCAGTTGTATCATCAGGGCTGCCCCAAGACCAAACCCTTGAGGCCTCGCATAGTTTGATTTATCGCTGCACTTGCACTGCATTCGCGACTCTCGCATTTCTTTGTATCTGTACGTACAGATTATTAACGCTGGTCTCCCCAGCTGTCGTCACTGCAGTTGTATCATCAGGGCTGCCCCAATACCAAACCCTTGAGGCATCGCATAGTTTGATTTATCGCTGCACTTGCACTGCATTCGCGACTCTCGCATTTCTTTGTATCTGTGCGCACAGAATATTAACGCTGGACTCCCCAGCTGTCGTGACTGCAGTTGTATCATCAGGGCTGCCCCAAGACCAAACCCTTTAGGCCTCGCATAGTTTGATTTATCGCTGCCCTTGTACTGCATTCGCGACTCTCGCATTTCTTTGTATCTGTGCGCACAGAATATTAACTCTGGACTCCCCAGCGGGGACTCCTCAGCGGTCGTGACTGCAGTTGTATCATCAGGGCTGCCCCAAGACCAAACGCTTGAGGCATCGCATAGTTTGATTTATCGCTGCACTTGTACTGCATTCGCGACTCTCGCATTTCTTTGTATCTGTGCGCACAGAATATTAACGCTGGACTCCCCAGCTGTCGTGACTGCAGTTGTATCATCAGGGCTGCCCCAAGACCAAACCCTTGAGGCATCGCATAGTTTGATTTATCGCTGCACTTGCACTGCATTCGCGACTCTCGTATTTCTTTGTATCTGTGCGCACAGAATATTAACGCTGGACTCCCCAGCTGTCATGACTGCAGTTGTCTCATCAGGGCTGCTACAAGACCACACCCTTGAGGCATCGCATAGTTTGATTTATCGCTGCACTTGCACTGCATTCGCGACTCTCGCATTTCTTTGTATCTGTGCGCACAGAATATTAACGCTGGACTCCTCAGCTGTCGTGACTGCAGTTGTATCATCAGGGCTGCCCCAAGACCAAACCCTTGAGGCATGGCATAGTTTGATTTATCGCTGCACTTCTACTGCATTCGCGACTATCGCATTTCTTTGTATCTGTACGTACAGAATATTAACGCTGGACTCCCCAGCTGTCGTGACTGCAGTTGTATCATCAGGGCTGCCCCAAGACCAAACCCTTGAGGCATCGCATAGTTTGATTTATCGCTGCACTTGTACTGCATTCCCGACTCTCGCATTTCTTTGTATCTGTGCGCACAGAATATTAACGCTGGACTCCCCAGCGGGGACTCCCCAGCGGTCGTGACTGCAGTTGTATCATCAGGGCTGCCCCAAGACCAAACGCTTGAGGCATCGCATAGTTTGATTTATCGCTGCACTAGTACTGCATTCGCGACTCTCGCATTTCTTTGTATCTGTGCGCACAGAATATGAACGCTGGACTCCCCAGCGGTCGTGACTGCAGTTGTATCATCAGGGCTGCCCCAAGACCAAACCCTTGAGGCATGGCATAGTTTGATTTATCGCTGCACTTCTACTGCATTCGCGACTATCGCATTTCTTTGTATCTGTGCGCACAGAATATTAACGCTGGACTCCCCAGCTGTCGTGACTGCAGTTGTATCATCAGGGCTGCCCCAAGACCAAACCCTTGAGGCCTCGCATAGTTTGATTTATCGCTGCACTTGCACTGCATTCGCGACTCTCGTATTTCTTTGTATCTGTGCGCACAGAATATTAACGCTGGACTCCCCAGCTGTCGTGACTGCAGTTGTATCATCAGGGCTGCTACAAGACCACACCCTTGAGGCATCGCATAGTTTGATTTATCGCTGCACTTGCACTGCATTCGCGACTCTTGCATTTCTTTGTATCTGTGCGCACAGAATATTAACGCTGGACTCCCCAGCTGTCGTGACTGCAGTTGTATCATCAGGGCTGCCCCAAGACCAAACCCTTGAGGCCTCGCATAGTTTGATTTATCGCTGCACTTGTACTGCATTCGCGACTCTCGCATTTCTTTGTATCTGTGCGCACAGAATATTAACTCTGGACTCCCCAGCGGGGACTCCCCAGCGGTCGTGACTGCAGTTGTATCATCAGGGCTGCCCCAAGACCAAACGCTTGAGGCATCGCATAGTTTGATTTATCGCTGCACTTGTACTGCATTCGCGACTCTCGCATTTCTTTGTATCTGTGCGCACAGAATATTAACGCTGGACTCCCCAGCTGTCGTGACTGCAGTTGTATCGTCAGGGCTGCCCCAAGACCAAACCCTTGAGGCCTCGCATAGTTTGATTTATCGCTGCACTTGCACTGCATTCGCGACTCTCGCATTTCTTTGTATCTGTGCGCACAGAATATTAACGCTGGACTCCCCAGCTGTCGTGACTGCAGTTGTATCATCAGGGCTGCCCCAAGACCAAACCCTTGAGGCATCGCATAGTTTGATTTATCGCTGCACTTGCACTGCATTCGCGACTCTCGTATTTCTTTGTATCTGTGCGCACAGAATATTAACGCTGTACTCCCCAGCTGTCATGACTGCAGTTGTCTCATCAGGGCTGCTACAAGACCACACCCTTGAGGCATCGCATAGTTTGATTTATCGCTGCACTTGCACTGCATTCGCGACTCTCGCATTTCTTTGTATCTGTGCGCACAGAATATTAACGCTGGACTCCCCAGCTGTCGTGACTGCAGTTGTATCATCAGGGCTGCCCCAAGACCAAACCCTTGAGGCCTCGCATAGAGTGATTTATCGCTGCACTTGCACTGCATTCACGACTCTCGCATTTCTTTGTATCTGTACGTACAGAATATTAACGCTGGACTCCCCAGCTGTCGTGACTGCAGTTGTATCATCAGGGCTGCCCCAAGACCAAACCCTTGAGGCATCGCATAGTTTGATTTATCGCTGCACTTGTACTGCATTCGCGACTCTCGCATTTCTTTTGTATCTGTGCGCACAGAATATGAACGCTGGACTCCCCAGCGGTCGTGACTGCAGTTGTATCATCAGGGCTGCCCCAAGACCAAACCCTTGAGGCCTCGCATAGTTTGATTTATCGTTGCACTTGTACTGCATTCGCGACTCTCGCATTTCTTTGTATCTGTGCGCACAGAATATTAACGCTGGACTCCCCAGCTGTCGTGACTGCAGTTGTATCATCAGGGCTGCCCCAAGACCAAACCCTTGAGGCATGGCATAGTTTGATTTATCGCTGCACTTCTACTGCATTCGCGACTATCGCATTTCTTTGTATCTGTGCGCACAGAATATTAACGCTGGACTCCCCAGCTGTCGTGACTGCAGTTGTATCATCAGGGCTGCCCCAAGACCAAACCCTTGAGGCCTCGCATAGTTTGATTTATCGCTGCACTTGCACTGCATTCGCGACTCTCGCATTTCTTTGTATCTGTACGTACAGATTATTAACGCTGGTCTCCCCAGCTGTCGTCACTGCAGTTGTATCATCAGGGCTGCCCCAATACCAAACCCTTGAGGCATCGCATAGTTTGATTTATCGCTGCACTTGCACTGCATTCGCGACTCTCGCATTTCTTTGTATCTGTGCGCACAGAATATTAACGCTGGACTCCCCAGCTGTCGTGACTGCAGTTGTATCATCAGGGCTGCCCCAAGACCAAACCCTTTAGGCCTCGCATAGTTTGATTTATCGCTGCCCTTGTACTGCATTCGCGACTCTCGCATTTCTTTGTATCTGTGCGCACAGAATATTAACTCTGGACTCCCCAGCGGGGACTCCTCAGCGGTCGTGACTGCAGTTGTATCATCAGGGCTGCCCCAAGACCAAACGCTTGAGGCATCGCATAGTTTGATTTATCGCTGCACTTGTACTGCATTCGCGACTCTCGCATTTCTTTGTATCTGTGCGCACAGAATATTAACGCTGGACTCCCCAGCTGTCGTGACTGCAGTTGTATCATCAGGGCTGCCCCAAGACCAAACCCTTGAGGCATCGCATAGTTTGATTTATCGCTGCACTTGCACTGCATTCGCGACTCTCGTATTTCTTTGTATCTGTGCGCACAGAATATTAACGCTGGACTCCCCAGCTGTCATGACTGCAGTTGTCTCATCAGGGCTGCTACAAGACCACACCCTTGAGGCATCGCATAGTTTGATTTATCGCTGCACTTGCACTGCATTCGCGACTCTCGCATTTCTTTGTATCTGTGCGCACAGAATATTAACGCTGGACTCCTCAGCTGTCGTGACTGCAGTTGTATCATCAGGGCTGCCCCAAGACCAAACCCTTGAGGCATGGCATAGTTTGATTTATCGCTGCACTTCTACTGCATTCGCGACTATCGCATTTCTTTGTATCTGTACGTACAGAATATTAACGCTGGACTCCCCAGCTGTCGTGACTGCAGTTGTATCATCAGGGCTGCCCCAAGACCAAACCCTTGAGGCATCGCATAGTTTGATTTATCGCTGCACTTGTACTGCATTCCCGACTCTCGCATTTCTTTGTATCTGTGCGCACAGAATATTAACGCTGGACTCCCCAGCGGGGACTCCCCAGCGGTCGTGACTGCAGTTGTATCATCAGGGCTGCCCCAAGACCAAACGCTTGAGGCATCGCATAGTTTGATTTATCGCTGCACTAGTACTGCATTCGCGACTCTCGCATTTCTTTGTATCTGTGCGCACAGAATATGAACGCTGGACTCCCCAGCGGTCGTGACTGCAGTTGTATCATCAGGGCTGCCCCAAGACCAAACCCTTGAGGCATGGCATAGTTTGATTTATCGCTGCACTTCTACTGCATTCGCGACTATCGCATTTCTTTGTATCTGTGCGCACAGAATATTAACGCTGGACTCCCCAGCTGTCGTGACTGCAGTTGTATCATCAGGGCTGCCCCAAGACCAAACCCTTGAGGCCTCGCATAGTTTGATTTATCGCTGCACTTGCACTGCATTCGCGACTCTCGTATTTCTTTGTATCTGTGCGCACAGAATATTAACGCTGGACTCCCCAGCTGTCGTGACTGCAGTTGTATCATCAGGGCTGCTACAAGACCACACCCTTGAGGCATCGCATAGTTTGATTTATCGCTGCACTTGCACTGCATTCGCGACTCTTGCATTTCTTTGTATCTGTGCGCACAGAATATTAACGCTGGACTCCCCAGCTGTCGTGACTGCAGTTGTATCATCAGGGCTGCCCCAAGACCAAACCCTTGAGGCCTCGCATAGTTTGATTTATCGCTGCACTTGTACTGCATTCGCGACTCTCGCATTTCTTTGTATCTGTGCGCACAGAATATTAACTCTGGACTCCCCAGCGGGGACTCCCCAGCGGTCGTGACTGCAGTTGTATCATCAGGGCTGCCCCAAGACCAAACGCTTGAGGCATCGCATAGTTTGATTTATCGCTGCACTTGTACTGCATTCGCGACTCTCGCATTTCTTTGTATCTGTGCGCACAGAATATTAACGCTGGACTCCCCAGCTGTCGTGACTGCAGTTGTATCGTCAGGGCTGCCCCAAGACCAAACCCTTGAGGCCTCGCATAGTTTGATTTATCGCTGCACTTGCACTGCATTCGCGACTCTCGCATTTCTTTGTATCTGTGCGCACAGAATATTAACGCTGGACTCCCCAGCTGTCGTGACTGCAGTTGTATCATCAGGGCTGCCCCAAGACCAAACCCTTGAGGCATCGCATAGTTTGATTTATCGCTGCACTTGCACTGCATTCGCGACTCTCGTATTTCTTTGTATCTGTGCGCACAGAATATTAACGCTGTACTCCCCAGCTGTCATGACTGCAGTTGTCTCATCAGGGCTGCTACAAGACCACACCCTTGAGGCATCGCATAGTTTGATTTATCGCTGCACTTGCACTGCATTCGCGACTCTCGCATTTCTTTGTATCTGTGCGCACAGAATATTAACGCTGGACTCCCCAGCTGTCGTGACTGCAGTTGTATCATCAGGGCTGCCCCAAGACCAAACCCTTGAGGCCTCGCATAGAGTGATTTATCGCTGCACTTGCACTGCATTCACGACTCTCGCATTTCTTTGTATCTGTACGTACAGAATATTAACGCTGGACTCCCCAGCTGTCGTGACTGCAGTTGTATCATCAGGGCTGCCCCAAGACCAAACCCTTGAGGCATCGCATAGTTTGATTTATCGCTGCACTTGTACTGCATTCGCGACTCTCGCATTTCTTTTGTATCTGTGCGCACAGAATATGAACGCTGGACTCCCCAGCGGTCGTGACTGCAGTTGTATCATCAGGGCTGCCCCAAGACCAAACCCTTGAGGCCTCGCATAGTTTGATTTATCGTTGCACTTGTACTGCATTCGCGACTCTCGCATTTCTTTGTATCTGTGCGCACAGAATATTAACGCTGGACTCCCCAGCTGTCGTGACTGCAGTTGTATCATCAGGGCTGCCCCAAGACCAAACCCTTGAGGCCTCGCATAGTTTGATTTATCGCTGCACTTGCACTGCATTCGCGACTCTCGCATTTCTTTGTATCTGTGCGCACAGAATATTAACGCTGGACTCCCCAGCTGTCGTGACTGCAGTTGTATCATCAGGGCTGAACCAAGACCAAACCCTTGAGGCCTCGCATAGTTTGATTTATCGTTGCACTTGTACTGCATTCGCGACTCTCGCATTTCTTTGTATCTGTGCGCACAGAATATTAACGCTGGACTCCCCAGCTGTCGTGACTGCAGTTGTATCATCAGGGCTGCCCCAAGACCAAACCCTTGAGGCATCGCATAGTTTGATTTATCGCTACACTTGCACTGCATTCGCGACTCTCGTATTTCTTTGTATCTGAGAGCACAGAATATTAACGCTGGACTCCCCAGCTGTCGTGACTGCAGTTGTATCATCAGGGCTGCCCCAAGACCAAACCCTTGAGGCCTCGCATAGTGTGATTTATCGCTGCACTTGCACTGCATTCGCGACTCTCGCATATCTTTGTATCTGTACGTACAGAATATTAACGCTGGACTCCCCAGCTATCGTGACTGCAGTTGTATCATCAGGGCTGCCCCAAGACCAAACCCTTGAGGCATCGCATAGTTTGATTTATCGCTGCACTTGCACTGCATTCGCGACTCTCGCATTTCTTTATAGCTGTGCGTACAGAATATTAACGCTGGACTACCCAGCTGTCGTGACTGCAGTTGTATCATCAGGGCTGCCCCAAGACCAAACCCTTGAGGCCTCGCATAGTTTGATTTATCGCTGCACTTGTACTGCATTCGCGACTCTCGCATTTCTTTGTATCTGTGCGCACAGAATATTAACGCTGGACTCCCCAGCGGTCGTGACTGCAGTTGTATCATCAGGGCTGCCCCAAGACCAAACCCTTGAGGCATCGCATAGTTTGATTTATCGCTGCACTTGTACTGCATTCGCGACTCTTGCATTTCTTTGTATCTGTGAGCACAGAATATTAACGCTGGACTCACCAGCTGTCGTGACTGCAGTTGTATCATCAGGGCTGCCCCAAGACCAAACGCTTGAGGCATCGCATAGTTTAATTTATCGCTGCACTTGTACTGCATTCGCGACTCTCGCATTTCTTTGTATCTGTGCGCACAGAATATTAACGCTGGACTCCCCAGCTGTTGTGACTGCAGTTGTAACATCAGGGCTGCCCCAAGACCAAACCCTTGAGGCATCGCATAGTTTGATTTATCGCTGCACTTGCACTGCATTCGCGACTCTTGCATTTCTTTGTATCTGTGCGCACAGAATATTAACGCTGGACTCCCCAGCTGTCGTGACTGCAGTTGTATCATCAGGGCTGCCCCAAGACCAAACCCTTGAGGCATCGCATAGTTTGATTTATCGCTGCACTTGTACTGCATTCGCGACTCTCGCATTTCTTTGTATCTGTGCGCACAGAATATTAACGCTGGACTCCCCAGCTGTCGTGACTGCAGTTGTATCATCAGGGCTGCCCCAAGACCAAACCCTTGAGGCATCGCATAGTTTGATTTATCGCTGCACTTGTACTGCATTCGCGACTCTCGCATTTCTTTGTATCTGTGCGCACAGAATATTAACGCTGGACTCCCCAGCTGTCGTGACTGCAGTTGCATCATCAGGGCTGCCGCAAGACCAAACCCTTGAGGCCTCGCATAGTTTGATTTATCGCTGCACTTGTACTGCATTCGCGACTCTCGCATTTCTTTGTATCTGTGCGCACAGAATATTAACGCTGGACTCCCCAGCGGGGACTCCCCAGCGGTCGTGACTGCAGTTGTATCATCAGGGCTGCCCCAAGACCAAACGCTTGAGGCATCGCATAGTTTGATTTATCGCTGCACTTGTACTGAATTCGCGACTCTCGCATTTCTTTGTATCTGTGCGCACAGAATATGAACGCTGGACTCCCCAGCGGTCGTGACTGCAGTTGTATCATCAGGGCTGCCCCAAGACCAAACCCTTGAGGCCTCGCATAGTTTGATTTATCGTTGCACTTGTACTGCATTCGCGACTCTCGCATTTCTTTGTATCTGTGCGCACAGAATATTAACGCTGGACTCCCCAGCTGTCGTGACTGCAGTTATATCATCAGGGCTGCCCCAAGACCAAACCCTTAAGGCCTCGCATAGTTTGATTTATCGCTGCACTAGCACTGCATTCGCGACTCTCGCATTTCTTTGTATCTGTGCGCACAGAATTTTAACGCTGGACTCCCCAGCTGTCGTGACTGCAGTTGTATCATCAGGGCTGCCCCAAGACCAAACCCTTGAGGCATCGCATAGTTTGATTTATCGCTGCACTTGCACTGCATTCGCGACTCTCGTATTTCTTTGTATCTGTGCGCACAGAATATTAACGCTGGACTCCCCAGCTGTCGTGACTGCAGTTGTATCATCAGGGCTGCTACAAGACCACACCCTTGAGGCATCGCATAGTTTGATTTATCGCTGCACTTGCACTGCATTCGCGACTCTTGCATTTCTTTGTATCTGTGCGCACAGAATATTAACTCTGGACTCCCCAGCGGGGACTCCCCAGCGGTCGTGACTGCAGTTGTATCATCAGGGCTGCCCCAAGACCAAACGCTTGAGGCATCGCATAGTTTGATTTATCGCTGCACTTGTACTGCATTCGCGACTCTCGCATTTCTTTGTATCTGTGCGCACAGAATATTAACGCTGGACTCCCCAGCTGTCGTGACTGCAGTTGTATCGTCAGGGCTGCCCCAAGACCAAACCCTTGAGGCCTCGCATAGTTTGATTTATCGCTGCACTTGCACTGCATTCGCGACTCTCGCATTTCTTTGTATCTGTGCGCACAGAATATTAACGCTGGACTCCCCAGCTGTCGTGACTGCAGTTGTATCATCAGGGCTGCCCCAAGACCAAACCCTTGAGGCATCGCATAGTTTGATTTATCGCTGCACTTGCACTGCATTCGCGACTCTCGTATTTCTTTGTATCTGTGCGCACAGAATATTAACGCTGTACTCCCCAGCTGTCATGACTGCAGTTGTCTCATCAGGGCTGCTACAAGACCACACCCTTGAGGCATCGCATAGTTTGATTTATCGCTGCACTTGCACTGCATTCGCGACTCTCGCATTTCTTTGTATCTGTGCGCACAGAATATTAACGCTGGACTCCCCAGCTGTCGTGACTGCAGTTGTATCATCAGGGCTGCCCCAAGACCAAACCCTTGAGGCATCGCATAGTTTGATTTATCGCTGCACTTGCACTGCATTCGCGACTCTCGTATTTCTTTGTATCTGAGAGCACAGAATATTAACGCTGGACTCCCCAGCTGTCGTGACTGCAGTTGTATCATCAGGGCTGCCCCAAGACCAAACCCTTGAGGCCTCGCATAGTTTGATTTATCGCTGCACTTGCACTGCATTCGCGACTCTCGCATATCTTTGTATCTGTACGTACAGAATATTAACGCTGGACTCCCCAGCTATCGTGACTGCAGTTGTATCATCAGGGCTGCCCCAAGACCAAACCCTTGAGGCATCGCATAGTTTGATTTATCGCTGCACTTGCACTGCATTCGCGACTCTCGCATTTCTTTGTATCTGTGCGTACAGAATATTAACGCTGGACTACCCAGCTGTCGTGACTGCAGTTGTATCATCAGGGCTGCCCCAAGACCAAACCCTTGAGGCCTCGCATAGTTTGATTTATCGCTGCACTTGTACTGCATTCGCGACTCTCGCATTTCTTTGTATCTGTGCGCACAGAATATTAACGCTGGACTCCCCAGCGGTCGTGACTGCAGTTGTATCATCAGGGCTGCCCCAAGACCAAACCCTTGAGGCATCGCATAGTTTGATTTATCGCTGCACTTGTACTGCATTCGCGACTCTTGCATTTCTTTGTATCTGTGAGCACAGAATATTAACGCTGGACTCACCAGCTGTCGTGACTGCAGTTGTATCATCAGGGCTGCCCCAAGACCAAACGCTTGAGGCATCGCATAGTTTAATTTATCGCTGCACTTGTACTGCATTCGCGACTCTCGCATGTCTTTGTATCTGTGCGCACAGAATATTAACGCTGGACTCCCCAGCTGTTGTGACTGCAGTTGTAACATCAGGGCTGCCCCAAGACCAAACCCTTGAGGCATCGCATAGTTTGATTTATCGCTGCACTTGTACTGCATTCGCGACTCTCGCATTTCTTTGTATCTGTGCGCACAGAATATTAACGCTGGACTCCCCAGCTGTCGTGACTGCAGTTGTATCATCAGGGCTGCCCCAAGACCAAACCCTTGAGGCATCGCATAGTTTGATTTATCGCTGCACTTGTACTGCATTCGCGACTCTCGCATTTCTTTGTATCTGTGCGCACAGAATATTAACGCTGGACTCCCCAGCTGTCGTGACTGCAGTTGCATCATCAGGGCTGCCGCAAGACCAAACCCTTGAGGCCTCGCATAGTTTGATTTATCGCTGCACTTGTACTGCATTCGCGACTCTCGCATTTCTTTGTATCTGTGCGCACAGAATATTAACGCTGGACTCCCCAGCGGGGACTCCCCAGCGGTCGTGACTGCAGTTGTATCATCAGGGCTGCCCCAAGACCAAACGCTTGAGGCATCGCATAGTTTGATTTATCGCTGCACTTGTACTGAATTCGCGACTCTCGCATTTCTTTGTATCTGTGCGCACAGAATATGAACGCTGGACTCCCCAGCGGTCGTGACTGCAGTTGTATCATCAGGGCTGCCCCAAGACCAAACCCTTGAGGCCTCGCATAGTTTGATTTATCGTTGCACTTGTACTGCATTCGCGACTCTCGCATTTCTTTGTATCTGTGCGCACAGAATATTAACGCTGGACTCCCCAGCTGTCGTGACTGCAGTTGTATCATCAGGGCTGCCCCAAGACCAAACCCTTAAGGCCTCGCATAGTTTGATTTATCGCTGCACTTGCACTGCATTCGCGACTCTCGCATTTCTTTGTATCTGTGCGCACAGAATATTAACGCTGGACTCCCCAGCTGTCGTGACTGCAGTTGTATCATCAGGGCTGCCCCAAGACCAAACCCTTGAGGCATCGCATAGTTTGATTTATCGCTGCACTTGCACTGCATTCGCGACTCTCGTATTTCTTTGTATCTGTGCGCACAGAATATTAACGCTGGACTCCCCAGCTGTCGTGACTGCAGTTGTATCATCAGGGCTGCTACAAGACCACACCCTTGAGGCATCGCATAGTTTGATTTATCGCTGCACTTGCACTGCATTCGCGACTCTTGCATTTCTTTGTATCTGTGCGCACAGAATATTAACGCTGGACTCCCCAGCTGTCGTGACTGCAGTTGTATCATCAGGGCTGCCCCAAGACCAAACCCTTGAGGCATCGCATAGTTTGATTTATCGCTGCACTTGCACTGCATTCGCGACTCTCATATTTCTTTGTATCTGTGCGCACAGAATATTAACGCTGGACTCCCCAGCTGTCGTGACTGCAGTTGTGTCACCAGGGCTGCCCCAAGACCAAATCCTTGAGGGCTTGCATAGTTTGATTTATGGCTGCACTTGCTCTGCATTCGCGACTCTCGCATTTCTTTGTATCTGTGCGTACAGAATATTAACGCTGGACTCCCCAGCTGTCGTGACTGCAGTTGCATCATCAGGGCTGCCCCAAGACCAAACCCTTGAGGCCTCGCATAGTTTGATTTATCGCTGCACTTGTACTGCATTCGCGACTCTCGCATTTCTTTGTATCTGTGCGTACAGAATATTCACACTGGACTCCCCAGCTGTCGTGACTGCAGTTGTATCATCAGGGCTGCCCCAAGACCAAACCCTTGAGGCATCACATAGTTTGATTTATCGCTGCACTTGCACTGCATTCGCGACTCTCGCATTTCTTTGTATCTGTGCGCACAGAATATTAACGCTGGACTCCCCAGCTGTCGTACTGCAGTTGTATCATCAGGGCTGCCCCAAGACCAAACCCTTGAGGCATCGCATAGTTTGATTTATCGCTGCACTTGCACTGCATTCGCGACTCTCGTATTTCTTTGTATCTGTGAGCACAGAATATTAACGCTGGACTCCCCAGCTGTCGTGACTGCAGTTGTATCATCAGGGCTGCCCCAAGACCAAACCCTTGAGGCCTCGCATAGTTTGATTTATCGCTGCACTTGCACTGCATTCGCGACTCTCGCATTTCTTTGTATCTGTACGTACAGAATATTAACGCTGGACTCCCCAGCTGTCGTGACTGCAGTTGTATCATCAGGGCTGCCCCAAGACCAAACCCTTGAGGCATCGCATAGTTTGATTTATCGCTGCACTTGTACTGCATTCGCGACTCTCGCATTTCTTTGTATCTGTGCGTACAGAATATTAACGCTGGACTCCCCAGCTGTCGTGACTGCAGTTGTATCATCAGGGCTGCCCCAAGACCAAACCCTTGAGGCCTCGCATAGTTTGCTTTATCGCTGCACTTGTACTGCATTCGCGACTCTCGCATTTTTTTGTATCTGTGCGCACAGAATATTAACGCTGGACTCCCCAGCTGTCGTGACTGCAGTTGTATCATCAGGGCTGCCCCAAGACCAAACTCTTGAGGCATCGCATAGTTTGATTTATCGCTGCACTTGTACTGCATTCGCGACTCTCGCATTTCTTTGTATCTGTGCGCACAGAATATTAACGCTGGACTCCCCAGCTGTCGTGACTGCAGTTGTATCATCAGGGCTGCACCAAGACCAAACCCTTGAGGCATCGCATAGTTTGATTTATCGCTGCACTTGCACTGCATTCGCGACTCTCGCATTTCTTTGTATCTGTGCGTACAGAATATTAACGCTGGACTCCCCAGCTGTCGTGACTGCAGTTGTATCATCAGGGCTGCCCCAAGACCAAACCCTTGAGGCATCGCATAGTTTGATTTATCGCTGCACTTGTACTGCATTCGCGACTCTTGCATTTCTTTGTATCTGTGCGTACAGAATATTAACGCTGGACTCCCCAGCTGTCGTGACTGCAGTTGTATCGTCAGGGCTGCCCCAAGACCAAACCCTTGAGGCATCGCATAGTTTGATTTATCGCTGCACTTGTACTGCATTCGCGACTCTTGCATTTCTTTGTATCTGTGCGCACAGAATATTAACGCTGGACTCCCCACCTGTCGTGACTGCAGTTGTATCATCAGGGCTGCCCCAAGACCAAACCCTTGAGGCCTCGCATAGTTTGATTTATCGCTGCACTTGCACTGCATTCGCGACTCTCGCATTTCTTTGTATCTGTACGTACAGAATATTAACGCTGGACTCCCCAGCTGTCGTGACTGCAGTTGTATCATCAGGGCTGCCCCAAGACAGAACCCTTGAGGCATCGCATAGTTTGTTTTATCGCTGCACTTGTACTGCATTCGCGACTCTCGCATTTCTTTGTATCTGTGCGCACAGAATATTAACGCTGGACTCCCCAGCGGGGACTCCCCAGCGGTCGTGACTGCAGTTGTATCATCAGGGCTGCCTCAAGACCAAACGCTTGAGGCATCGCATAGTTTGATTTATCGCTGCACTTGTACTGCATTCGCGACTCTCGCATTTCTTTGTATCTGTGCGCACAGAATATGAACGCTGGACTCCCCAGCGGTCGTGACTGCAGTTGTATCATCAGGGCTGCCCCAAGACCAAACCCTTGAGGCCTCGCATAGTTTGATTTATCGTTGCACTTGTACTGCATTCGCGACTCTCGCATTTCTTTGTATCTGTGCGCACAGAATATTAACGCTGGACTCCCCAGCTGTCGTGACTGCAGTTGTATCATCAGGGCTGCCCCAAGACCAAACCCTTGAGGCCTCGCATAGTTTGATTTATCGCTGCACTTGCACTGCATTCGCGACTCTCGCATTTCTTTGTATCTGTGCGCACAGAATATTAACGCTGGACTCCCCAGCTGTCGTGACTGCAGTTGTATCATCAGGGCTGCCCCAAGACCAAACCCTTGAGGCATCGCATAGTTTGATTTATCGCTGCACTTGCACTGCATTCGCGACTCTCGTATTTCTTTGTATCTGTGCGCACAGAATATTAACGCTGGACTCCCCAGCTGTCGTGACTGCAGTTGTATCATCAGGGCTGCTACAAGACCACACCCTTGAGGCATCGCATAGTTTGATTTATCGCTGCACTTGCACTGCATTCGCGACTCTTGCATTTCTTTTTATCTGTGCGCACAGAATATTAACGCTGGACTCCCCAGCTGTCGTGACTGCAGTTGTATCATCAGGGCTGCCCCAAGACCAAACCCTTGAGGCCTCGCATAGTTTGATTTATCGCTGCACTTGTACTGCATTCGCGACTCTCGCATTTCTTTGTATCTGTGCGCACAGAATATTAACGCTGGACTCCCCAGCTGTCGTGACTGCAGTTGTATCATCAGGGCTGCCCCAAGACCAAACTCTTGAGGCATCGCATAGTTTGATTTATCGCTGCACTTGTACTGCATTCGCGACTCTCGCATTTCTTTGTATCTGTGCGCACAGAATATTAACGCTGGACTCCCCAGCTGTCGTGACTGCAGTTGTATCATCAGGGCTGCCCCAAGACCAAACCCTTGAGGCCTCGCATAGTTTGATTTATCGCTGCACTTGCACTGCATTCGCGACTCTCGCATTTCTTTGTATCTGTACGTACAGAATATTAACGCTGGACTCCCCAGCTGTCGTGACTGCAGTTGTATCATCAGGGCTGCCCCAAGACCAAACCCTTGAGGCATCGCATAGTTTGATTTATCGCTGCACTTGCACTGCATTCGCGACTCTCGCATTTCTTTGTATCTGTGCGTACAGAATATTAACGCTGGACTCCCCAGCTGTCGTGACTGCAGTTGTATCATCAGGGCTGCCCCAAGACCAAACCCTTGAGGCCTCGCATAGTTTGATTTATCGCTGCACTTGTACTGCATTCGCGACTCTCGCATTTCTTTGTATCTGTGCGCACAGAATATTAACGCTGGACTCCCCAGCTGTCGTGACTGCAGTTGTATCATCAGGGCTGCCCCAAGACCAAACCCTTGAGGCATCGCATAGTTTGATTTATCGCTGCACTTGTACTGCATTCGCGACTCTTGCATTTCTTTGTATCTGTGCGCACAGAATATTAACGCTGGACTCCCCAGCTGTCGTGACTGCAGTTGTATCATCAGGGCTGCCCCAAGACCAAACCCTTGAGGCCTCGCATAGTGTGATTTATCGCTGCACTTGCACTGCATTCGCGACTCTCGCATTTCTTTGTATCTGTACGTACAGAATATTAACGATGGACTCCCCAGCTGTCGTGACTGCAGTTGTATCATCAGGGCTGCCCCAAGACCAAACCCTTGAGGCATCGCATAGTTTGTTTTATCGCTGCACTTGTACTGCATTCGCGACTCTCGCATTTCTTTGTATCTGTGCGCACAGAATATTAACGCTGGACTCCCCAGCGGGGACTCCCCAGCGGTCGTGACTGCAGTTGTATCATCAGGGCTGCCCCAAGACCAAACGCTTGAGGCATCGCATAGTTTGATTTATCGCTGCACTTGTACTGAATTCGCGACTCTCGCATTTCTTTGTATCTGTGCGCACAGAATATGAACGCTGGACTCCCCAGCGGTCGTGACTGCAGTTGTATCATCAGGGGTGCCCCAAGACCAAACCCTTAAGGCCTCGCATAGTTTGATTTATCGCTGCACTTGCACTGCATTCGCGACTCTCGCATTTCTTTGTATCTGTGCGCACAGAATATTAACGCTGGACTCCCCAGCTGTCGTGACTGCAGTTGTATCATCAGGGCTGCCCCAAGACCAAACCCTTGAGGCATCGCATAGTTTGATTTATCGCTGCACTTGCACTGCATTCGCGACTCTCGTATTTCTTTGTATCTGTGCGCACAGAATATTAACGCTGGACTCCCCAGCTGTCGTGACTGCAGTTGTATCATCAGGGCTGCTACAAGACCACACCCTTGAGGCATCGCATAGTTTGATTTATCGCTGCACTTGCACTGCATTCGCGACTCTTGCATTTCTTTGTATCTGTGCGCACAGAATATTAACGCTGGACTCCCCAGCTGTCGTGACTGCAGTTGTATCATCAGGGCTGCCCCAAGACCAAACCCTTGAGGCATCGCATAGTTTGATTTATCGCTGCACTTGCACTGCATTCGCGACTCTCATATTTCTTTGTATCTGTGCGCACAGAATATTAACGCTGGACTCCCCAGCTGTCGTGACTGCAGTTGTGTCACCAGGGCTGCCCCAAGACCAAATCCTTGAGGGCTTGCATAGTTTGATTTATCGCTGCACTTGCTCTGCATTCGCGACTCTCGCATTTCTTTGTATCTGTGCGTACAGAATATTAACGCTGGACTCCCCAGCTGTCGTGACTGCAGTTGCATCATCAGGGCTGCCCCAAGACCAAACCCTTGAGGCCTCGCATAGTTTGATTTATCGCTGCACTTGTACTGCATTCGCGACTCTCGCATTTCTTTGTATCTGTGCGTACAGAATATTCACACTGGACTCCCCAGCTGTCGTGACTGCAGTTGTATCATCAGGGCTGCCCCAAGACCAAACCCTTGAGGCATCACATATTTTGATTTATCGCTGCACTTGCACTGCATTCGCGACTCTCGCATTTCTTTGTATCTGTGCGCACAGAATATTAACGCTGGACTCCCCAGCTGTCGTACTGCAGTTGTATCATCAGGGCTGCCCCAAGACCAAACCCTTGAGGCATCGCATAGTTTGATTTATCGCTGCACTTGCACTGCATTCGCGACTCTCGTATTTCTTTGTATCTGTGAGCACAGAATATTAACGCTGGACTCCCCAGCTGTCGTGACTGCAGTTGTATCATCAGGGCTGCCCCAAGACCAAACCCTTGAGGCCTCGCATAGTTTGATTTATCGCTGCACTTGCACTGCATTCGCGACTCTCGCATTTCTTTGTATCTGTACGTACAGAATATTAACGCTGGACTCCCCAGCTGTCGTGACTGCAGTTGTATCATCAGGGCTGCCCCAAGACCAAACCCTTGAGGCATCGCATAGTTTGATTTATCGCTGCACTTGTACTGCATTCGCGACTCTCGCATTTCTTTGTATCTGTGCTTACAGAATATTAACGCTGGACTCCCCAGCTGTCGTGACTGCAGTTGTATCATCAGGGCTGCCCCAAGACCAAACCCTTGAGGCATCGCATAGTTTGATTTATCGCTGCACTTGCACTGCATTCGCGACTCTCGCATTTCTTTGTATCTGTGCGTACAGAATATTAACGCTGGACTCCCCAGCTGTCGTGACTGCAGTTGTATCATCAGGGCTGCCCCAAGACCAAACCCTTGAGGCCTCGCATAGTTTGATTTATCGCTGCACTTGTACTGCATTCGCGACTCTCGCATTTCTTTGTATCTGTGCGCACAGAATATTAACGCTGGACTCCCCAGCTGTCGTGACTGCAGTTGTATCATCAGGGCTGCCCCAAGACCAAACCCTTGAGGCATCGCATAGTTTGATTTATCGCTGCACTTGTACTGCATTCGCGACTCTTGCATTTCTTTGTATCTGTGCGCACAGAATATTAACGCTGGACTCCCCAGCTGTCGTGACTGCAGTTGTATCATCAGGGCTGCCCCAAGACCAAACCCTTGAGGCCTCGCATAGTGTGATTTATCGCTGCACTTGCACTGCATTCGCGACTCTCGCATTTCTTTGTATCTGTACGTACAGAATATTAACGATGGACTCCCCAGCTGTCGTGACTGCAGTTGTATCATCAGGGCTGCCCCAAGACCAAACCCTTGAGGCATCGCATAGTTTGTTTTATCGCTGCACTTGTACTGCATTCGCGACTCTCGCATTTCTTTGTATCTGTGCGCACAGAATATTAACGCTGGACTCCCCAGCGGGGACTCCCCAGCGGTCGTGACTGCAGTTGTATCATCAGGGCTGCCCCAAGACCAAACGCTTGAGGCATCGCATAGTTTGATTTATCGCTGCACTTGTACTGAATTCGCGACTCTCGCATTTCTTTGTATCTGTGCGCACAGAATATGAACGCTGGACTCCCCAGCGGTCGTGACTGCAGTTGTATCATCAGGGGTGCCCCAAGACCAAACCCTTAAGGCCTCGCATAGTTTGATTTATCGCTGCACTTGCACTGCATTCGCGACTCTCGCATTTCTTTGTATCTGTGCGCACAGAATATTAACGCTGGACTCCCCAGCTGTCGTGACTGCAGTTGTATCATCAGGGCTGCCCCAAGACCAAACCCTTGAGGCATCGCATAGTTTGATTTATCGCTGCACTTGCACTGCATTCGCGACTCTCGTATTTCTTTGTATCTGTGCGCACAGAATATTAACGCTGGACTCCCCAGCTGTCGTGACTGCAGTTGTATCATCAGGGCTGCTACAAGACCACACCCTTGAGGCATCGCATAGTTTGATTTATCGCTGCACTTGCACTGCATTCGCGACTCTTGCATTTCTTTGTATCTGTGCGCACAGAATATTAACGCTGGACTCCCCAGCTGTCGTGACTGCAGTTGTATCATCAGGGCTGCCCCAAGACCAAACCCTTGAGGCATCGCATAGTTTGATTTATCGCTGCACTTGCACTGCATTCGCGACTCTCATATTTCTTTGTATCTGTGCGCACAGAATATTAACGCTGGACTCCCCAGCTGTCGTGACTGCAGTTGTGTCACCAGGGCTGCCCCAAGACCAAATCCTTGAGGGCTTGCATAGTTTGATTTATCGCTGCACTTGCTCTGCATTCGCGACTCTCGCATTTCTTTGTATCTGTGCGTACAGAATATTAACGCTGGACTCCCCAGCTGTCGTGACTGCAGTTGCATCATCAGGGCTGCCCCAAGACCAAACCCTTGAGGCCTCGCATAGTTTGATTTATCGCTGCACTTGTACTGCATTCGCGACTCTCGCATTTCTTTGTATCTGTGCGTACAGAATATTCACACTGGACTCCCCAGCTGTCGTGACTGCAGTTGTATCATCAGGGCTGCCCCAAGACCAAACCCTTGAGGCATCACATATTTTGATTTATCGCTGCACTTGCACTGCATTCGCGACTCTCGCATTTCTTTGTATCTGTGCGCACAGAATATTAACGCTGGACTCCCCAGCTGTCGTACTGCAGTTGTATCATCAGGGCTGCCCCAAGACCAAACCCTTGAGGCATCGCATAGTTTGATTTATCGCTGCACTTGCACTGCATTCGCGACTCTCGTATTTCTTTGTATCTGTGAGCACAGAATATTAACGCTGGACTCCCCAGCTGTCGTGACTGCAGTTGTATCATCAGGGCTGCCCCAAGACCAAACCCTTGAGGCCTCGCATAGTTTGATTTATCGCTGCACTTGCACTGCATTCGCGACTCTCGCATTTCTTTGTATCTGTACGTACAGAATATTAACGCTGGACTCCCCAGCTGTCGTGACTGCAGTTGTATCATCAGGGCTGCCCCAAGACCAAACCCTTGAGGCATCGCATAGTTTGATTTATCGCTGCACTTGTACTGCATTCGCGACTCTCGCATTTCTTTGTATCTGTGCTTACAGAATATTAACGCTGGACTCCCCAGCTGTCGTGACTGCAGTTGTATCATCAGGGCTGCCCCAAGACCAAACCCTTGAGGCCTCGCATAGTTTGATTTATCGCTGCACTTGTACTGCATTCGCGACTCTCGCATTTTTTTGTATCTGTGCGCACAGAATATTAACGCTGGACTCCCCAGCTGTCGTGACTGCAGTTGTATCATCAGGGCTGCCCCAAGACCAAACTCTTGAGGCATCGCATAGTTTGATTTATCGCTGCACTTGTACTGCATTCGCGACTCTCGCATTTCTTTGTATCTGTGCGCACAGAATATTAACGCTGGACTCCCCAGCTGTCGTGACTGCAGTTGTATCATCAGGGCTGCACCAAGACCAAACCCTTGAGGCATCGCATAGTTTGATTTATCGCTGCACTTGCACTGCATTCGCGACTCTCGCATTTCTTTGTATCTGTGCGCACAGAATATTAACGCTGAACTCCCCAGCTGTCGTGACTGCAGTTGTATCATCAGGGCTGCCCCAAGACCAAACCCTTGAGGCCTCGCATAGTTTGATTTATCGCTGCACTTGTACTGCATTCGCGACTCTCGCATTTCTTTGTATCTGTGCGCACAGAATATTAACGCTGGACTCCCCAGCTGTCGTGACTGCAGTTGTATCATCAGGGCTGCCCCAAGACCAAACCCTCGAGGCATGGCATAGTTTGATTTATCGCTGCACTTGCACTGCATTCGCGAATCTCGCATTTCTTTGTATCTGTGCGCACAGAATATTAACGCTGGACTCCCCAGCTGTCGTGACTGCAGTTGTATCACCAGGGCTGCCCCAAGACCAAATCCTTGAGGCATCGCATAGTTTGATTTATCGCTGCACTTGCACTGCATTCGCGACTCTCGCATTTCTTTGTATCTGTGCGCACAGAATATTAACGCTGGACTCCCAGCGGTCGTGACTGCAGTATTGGGATTCCGGCCGCGCCGCCATCATGTACTACATATGGTAATGTAAATAATCGTATTGTTGTATCATTTATTTTAATGGAGGAAAATTATTTATAAATTGGCTTTTCTGATTCGTTTCGTGGAAGCATTTGTCAGATGTAAATTGCGCGTAAATATTTCCTTTTTAAAACCATGCAGGTTGAGTACAGTCAGTTTTGCGTTTATTCGCGAACGGCATTGTGATGTACATTTACAAAGCCTGGATTTTATATATAGTTAAAAAGTTGCGTTTGGAATTAAAAAAATAAATAAATTTGTAGTTGTTTTTTTTATATGCGTTTATTTAAACAGAATGTTACTCGTTTCTCTAATTAAAATCCGAAACAAATATAATTTAAAAATAATTAATTACTATTTATTAGGAATATACTGTGTTATAACTGTATAAAAAAAACTTTGGCGTAATGTTTATCATAAATAAATAAAACCTTTATACCACAAATTACTTTTTTTTAAATTTAAAACCTTATGTACCTTTCGTTTGCATAGCAATCATCCTCAGAGGCAATTTACAATAAAATACCTATTGTATTATTTTGGTATTTTATTGTAAATTACCTCTGAGGATGATTGCTATGCAATCGAAATGTACATAAGGTTTTAAATAAAAGAAAAAAGAGTGTGTATACCACAAATGTGTGGTATAGAGGTTTTATTTATGTATGATAGAATATACTGTAATTGAATTTAATAATAAATACATAAAAACTTTTTAACCACAAACTTTCTTTATTTTACCCTTATGTACATTTCAGTTACCAAGTAACCATCCTTAGAAGGACAAAGGCTCTTTGTATGTTATCCCTCTGAGAATGGTTACTTGGTAACTGAAATCTATATGAGGGTAAAATAAAGAAGGTTTGTGGTTAAGAGGTTTTATGTATTTATTATTAAGTAATTAACTGTTTAAAAGTAATTAATTAGTAAACAGTTGTTAAGGTCTTCAGTGTGACGTACGTATATCGTGTGATGCAGATAGCTCTTCATTCTCCGAGTAGGGGTAGTCACCCCTCTTATCCCCAGTTGAGAGTAGCTGTACAACGCGATGGCATAGTTCCCCCAACTTCACAAACACCAGAGTATCATCATATCCTTTCCCTATCCTCCTTCTTACAGGAGCGTGTAAGGAGTTGACTCTTCATTAAATCACCGATAGAGAGTTGGTCTACTGTTAGTACACGCTCCTGCATCTGATGCTGTCATCTCCACTATATCTTCTTCAAGCGGCATTACGGCGACCTTCGTAGACGACAACGCTATCTTGTCCGTAGCACAAAATGAGGTAGACGCAACAGCTAAATTGCATCATACCCTGGACCAGAGAGTCAGTGACTGGACCAGACAGTGGTGCAAAAAGCTTAGTGTAAACAAGTCTGCTCATGTTATATTTATCAATAAAGCAGAGAGCAAGACTGACGTCATGGGCAATAAATTTGCAACTCGTCTCTTGCAGCATTATACCCTAGAGAGATTCAGTGACTGGACCAGACAGTAGTGCACAAAGTGTAGTGTAAGCGAGTCTGCGCATGTTATATTTACCACTAAGGCAGAGAACAAAACTGACGTCATATGCAATAAATGGGCAAATCGTCCCATGCAGCATTATACCCTAGATATAGTCAGTGACTGGACCAGACAGTGGTGCACAAAGCTAAGTGTAATTAAGTCTGGTCATATTATATTTACCAATAAGGTAGAGAGCAAGACTGACGTCATGGGCAATAAATGGACAACTCGTCCCATGCAGCATTATACCCTAGATAGAGTCAGTGATTGGTCCAGTCAGTGGTGCATAAAGCTTAGTGTAAGGATGTCTGCTCATGTTATATTTATCAATAAGGCAAAGAGCAAGACTGACGTCATATGCAATAAATGCACAACTCGTCCCTTGCACCTTTTGGACCTTGACCTTATAAAGCGACATTAACTCAGCAGCGACGTCATCAACGCAGCAGCTTAGAATTGCAGCAAGTAGGTGTCGTTCACTGGAACAAAGCTGACATTTTTATACCGCTGTGAGAAAGACTCGTCGTAGTTACCACAACAAAACCTTTCAGGGTGGCTTTGCGCCTGACCTTAATCGTTGCTATAGTCTCAGTTCTTTCCCACCCTACGTAACGGATCTGCAGAGGCCGAAAAGAAGGTGGGATCTAGCTTGTGAGGCGAGCGGTGAAACTATCTTAGGAACGACAGGGGCAAAGAGAAAGTTGAATCATGGCACAACTCGACCCATTAAACTCTCTGTTGGTTTTATGTCTGGGAGAGTGTCGTTTTTATCTTTTCCTATTTCATAAGTAAATATAAATATTTAAATATCCACTTATTTTTTAAATAATGTAATTCTATCTAATGTAAATTTTGATTGTCAGGAAAAAGCACGAGCCCCCTTAGATTCGACATTGGTGAACACGCTTTATAAATGTGAAATATATTTATGTATTGCAAATATTTCATTATATTTACTATTTCTATTGATTTATTTAAGCCTAATGTCCCGTCGCAATAACTTCGTCAACTGGTTTTCTAGTGACGTAATAAGTGCCTTTACGATCGCTGACAGAGGACATGTAAGCGCGTCAGTCGAGCCGCAAGTTTTTGCCGTGTTTTGACTTAAGTAGTGGTCGCACAACGTGCTGTAAATTCGAAGCAGAAGCCACTTGGAGGGGCCTCGTGTACTTTGGCGATTTCACGTCATTTGCAGCACTGAACTTTGATAAGTGGCGCTCCCTATGAAACTCAGCAGAATTACAGCTCGCAAAAGTATTTTGGGGAGATAATACTCAAGATATTTTGAAATGAAAATGTCTTTTGTCGCCCTCAAACACTTTTTAATGGTCGTAACCCACATTAAGTTCGTGTCACTCATTAAACGCGTCAGATGTTGCTTAATTAAAAACATATGATTTCGTACAACAGCTGATTTCTTGTTATAGGTTATGTTTTACAACAGCTGTTTTAACGCGTATATTGCGTTATTTTATGTATAGTGCATTATCAAGTTAAAATGAGATCATTTAAAGATGTTTTATCAGTCGATAAAAGTATTAATTTATATTTCAATAAATCCCCGCTTTGAGAACAAATGGGCTACACGTTGCACCCTCTTATCAGATGAAGGATTAGGTAGAACCAAGGAACAACATAATGATCCCCTGGAAGTGCGCTTTCCTAAACTAGGATCTCTATAAACCGAGGAGAGAGAGGTATCCACCCGCTTCCTAACACGAGATTAAGAAAACATTCAACCAAAAGGGTAAAATTATTTTCACAAGTAATGATTATTTCCACTGGAGTAACGACACCGGATGATCTCGTTGGCGAGGAATAGTTGTCGAGTAGGCCGCCTTTCACTCGCTCGCATATAACGCATCGTAAAATACTATGTTAGTGACCCTAATTGGAATATAATTAACTAGTTTAATCGAAAGCTTTACATCAAAAAGTATGCAATTTGTCAAGAAGGGCTTAATTGCAGTATTAAATGTGACCAACATTTAAACTGTTGATGCAGAGTAAAATATTTAGTAAAACCTGGAGAGAGGCATTACTCTTCCAAACAAGCCTCCCCTGTTTAGCACTTGGAGCGCTAGATATGCCTTTATTTTAGACCTCATCTGAATTCCGATTAGCTACATTTTAATAAAATTTGTATGAAATTGGAGGAAAAATTGTCATTATTATATTCATTGTTGTTGCTGTTTTCGAATCCATACAGTATTAGATCATATCGAAAGTAGAAGGGATAGCGGCCGCCAGCTCCCCTGAAGCAAGAAGTGGTGGTCTGAAACAGGAGGTGGTGTTCTGAACAAGAAAGTGGTAGTGTAAGCAGGAGGTGGTGATCCTGAAGAAGGAGTTGGTAGTGTAAAGTAAGAAGGGGTGGTCTGAAGTATGAGTTGGTTGTATGAAGGTGGAGTCGTTAGTATGATATAGGAGGTGGTGGTCTAAACAAGGAAGTGGTAGTGTGAGGCAGGATGTGGTGATGCTAAAGAAGGGGTTGGTGGTGATCATGCAGAAGGAGTTGGTGGTATGAAGCAAGAGTTGGTTGTATGAAGGTGGAGTTGCTAGTATGAAACAGGAGGTGGTGGTCTAAGCAATGGCAGTGTGAAGCAGGAGGTGGTGGTCTGAAGCAGAGGGGTGGTCTGAAGCAGAGGGGTGGTCTGAAGCAGGAGGTGGTGGTGATGAAGAAGGAGTTGGTGGTCTGAAGTAAGAGGAAGTGGTTTGAAGCAGGAGGTATTGATCTGAAGCAGAGGTGGTGGTCCTGAAAAAGGAGTTTGTGGTCTGAAGCAAAAGGGGTGGTCTGAAGTAGGAGGTGATGGTCCTGAAGGAGTTGGTGGTCTGAAGCAAAAGGGGTGGTCTGAAACAGGAGGTGGTGGTCCTGGAGGAGTTGGAGGTCTCAAGCAAGAGGGGTAATCTGAAGCAGGAGGTGGCGGTCTGAAGCAAGAGGGGGTGGTTTGAAGCAGGAGGCTGGGGTCTAAAGCAAGAGGTAGTGATCTGAAGTAGGAGGCTGGGATCTAAACCAAGAGGTAATGATCTGAAGCAGAGGTGGTGGTCCTGAAAAAGGAGTTGGTGGTCCTGAAGAAGGATTTGGTGGTCTGAAGCAAGAAGGTTCGTCTGAAGCAGGAGGTGGTGGCACTGAAGAAGGAGTGGTGGTATGAAACAGGATTTGGTTGTATGAAGGTAAAGTTGCTAGTATGAAGCAAGAGATGGTGGTCTAAACAAAGAAGTGGTAGAATGAAGGAGGTGACGAAGCAGGAGGTGGTAGTCTGTAGTAATATAGGGTGGTCTGAAGGTATTATGTGACCTCTCGCTGATGCAATAAGCATCGAACCTCCTCCGCTTGGTTACGAAAGATATTATTAGCTTTTAAAACCAATTGCTCATATGTGAATTATGGTTCAAGTCCCCAAAGGTCAACTTGGCCCAAACACTACTCTCCCCGGGGCTTACAGAAATTTACATTTCGAGGGACATATTAATACTTGTCGTACAAAGGCCAACGCTGAACCTCTAGACGGAGACTGGCCCAGAGTAATGGCGGTTTTTCTACACATCATACTATAGATTTTTATATTACAACCTTCTGTTTTTGACCTGTTTGCTTCGATGAATCGGGAGCCAGGATATGAACTCTGTAGGTTACGAATCCAGTTGTTAAGCGTCCGTGTCGTTATCGGTTCAACGAGATCTACCTAACCTCGGCCGGTTGCGCGCTCTTCGACATTACTCGTTGGTTTTTTGACTGTCAAGTAGCAGACATACAGGATCTAACTAATCTTGGCCGGTTGCGCGCTCTTCGACATTACTCGTTGGTTTTTCACTGCCAGGTAGCAGACAGACAAGATGTAACTAATCTTTGCCGGTTGCGTGCTCTTCGAGATTATTCGCTGGAGCTTCGACTGTCAGGTAGCAGACATACAGGATCTAACTAAACTCGGCCGGTTGATCGCTCTACGACATTACTCGTTGGTTTTTCGACTGTCAGGTAGCAGACAGACAAGATCTAACTAATCTTGGCCGGTTGCGTGCTTTTAGACATTACTCGTTGGTTTTCCGACTGTCAGGTAGCAGACAGACAAGATCTAACTAATCTTGGCCGGTTGCGTGCTTTTAGACATTACTCGTTGGTTTTTCGACTGTCAGGTAGCAGACAGACAAGAACTAACTAATCTTGGCTGGTTGCGTGCTTTTAGTCATCACTCGTTGGTTTTTCGACTGTCAGGTAGCAGACAGACAAGATCTAACTAATCTTGTCCGGTTCCGTGCTCTTCGACATTACTCGTTGGTTTTTTTACTGTCAACTAGCAGACAGACAAAAGCTAACTAATCTTGCCCGGTTGCGCGCTTTTCGACATTACTCGTTGGTTTTTTGACTGTCAGGCAGCAGACAGACAAGATCTAACTGATCTTGGCCGGTTGCACGCTCTTCGACATTACTCGTTGGTTTTTTGACTGTCAGGCAGCAGACAGACAAGATCTAACTGATCTTGGCCGGTTGCACGCTCTTCGACATGACTCGTTGGTTCTTCGACTGTCAGGTAGCAGACAGACAAGGTCTAACTAATCTTGGCCGGTTGCGTGCTTTTAGACATTACTCGTTGGTTTTTTGACTGTCAGGTAGCAGACAGACAAGAGCTAACTAATCTTGGCCGGTTGCGTGCTCTTCGACATTACTCGTTGGTTTTTCGACTGTCAGGTAGCAGACAGACAAGGTCTAACTGATCTTGGCCGGTTGCGTGCTTTTAGACATCACTCGTTGGTTTTTCGACTGTCAGGTAGCAGACAGACAAGGTCTAACTGATCTTGGCCGGTTGCGCGCTCTTCGACATTACTCGTTGGTTTTTCGACTGTCAGGTAGCAGACAGACAAGGTCTAACTGATCTTGGCCGGTTGCGTGCTTTTAGACATCACTCGTTGGTTTTTCGACTGTCAGGTAGCAGACAGACAAGGTCTAACTGATCTTGGCCGGTTGCGTGCTTTTAGACATCACTCGTTGGTTTTTCGACTGTCAGGTAGCAGACAGACAAGGTCTAACTGATCTTGGCCGGTTGCGTGCTTTTAGACATCACTCGTTGGTTTTTCGACTGTCAGGTAGCAGACAGACAAGATCTAACTAATCTCGGCCGGTTGCACGCTCTTCGACATTACTCGTTGGTTTTTTGACTGTCAGGCAGCAGGCAGACAAGATCTAACTGATCTTGGCCGGTTGCACGCTCTTCGACATGACTCGTTGGTTCTTCGACTGTCAGGTAGCAGACAGACAAGGTCTAACTAATCTTGGCCGGTTGCGTGCTTTTAGACATTACTCGTTGGTTTTTTGACTGTCAGGTAGCAGACAGACAAGAGCTAACTAATCTTGGCCGGTTGCGTGCTCTTCGACATTACTCGTTGGTTTTTCGACTGTCAGGTAGCAGACAGACAAGGTCTAACTGATCTTGGCCGGTTGCGTGCTTTTAGACATCACTCGTTGGTTTTTCGACTGTCAGGTAGCAGACAGACAAGGTCTAACTGATCTTGGCCGGTTGCGCGCTCTTCGACATTACTCGTTGGTTTTTCGACTGTCAGGTAGCAGACAGACAAGGTCTAACTGATCTTGGCCGGTTGCGTGCTTTTAGACATCACTCGTTGGTTTTTCGACTGTCAGGTAGCAGACAGACAAGGTCTAACTGATCTTGGCCGGTTGCGTGCTTTTAGACATCACTCGTTGGTTCTTCGACTGTCAGGTAGCAGACAGACAAGGTCTAACTGATCTTGGCCGGTTGCGTGCTTTTAGACATCACTCGTTGGTTTTTCGACTGTCAGGTAGCAGACAGACAAGATCTAACTAATCTTGGCCGGTTGCGTGCTTTTAGACATTACTCGTTGGTTAGTCGCTGTCAGGTAGCAGACAGACAAGATCTAACTAATCTTGGCCGGTTGCGCACTCTTCGACATTACTCGTTGGTTTTTTGACTGTCAGGTAGTAGACAGACAACATCTAACTGATCTTGGCCGGTTGCGCGCTCTTCGACATGACTCGTTGCTTTTTTGACAGTCAGGTAGCAGACAGACAAGATCTAACTGATCTTGGCCGGTTGCGCGCTCTTCGACATGACTCGTTGGTTCTTCGACTGTCAGGTAGCAGACAGACAAGATCTAACTAATCTTGGCCGGTTGCGCGCTCTTCGACATGACTCGTTGCTTTTTTGACAGTCAGGTAGTAGACAGACAACATCTAACTGATCTTGGCCGGTTGCGCGCTCTTCGACATGACTCGTTGCTTTTTGACAGTCAGGTAGTAGACAGACAACATCTAACTGATCTTGGCCGGTTGCGCGCTCTTCGACATGACTCGTTGGTTCTTTGACTGTCAGGTAGCAGACAGACAAGATCTAACTAATCTTGGCCGGTTGCGCGCTCTTCGACATGACTCGTTGGTTTTTTGACTGTCAGGTAGCAGACAGACAAGATCTAACTAATCTTGGCCGGTTGCGCGCTCTTCGACATGACTCGTTGGTTCTTTGACTGTCAGGTAGCAGACAGACAAGATCTAACTAATCTTGGCCGGTTGCGCGCTCTTCGACATGACTCGTTGGTTTTTTGACTGTCAGGTAGCAGACAGACAAGATCTAACTAATCTTGGCTGTTTGCGCGCTCTTCGACATGACTCGTTGGTTTTTTGACAGTAAGGTAGCAGACAGACAAGATCTAACTGATCTTGGCCGGTTGCGCGCTCTTCGACATGACTCGTTGGTTCTTCGACTGTCAGGTAGTAGACAGACAACATCTAACTGATCTTGGCCGGTTGCGCGCTCTTCGACATGACTCGTTGGTTCTTTGACTGTCAGGTAGCAGACAGACAAGATCTAACTAATCTTGGCCGGTTGCGCGCTCTTCGACATGACTCGTTGGTTTTTTGACTGTCAGGTAGCAGACAGACAAGATCTAACTAATCTTGGCCGGTTGCGCGCTCTTCGACATGACTCGTTGGTTCTTTGACTGTCAGGTAGCAGACAGACAAGATCTAACTAATCTTGGCTGTTTGCGCGCTCTTCGACATGACTCGTTGGTTTTTTGACAGTAAGGTAGCAGACAGACAAGATCTAACTGATCTTGGCCGGTTGCGCGCTCTTCGACATGACTCGTTGGTTCTTCGACTGTCAGGTAGTAGACAGACAACATCTAACTGATCTTGGCCGGTTGCGCGCTCTTCGACATGACTCGTTGGTTCTTTGACTGTCAGGTAGCAGACAGACAAGATCTAACTAATCTTGGCCGGTTGCGCGCTCTTCGACATGACTTGTTGGTTCTTCGACTGTCAGGTAGCAGACAGACAAGATCTAATTGATCTTGGTCGGTTGCGCGCTCTTCGACATGACTTGTTGGTTCTTCGACTGTCAGGTAGCAGACAGACAAGATCTAACTAATCTTGGCCGGTTGCGCGCTCTTCGACATGACTTGTTGGTTCTTCGACTGTCAGGTAGCAGACAGACAACATCTAACCGATCTTGGCCGGTTGCGCGCTCTTCAACATGACTCGTTGGTTCTTCGACTGTCAGGTAGCAGACAGACAAGATCTAACTGATCTTGGTCGGTTGCGCGCTCTTCGACATGACTCGTTGGTTCTTCGACTGTCAGGTAGCAGACAGACAAGATCTAACAGATCTTGGCCGGTTGCGCGCTTTTCGACATGACTCGTTGGTTCTTCGACTGTCAGGTAGTAGACAGGCAACATCTAACTAATCTCAAACGTACACACATACACACAAGCGCTCACGCACACACACACACACACACACACACGCACGCGCGCGCGCACACACACACGCACGCGCGCGCGCACACACACACACACACATGCGCGCGCGCTCACACCACTTAGAAACATTTGAAGATTACTATTAAATCCAGGTAACCATCCCCAAAAAATGTTACGACAGTTCTATGAAATGGTGTGTCCGGACAATATTTAAGATGGCCTTTTATTTCAGCTCAATTGGACCTGAGTGAAATATTGATTTATTTCATAGTTATTATTTAATATTTTCCATCATACATTTTGACAAAAATTGCTATTATTCAGCTGAATTGCATTTTTAACGTTGGTAATATGAATACCAAATTACAAACTTCTGGCAAGCTTGTCAAAATTGCTATAATTTTAAGCCAAATTCACTGTCCAAAGCAACAGATATTTTGCACGAGTTAAAATAAAGCGTATAAAAACTGAACAAAACGGCAAAGTAGGTTTGCAAATTATGTCACGGTTGCTAATCTGTTCTCTACACGGGAGTCGTACAGTTGTAATTGTTGTCTACGGTTAGCCATGTAACGTATCGGTGCACCACCTGCTGTCAACAATGTCCCGGTTTATTGTGCTGCCAATCCATTCTTACGGCATTGTCTCTTTATAAATGGCTAGTTTGCACGTCCAAGACAATACATACCCTTGCCTTATGCAGTGGGGGTTATTATTGCGAGTTAATACTCTCACTGATAGCACAGCAAACACCCGTTCCATAGATATTCTTTGGGCTTCACTTCTCAGAAGAAATGTTGCTTATTCAATGCGTGAGTCCCAGGCAATCTTCTCGTATTAAATTAAAAGTTTTACATTAAAAGAAGTTTAGAAATGCAATCCCAAAGCAAATGAAATAAATATAGGAAATGAAGAAAGTAATAAGAAATTAAATATAGCTCTTGCCAAATTGAATTGTCAATTTTTAAAATTGGGTGCTTTTTCAATTCCTTCTATTAGAGTACACTATCCATATAATATATATATATATATATATATATATATATATATATATATAATACGTTTTCTTGTTTATTAATAATTTAAAACAACATAGGTTATTCAAATACAAGAATATTTATTAATTAATATCAAATAAATATTCTTCTATTTGAATAACCTATGATGTTTTAATATATATATACATTTTTTATAATTTGTAGTGGATGGCACTTGATGTGAATACGGTTTTTTTCAAATATTAATTTATTAATTAAATTTAAATAATTATTTTTAGTTTTATATGGGAGAAAATATTTTTTACAAACAGAGCAAAGTATGCAATATAGTTGAATCCTAAATTAACGTATTTTCACTACTTGATAGATTTATATGAAAAACATAATATATTCACTTCTAAAAATTTCCTGTAAATTTCGTTCCGTTTGGCTTAAAATAAGTTATAGGGTTTCCTGAAACAGCTGATTTTATGGTATAGGTTGTGGTCGAAAAACTGTTTTAACGCATAGGTTATGCTACTTTATTTATATTACTTGTAATTGTTTAATAAAATATCATTAAAATAAAATTTGTCTTGGTTGACCAAGTAATTGTTTTAAAAAAATTTTGTTCATATTACTTGTTTAATTAAACATTTTAGCAAGTTAATGATCAAGGCTGGGGCCACGCGTGTTGGAAAGCAGTCTTGTTTACAGTGACCTTGGCAGAACGTTCTCGAAATTTGTTTAGTTTCATTGTGAAGGAAATTCTCACCGGAGAAGGACGTTTTTAGATATGTAGATATTTATACGTGGATATTTTTAAAACATTTTTTGCGTTCGTTGTTTTTTTTGTTCCTGTTGAAGGTGGGATAGTAGATAAGTTAGAAAAACATACAAAAATACTAATGATCCTATTTATGAAAAGAACGATTCAACTCTTGTATAAATAATAAAACTAATGATCCTATTTATGAAAAGAACGATTCAACTCTTGTATAAATAATAAAACTAATGATCCTATTTATGAAAAGAACGATTCAACTCTTGTATAAATAATTAAACTAATGATCCTATTTATGAAAAGAACGATTCAACTCTTGTATAAATAATAAAACTAATGATCCTATTTATGAAAAGAACGATTCAACTCTTGTATAAATAATAAAACTAATGATCCTATTTATGAAAAGAACGATTCAACTCTTGTATAAATAATAAAACTAATGATCCTATTTATGAAAAGAACGATTCAACTCTTGTATAAATAATAAAACTTATGATCCTATTTATGAAAAGAACGATTCAACTCTTGTATAAATAATAAAACTTATGATCCTATTTATGAAAAGAACGATTCAACTCTTGTATAAATAATAAAACTAATGATCCTATTTATGAAAAGAACGATTCAACTCTTGTATAAATAATAAAACTAATGATCCTATTTATGAAAAGAACGATTCAACTCTTGTATAAATAATAAAACTTATGATCCTATTTATGAAAAGAACGATTCAACTCTTGTATAAATAATAAAACTAATGATCCTATTTATGAAAAGAACGATTCAACTCTTGTATAAATAATAAAACTAATGATCCTATTTATGAAAAGAACGATTCAACTCTTCTATAAATAATAAAACTTATGATCCTATTTATGAAAAGAACGAATCAACTCTTGTATAAATAATAAAACTAATGATCCTATTTATGAAAAGAAAGATTCAAGTCTATAAATAATATTGGCAAACTATATTTAGTAAATATAAAACAATACAACCTAACCAGGTAGCCTTTATTTTGTGCTAAGTATTTTTGTCGTACTAAGTAGGTTTAATGCAATTAGCCAGTATAAGTATATCGCCTACGGGAAAGGAATTGTTAACTTAGTTAACATTAAGTTATATATATATATATATATATATATATATATATATATATATATATATATATATATATATAAAGAACTAAGTCAAAATACAAATACAGAATTATAATTGAATTTACAATTCAAAGCTTTTCGTTGGCTAACAGTACCAACATCATCAGGAATATTAAACAATTAAAATTAACATATGTGCAAATTAGATAAAATAAATAGCTATGTCAAATCAATTACAATGTTGATAAAAATTTTTTATTTTGCTGCCCTAACACTACAAACACTGAATATATTATCAAATTTAGATTTTACTTGTATTTGTTCATTTATCAACTCATTATTAGTATTATATTTATGTATTTCTAAAGCTTCATAAATATTCATTCTCAGGCGTTTGTTAATTTCTTTTACAAGTATCATATTATCTATATTAGGAAATATGTAATTATTATTAATACAATGACTAGCAAAATTTGATTTATAAATTTCTGGCTAATATAGGTAGGGTAGGTACAGGATGTAGATCAGCTCTCGATAGATATCTTCTACCAAATATTTCATGTAATATGTAGTGTTATTTGCATTTGATATTGTCCTATAATTTGATGGGTAGACGAGTGTTAAGCAGGCCACCATAGGAATGTGGAGTTTCAAAAAAAAGGAAAACAACACACTTAAAAAGTAAAAGGGAAATATAGAACCAGCAAAATAAGAAACGTAATAGCAAGAAGCTAAAGAGAGTAACCTTGAGCTGTTGTTTTATATTTATTATAATAATAATGTCTTCTAATACCATTAGGATGACTTAGAGGAGGGCAAGAGAGTGAGAGGTAGACAAACAAAGAGAGAAGAGGAGAGACAGACAGACAAAAAGAGATGGGAAGGTCGCAGACAAAAAGATGGAGAGAGACAGGCAGACAATAAGAGAGGTGAGAGACAGACAGAGTAAAAGAGAAGGGGAACTACAGACAGATAAAGAGAGCGGTGGAGAGGCAGACAGACAAAACAGAAGGGGGAACACAGACAGATAAAGAGAGCGGGGAGAGGGAGACAGACAAAGAGAGAGGGAACACAGACAACAAGAGCAAGAGAGACAGACAGACAATAAGAGAGTTGAGAGACAAACAGAGAAAAAGAGAAGGGGAAACACAGACAGATAAAGAGAGCGGGTGTGAAACAGACAAAGAGAGAGGAGAGGAACACAGACGGATAAAGAGAGGGGGTGATAGAGAATGGCAAAGAGAGAGGAGATACAGACAAACAAAGAGACAGTGGGGGAAGGTATAGATAGACAAAGAGAGGCAGGGAGAGACGGACTGATAATGAGAGAAAGGTAGACAGGCAAAGGAAGAGAGAAGCGTGATACAGAGAGGCAAAAAGAGAGGGGGAAGGACGTACAGATAATGAGAGAGAGGTAGATAGACAAATGAAGAGAGAGTGGTGATACAGAGAGGCAAAGAGAGAAGGGCTGAAACAGGCAGACAAAAAGGGTGAGAGACAAACAGACGGACACAAAGGGAGGAAAGATTATAGCTGCCTTACCAAAGCCAAACTGTTTTCAAGGAAAGTATTGTGATTAGCTTCAACCGCTCTTATGTGGGTTATCCTACATAGAGCTTAGGGCTAAGAGCACACAGAAACTCGTAGTTGCTGACTGTGATCCGACCCAGGTCCTTTAGGGTAGTGGTGGGGTGCTCTACACTCTAGGGGACTCATCCGCCTTGCCGCACTGGTGTAGATTTGCGTACTTAATGTGATTAAAAGATGTCTACCCATTACGCCTTCTTATGAGGAAAAGTATAAGGGACGGTAAATAAGGTTTTTAGAACTAAAGAAAGGATATAATGATCTCCTGAAACTAGGAATAGGGGAATAATATGTTATCCTTTAGGCAAGGTACCTAAACAGACCTCTGCAAGCCCTGGAGAAGAGAGGTGTCTTCCCCGTGCCTGGGTAGTCAGAACATAACCTGCAAGTATCAAACCAGTTTCCTCAATGCTTTTATAAACTGTCTTTGCAAGGGTGATGAATCTTTGTCGACCTGTCTGTATGTTGAACCATTCACATCGCCTGTGTGGTCAGAACTGAAAAATCTCTTTTCCTGCATGGTCGGCCTTTAAAGTTGAATAATAAAATTTATCTTCACTAAAAGTGTGACCACATTTCCTTAAAAAAGAAATACACCTTGCACGTTTGTAAATTACCTGTTTCCTTATCGTGGGCGTAAGCATGTGCCAAAGTGCGTGCGTGCGCTTCTTATATTGACTCTACCATTTTAATGTTTACAAGTGAATATATTTTACAAAGTAAAGTCTATTAACTTTAGTGATTGGCTCAACTTGCTAAGTGGTTTTGCAAATCTGAAGGAAATGGCTACTTAATCGTTTTCCTCATTGAAACATCAGTCTTATTTTCCGCGTATAAGCATTATGATATAGTATTAGCGTTATATAGGATTAGAAAATTCATTTTCACCACACTGCTTTCGAAAATAGCCGGTTCCTGTACCCTTTATGGGTAACGAAAATGCCCTATTTCCAAGTATAGACCTGGGAAAACAGCTGATACGTTTTCCCTAATAGTGTGTAATTATGCATTCGACCACCAGTTGCGCTGGGAGTCTGATGGATGTACAGTACTGTACTGTAGTAGATAGGAGTTTGGAATCAGCTGTTCTTATTAATACAGTGAGTTGTATGAACGTAAAGAAAGCCGTTGTAATTGTAGGGAAATATTACTGTGTAGCTTTACTAATATGTCGCAGAACATTCTATAGGAATTATCAAATAGTTTGCTATGAAAATTGTACTATTCACGTATATTTTCATTTTCAAATATACTGTCAATAAACAAATTTTGAATCTAGAAAATAAAACCGTCAATGATTGTAAATGTATGGTTGAAATTTTATAATTCCATGTTGTTTTCGTTAATTCCAATTATGTTGATACACTATTTTAGTTTTATTATTATATTTGCAGTATGGTGAAAACTATCATTTATAATTCGTACGTATAGTGTTTTGGATTTATCCAGTAATCTAGTGTAGTTGTACTCTGATGATGCTAACTGTATTAGAGAAACATAGATAAAGGTTTTGTAACGGTTTTAAAATTTGCAGCCAAGAGTTTGTAATTGTTAATTATAATTTACGCTACTCCATTCTATATTTGCTTTTGTATTTGACTCGGAAAAAGGAATGAAAAGTTTTAAAAAATAGATGTAATAGAGTGTTGTATACAAGAAAATAGATAGTCATTTAAAAGGAAATAGACAGCCGTATACAAGAAAATAGACAGCCATATAGAAGGAAATATACAGCCATATAGAAGGAAATAGACAGGCATATACTAGAAAATAGACAGCTAGTCAGCCGTATACGAGAAAATATACGGCCATATAGAAGGAAATAGACAGTCGTATAGAATGAGCAGTATATAAGAAAATAGACAGCCATATATAAGGAAATAGACAGCCGTATAAAAGGAAATAGATAGACGTATACAAGAAAATAGACAGTCGTATAAAAGAAAATGACAGCCGTATACAAGAAAATAGACAGCCGTATAGAATGAAATAGACAGCAGTATACAAGAAAATAGACAGCCATATATAAGGAAATAGACAACCGTATAGAAGGTAATAGATAGGCATATACTAGAAAATAGACAGCTAGTCAGCCGTATACGAGAAAATATACGGCCATATAGAAGGAAATAGACAGTCGTATAGAATGAGCAGTATATAAGAAAATAGACAGCCATATATAAGGAAATAGACAGCCGTATAAAAGGAAATAGATAGACGTATACAAGAAAATAGACAGTCGTATAAAAGAAAATGACAGCCGTATACAAGAAAATAGACAGCCGTATAGAATGAAATAGACAGCAGTATACAAGAAAATAGACAGCCATATATAAGGAAATAGACAACCGTATAGAAGGTAATAGATAGGCGTATGCAAGAAAATAGACAGTCCTATACAAGAAAATAGATAGCTGTATAGAATGAAATAGACAGCAGTATACAAGAAAATAGACAGTCATATAGAAGGAAATAGACAGCCGTATACAAGAAAATAGACAGCCGTATACAAGAAAATAGACAGCCTTATAGAATGAAATAGACAGCAGTATATAAGAAAATAGATAGCCATATAAAGGAAATAGATAGCCGTATAGAAGGTAATAGATAGCGTATACAAGAAAATAGACAGCTGAATACAAGAAAATAGACAGCCGTATACACGAAAATAGACATCACTTTGCAAGAAATAGACAGCCGTTTGCAAGAAATAGTTGTGTAGAAGAAAACAGAAAACCGCATTAAAGAAAATAGACAGCTGTATACAGGAAAATAGACATCAGTTTGCAAGAAATAGTCGTGTACAAAAAATATAAAACCGCGTAAAAGAAAATAGACTACCGTATACAGGAAAATAGACATCAGTTTGTAAAAAATAGTCGTGTAGAAGAAAATAGAAAACCACATTAAAGAAAATAGAAATACGTATTCAGGAAAATATACATCAGTTTGCAAGAAATAGATTGTCTTATGCAAAAAATAAACTGTCGAATACAAAAAAATTCACTGCCGTAAACAAGAATATAGACGCTCGCCTACAGGAAAATAGACTGATGGATACAGGAAAATAGACATCGGTTTGCAAGAAATAGACAACCGTTTGCAAGAAATAGTCGTGTACAAGATAATAGAAAACCGCATAAAAGAAAATAGACAGCCGTATATAGGAAAATAGATTTATGTATACAGGAAAATAGACTACCGTATACAGGAAAATATAGATCAGTTTGCAAAAAATAGACTACCGTTTGCAAGAAATAGTCGTATACAAGAAAATAGAAAACCCCATAAAAGAAAATAGACAGCCGAATACAAGAAATGAGATTGATGTATACAGGAAAATAGACTACTCTATACATAAAAATAGACATCAGTTTGCAAGAAATAGACTACCGTTTGCAAGAAATAGCCGTGTACAAGATAATAGAAAACCGCATAAAAGAAAATAGACATCCGTATACAAGATAATAGACGGCCACGTACAGGAAAATAGACTGCTGTATACAGGACAATAAACATCAGTTTGCAAGGAATAGACTGATCTATATAAGGAAATAGACAGTCGTATACAAGATAATAGACGGTCGCGTACAAGAAAATAGACTGCTGTATACAGGACAATAAACATCAGTTTGCAAGAAATAGACTGATCTATATAAGGAAATAGACATCCGTATACAAGATAATAGTCGGTCGCGTACAAGAAAATAGACTGCTGTATACAGGACAATAAACATCAGTTTGCAAGAAATAGACTGATCTATATAAGGAAATAGACATCCGTATACAAGATAATAGACGGTCGCGTACAAGAAAATAGACTGCTGTATACAGGACAATAAACATCAGTTTGCAAGAAATAGACTGATCTATATAAGGAAATAGACAGTCGTATACAAGACAATTGGAGTCGCTTTTGGAAATAGAGTGACGGAGGAGACGATGGATACTAGAGGAAGCAGAAAAGCAGACAGAACAGCAGACATGGACGTAAAATGTTAAATGAAATGAGATGAAAACAGTAGAACCCGATGCAGCATGTAAAACTCAAAACTGGTAATTTTGTGTGCATATAACATTTTTTACGATAGATACACGTAACTTTGTAATATTCCTCTCAAGCGTAACTTCTACTAATTTGTGTCTAGTTAGATGCGAAGCCTTTCTTCGCTTGTTAGCCTACTAGGACGAATGAAATTGCTCGTTTAGTCCTATGTGGGATTCCTTAAGTAATTCTCAAGTAAAAAAAAACTAGTATTTCTATAAGAAACTAATTTTTTTTTGGTTCAGCCGAACGGTTTCGCCAAGTATTAGGTCCTTACATCACCAGACGCAAATATTAATTATTGCTGGTTTTTTTATCATTAATGCTATAGTAGCAAAGAATTATGGCTGTGTTGATAATCTAGGCCAGTAATGTAAGGTGGCGAAAATCTTTTAAAAAACTGAAATAAAATATTTTTTCTCAAAACGTTTTGAAAAACAAACATACTGGAACCTAAATGTAAAGTATGAAATTGTATGACTTGAATATATATATATATATATATATATATATATATATATATATATATATATCGTAATATGTATTGTTGTGTATTAATAAAGAAATAAGTCAAAATACAAATTCAAGAATAATTGTAAATTCAATAATAACTCATGTATTTGCATTTTGACTTTTATATATATATATATTTCAGAAGAAATAAAATGTTTAAAGCTTTTCGCTAGCTACAGCACCGGCATATTCAAGATGAAAATTTTTTTAGTAATAAACACAGTTGACATAAATTTCAGTAGCCAAATTTATTACATAATTACCAAATCTATTAAATTTTTTCGAATTATGTTACATTGTTGCTAATGGATTACGTTGATGCCATATCGTCTAAGACACTGAATGTAGTATTATAGTTCGACCCTTCTTGCATCTGTTTACCAATTAATTTGTATTTTATATATATAATGGTTCACATACATTCTTGCAAACGATGGTCAAGTACACACTTTCCTCCATTGACGTATGAGAAAAATAGTTCAGGGTTGCTTAACTCTAATTGGATGCCCGCTGTGAAAACGGCGTCCCAGTTGTTCCTTGTTATCCAGGATCTAGGAAGGAAGGGATAGAGCTTGGGCGGGATTGCTTACCGGAAGTAGACGTTGTTCTATAAAGGGATTAAGTGCAGTTGTATACTATGTAACGTGACCAAGCACGGATACGAATAACCTGCCGAATCTGCTCGGCTGCTGTCGTGTTGTCTGTGGCACCGCGAGAGTCCTACAGATATTTTAATGGCACCCTTGAGGTATCTTATTTATAGGGCAGAGCGAGATGACAATGAAATTATCTCCTAGATTATAACCGAGGCAGAAACCAGGAATGCTCTAACCTGTTCCCTCCGCGACTGCTAATCTGCAAGTTTTTTTTGTAAGAATACCGGTTGGACGCTAGGTTGTCCTTGAACTTTTGGGAATCTTCCGTCCGCTCTGTGTGGTTCCGGTAACCCTAGGACTTGGACTCTGCTCGGTTCAAGGTCACCTCCCTTGTCGCTCAGTCCCTTCAGATTACCCAATAGCGATTCATTCTATAACGAATATTACTCCTTCAGTACAAGTAACAGTGGCACATCAAGGGGCGGTTAACTACCCCCATTCCGAAGGGTTATAAAGTTTCTTGTTAGGTTTTCATTGTCATAAAAACGTTAATTTAGAAAGTTTTATAACAAATTGTATACAAATTTCAAACTCGGATAGCGAGACTCCGATATAATAACTTGAGTATACTGTTCCTATCAACCGAGTTGACACTAAACTGACAGCTGTTAGTAAACATGTGTGTACAATATTCGTAAAAAACATCTAGCATGCAGCTTCGTTTGGCGATGTTTGCATGGTAGGGAAATAGACCTTCTGAAAAGCTCCTAAATGGAATGGACTAGCCTAAATTAAACAAAACTATTTTAAGTCAATTCCTACTCATGTCAACAAAAAAATATTCATTTTAGTTACCTTTTATTAAATAATTACAATTAAACCTCCACCACTAGTGTATACTATAAATATATGTGTGTATGTATGAGCCTTATGCACTACTAAACCACTGATCCGATCGCCACGAAACGTTGGGAAATTGTTGAATAAATTCCTGGGAAGAATTCTAGCGACAACAGTTTTTTCAACATGTAATTTTTAAGTGCCAAAATAACATAAAATATGATTTTCTATATTATCTCAACAAATTTCATCGAATTCATTCTAAATTTTGGTTGCTAAGCAACACTCGCCAATCAAAAATTATTTTCCAATACATTTCAAACAATATACAAAAAATATTGTATATCCGAATGCACTTCAATAAATAACATTCAATCAAGAAGTATTATTGTCACACTTTCTCGATCGACTACTATAATTTCAGCTATTATTATTATGTTACTAAAATACTAAATTGATTTTTTAAAATTAAGTTTAGCTAATGTTAACATGCCATTCATTGACTTTTAGGCGATACGAGGTTCGCCTGGTCAGCTATTACAGGGGTCTCCAATCTACGGCCCGCGGGCCACATCCGGCCCGCGAACAGATTTTTTCTGGCCCGCGGAACGCTAGTTTATTGAAAACATTTTTATTTGGTAATATATTTCCTTTTAAGCATTTTTACCATTAAGTATGAGTACAATAGTCGTCTCTCACTTGCCACTTTATTTGACCACTTGGAATATTGTTAGAACTTGAGTGCACTAAGCACTGTTACCTTCACCAAGGATTACTTTTTAGAAATCATGTCTAAGCTACGTCAAGAGTTTGACAACCGCTTTGAAGACTTTGACCGTGCAGAAGACATTCAGATGTTTCAAAATCCTTTTAGGTGTGTGACATTGACAAAGTGCCTGCAGAAATGCAAATTGAAGTCATGCAGCTATGTTTTCTTCTTTTTGGATCTACCTACAAGTGTGAGCAGACCTTTTAAAAAATGACGTTTGTTAAATCTAAATACAGATCTGCTTTGTCACACGAGCGTTTGAAATCAATCCTAATGATCGGAACTACAAAATTTGATCCTAAATGGGCTGAAATTTTAGGTGGCAAACAAATGCAATCGTCTTACTAAAAAATAATTGTTCTTTTTAAGCTTTACACATGTTGTAAACTCATGTATTGTCAAGTTTTCTCCAAAATTCAATAGTGTACATTTTGTAGTAAATTGAAAAGATTTGGTTTTTTATCCTGTGTTTTCATTAGGCCTACTTGAAAACTCCTTCTACAGAACAACTATTATTTTATAGCACATATAATTATTTTTTTGATCACAGTTTTATTTTACAATCACGTAAAGAATTTTGGTAAGCCAACAACAAAGATATATAAGGAAATATAGCAACTTAAAAGATTAGTCAAGAAAATCCAAAAAAAACCCACTTAGGTGTTGATTAGAAAAAACGTTGTAGGTGTATGGAGGGGGGGGTAAATTTTCTGCCCTGAAATATTGCCGGCCCGCCTTTCCTCCAAAAGTTTTCATTGTGGCCCACGAGTAAAGAAGGTTGGAGACTCCTGAGCTATTATATATACATACATACATATATATATATATATATATATATATATATATATATATATATATATATATCTTGTTCAAATTTTCAATCGTTGATAAAATACTTGAACGCTCAAGTTCAAATAAATTTCATTAAAACTTGCAACGCTCTAACATGCAGTCATTCAGTTTGAATCCAACCAAAAGACATCAACTTTTATAGTTAAAAATAATGAATTAATATTCGAAAAAACTGCATTAACATCTATTACAAGTAAACAAAATGTATTTGAACTTGAGTGGATGAATAAAAGGTGTTTTATTAATGACTGAAATTTTGAACTAGATATATGCAAGGAGAGTGTGACCTAATAGAAGGAATTTAATCATATATTTATTTTAAAAAAAGCCTTAATAATAACTATATATAACAATACATATTAATATAAGAAATAATACTATAACAAAAAATAACAACATTACAAAAAATAACAATAAATAACATAACAGTAAATAACAATATATAACGATAAATAATAACATACCAATAAATAACAATATGACAATAAATGACTAATGATAATACGCTAACAATGGGCTTCAAAAACTTTTAAAAAACAGAAATAAACGGGAAAGCCCTCTTGGCAGACATTTCTAGCCAAGGGATAAAGAGGATGTAATACCTTATAAATACCTTGTTAATGAGGCTATGAATGGATTGACATGCACGTCTTCTTCTGTTGCCTACTGGAATCTGTCAGTCAGTCAGATAAGCAGGGGGTGTGGAGGCGCCCGAGGTTTTGCAGCGTCTGTCAAGCGACACTGGCTGCAGGTAGGAATTGGATCAGGGCTTTTCGTTAGGGTTGGATGTTTTTGTGCAGAGTGGCCACCAGACTGTTTCGGAGTGGGTGATGACCGGCCGGATGAGCATGAGGTATTTGACTTTTAAAGGTAGAGGACTGTGGCGAGACAGGAGGAGGGATAGTTTAAAGCGGATAGCTATCCCTTTGGGAAGGACGGAGTTGATGTGTTTTGAGAAGGGAAGACGCTTTGTCGAGGATGACGCCAAGGTACTTGACTGAGGACCTCCATGTAATAGACCTCCCGTCGAGAGTGATTGCTCCGGTCTGCGACCGATATTTTCTAGTGAGGCATATCGCTTCTGAGGTACTGGAATCTGTCAGTCAGTCAGAGAAGGAGGAGTATTGGTGGCCCCCGAGGTTATGCAGCGCTATCACCGACAATGGCTGCGGGTAGGAATAGGGCTTTTGGTAGGGGCTGGAATGGCACTGGAATCTGTCAGTCAGTCAGAGAAGGAGGAGTATTGGTGGCTCCCGAGGTTATGCAGCGCTATCACCGACAATGGCTGCGGGTAGGAATAGGGCTTTTGGTAGGGGCTGGAATGGCACTGGAATCTGAGATTGTTTTCTCATTTGTATTTAATAGTGTAAAACCTTTTAGAGAACGCCTTCAAATGAACAAAAACAAAACACGTGGCTAATAAAACCGTGTTTACACGGCCGTTTTTGCGATGGACCCTAAATTATAGTACTTCTATTCTTGCTAAATTCTAATTAAAGGTAAATGCATAGTGTAGTGTACTACATACATTATATGATCTGTGCATTCATAAATTCCAAGGTCTGACTGTTGGGTCGTTTGTTTTAACGTGTAATGACTGCGCAGAGAGATGCGCAGTAGCCAAAACCAAGTCGTCTTGTACTTTGTCAAGGTCACACATAATGATCGCCCATTCCGCGTAATTCCATGTTATTTGAGAGCGTTGCGGATTGCCTTTTGGGAAAAAAATATTTAATTCGTGTTTACAACGAGCCTTTTTTTTTAATTCGGCCGTGGTTGTTAAAAGTGTATTTACTCCGAGAGAAATTATACGTTCATGATCAAGGCGAGATCGCCATGGTCAAGGCCGCATCAGATGTTATGTTCGTCCTAAAATGTACACGTGACTTGGAAAGCATTGCCAAATTTAAAGGGATGGTTGGTTGGTAACGTATCCCCTATAGCATGGGTTCCCAAACTGGGGAGGGTGGGGTAGGCACGAGACCAGTTGGAAAATAAAATATATTTAATCTTATAGAAACAAACTTGATGTTGCTAATGACTTGGATTGTGCCCTTACTAAAATGCAACCTCAAATCGTAATGCTAGTGTAAAAAATGCAAGCTCAAGCATTTCCCTAATAGATTTTTCTCTTATCAGTTAAAATTTACCTTACAAATTAAAACTAGTAATGCTATATCATGTTTTTTGTGAAGTTATGTATAAATAAATAAATTGTTTTCAATATATATATTGAAACAGTTTTGGTACTGTTTACCAACGAAAAGCCTTTAAATTAATAAATATTCTTGCTTTTGAATAACCTGTGTTGTTTTAAAATATATACATATGTATAAATATATAACATTTTATTTTTTTCATAAACCCATACAATTTATCTATTTTGTACAGTGGAGGGGGTGTAGGAGGATTTAACTTCAAGAGGACGGGTACGGTACCAAAACGTTAAAAAATCCCTGCTGTATAGAATCATGTTTTATGGTGTGCTTGAATTGCCTTTGGAACGTCTATGACCAGAGAATAAATCTTCCTCTGTAGGATAGGTCAAGTGATGAAGCCTGCAGCGACTGCAGGGTTGTAGAAATACGATGTGGGGTGAATTCCTCGTCGAGACAGTTGCCACAGTTTCGATATTTTTTAGTCCAATCGGCTGAAAGTTTCATGTTTTTATGACGTATTGTACTTAGTCTGGTGAGGGGCGGCTGTTTTCCTGTCAATGTTTTTATACACAACGTGTTGGTTAGAGAGATTGGACTATAGATGAAGCAGCTACTTGTCTCTATGTTTGGTTTTAGGTTGGGAATAATTATTGTAGTTTTCCATTCGCTGGGAATCTTTACAGTTTGCTAGACTATGTTGATAGTAGTGAGAAGCTGCTCTTTTCCAGTCTTTCGTTTAATCATGGGAGCAAAGATAAGGTCGTGCTAGGTGGCATTTTGGCTAATGAACACTTCAGTGTGAAGTTGCTTGCAAAGTCACTGTCATTTCACGCCTTCAGGACCAATAATCCTGAACTCAAAGCAACTCTGCATGGATTTATTAATCACTAATAATATATTAGCCATTAATTCGTAACAAAAAAATCTCGTATTTGCGTATATAATCATGCGATAACTCGTAAAAAAATTACTAGTCCATAAAACCAAATATTAGCTTTTGCTAAAGATTGCTAATTGCTTTTATTAGCAAGATTAAAGACTCATAATAACTGAGATTAAAGCAATTTTGTACGAAACAGTTTTGCGGGCTAAACAGGTGTACATTAAACATATTTAATGTTGCCTTCAAGCTTTTCGAAGTAGAAACACAGATTGGCTCGTCAATGATAGCATTGATGTTGGGGCCCTTAGTTGTATCTGTGGCCTAAACTGACGTACGTTGTTTATTGAGGTTTTATTGGCGTATTTAATGTTTTCAGGCTTTACGAAGTAGAAACACAAGATTCCAGAATTTCGCTTTGCTTCACCCGTAAAACAAGTTGGTCTCCAAGTGCAAAACAAGTTTTACTCAAGGTCATGAAACTAGTCTTGTTATTCGGAAGACTCTATCTAGCGCGTTCAATTATTTCCGCATTTATAAGGTTTTTGTCATTATAGATTGTAATGCAGATCGTTGTTAAATGCCTCGCATTACTGTTAATATGCAGTAGCTTGTATCGGGATAATTGCTACGTTTGCTTTAATGAGTACCTTGGCTGTTTTTTCCTTTCGTTGATTGTATCGGCTCAGCTAAAGAAACCATTCTGGGGGATGTACTGAGACTGTGCGCTAATTTATAACCCCTGAGCTAAATCTGGAAATTAAATGCCACTTTACGTCATTCTAACACTTAAATTTGACACAAACGGATGGGTAATTGTAAAGACGTATATAAGTTATTTCTCCCCATCTGGTTGTCATCGAAACCTCTATTGTAAAACCTTAAACTAGTGCCATGGTTACCACAAAATCTCATAAATCTAGGGCAATTAAAATAATTTTTTTTTGTTTACGTCAATAGCAGTTTACGATTAGATTGTTGTGATTAAGATAGGTTGTAATTGGCTTTGGATACATTACTTCAATTTATGGTAGTTTAGGTTAGGTTGTAATAGGGTTAGGTTAGGTTGTGATTACATTAGGTTAGATTGTAATATGGTTAGGTTAGGTTGTAATACGGTTAGATTAGGTTGTAATATAATTAGGGTAGATTCTAATATGGTTAGGCTAGGTTGTAATATGGTTAAGTTAGATTCTAATATGGTTAAGATAGGTTGTAATACGGTTAGGTTAGGTTGTAATATGGTTAGGTTGGGTTGTATTATGGCTAGGTTAGGTTGTAATATGGTTAAGTTGGGTTGTAATATGGCTAGGTTAGGTTGTAATACGGTTAGGTTAGATTCTAATATGGTTAGGTTAGGTTGTAATATGATTAGGTTAGATCTTAATATGGTTAGGTTAGGTTGTAATACGGTTAGATTAGGTTGTAATATGGCTAGGTTAGGTTGTAATATGGTTAGGTTAGCTTCTAATACGGTTCGATTAGGTAGTAATATAGTTAAGTTAAGTTGTAATATGGTTAGGTTAGGTTGTAATATGGCTAGGTAAGGTGTAATATGGTTAGGTTAGGTTGTGATTACGTTAGTTGGATTCTAATATGGTTAGGTTGAGTTGTAATACGGTTAGGTTAGATTGTAATATGGTTAGGTTAGGTTGTAATACGGTTAGGTTAGGTTGTAATATGGTTAGGTTAGCTTCTAATACGGTTTGATTAGGTAGTAATATAGTTAGGTTAGGTTAGGTTGTAATATGGTTAGGTTAGGTTCTAATACGGTGAATTAGGTAGTAATATAGATAGATTAGGTTGTAATATAGTTAGGTTAGGTTGTAATATGGTTAGGTTAGGTTGTAATATAGTTAGGTTAGGTTGTAATATGGTTAGGTTAGGTTGTAATATAGATAGATTAGGTTGTAATATGGTTAGGTTAGGTTCTAATACGGTTAGATTAGGTAGTAATATAGTTAGGTTAGGTTGTAATACGGTTAGATTAGGTAGTAATATAGCTATTTTAGATTGGGGTACAAGTCGGTAAGGTTGGATCAATTTTTAAAAAAGTAATAAAATGTTAAACATTAGACAAGAAAACCCCTGATCGAAACTAATAATGATTACATTGCTGCCGTTTCCGGTCAAGAATAGAGTAGTACATAAACGTTAAATCACTTGCTAGTTAATTTTTTCGGGAGATTTGATAGGAAAAACATTCGTATATTGCCAGTAAATGTTAGATTACATAATGATAAATGCCCAGACGAGGATGGGATTTTAATATTAGGCCTACTTGCAGAACCTGCCTTGGATAAATCCAATGAAATATTTAAAATATGATTTACCAATGTATAAACTACAACCTTTACCTAAAATTAACGTTTAATATGTCGCCATTGATACGTATAAGGAAACATTATATAAGGCATTGTAAATGCAATATTTGGCATTGAACGCGGTTGTACAGGAATGTGGCAAGTGCAAAAAAAGTTTGCAATAATCCTTTAATTAAATGAGCTTTATATTGGCAATCGGCCGTTTAAGGAAGAACTTAGAATATTAAACCTCTACAAGGGTGTAGAAAAGAAGTCCTTATGAAATACTTTGAATTCGTTAATGGACAACACTCTCCGAAATGTGTTTAGCTACTGGTGTAGTTAAACCTTAATAATTACCCCGTAACCGGTTCCATAAATATCGAGGAACAATATCACTGAGTCCGTTCCCCAAACCAGGAACCAGATTCAAAGGCCTTTACTCGTGTTGAGACCTACGTACAAACGGGTTGCTAGTAGGATACTATCTTGTGCTCGAGGACGTTTAAGTCAAGTTTTGTCTTTCGAATAACATTTGGTTATTCCAAGTATTAGCTTAATGTGCGCTAAACTAAATAAAGTTTCGTTTATTTTGGGATTGTTTTTTTCCAATTCCTTCTATTAGCTCACACTCTCACTACATACTCTTGTTCAAATTTTCAGTCGTTAAAATACTTTTCATTCATCTACTTTAGTTAAAATACATTTTTAAAACTTGTAGTGGATAGCACTTTAGGTTAATTAAGTTT
>JBAIZL010000002.1:192105541-192110541 GCA_036971475.1 Prosapia bicincta | reverse complement strand
TTGTGAAGCAAGTTCGATACCGTTAAGCCAGTTTGTTTATTTTATTCTTCCCATTCAATTTTAATCCTAGAGATTATTTATATTGGTTGGTAACCATTGGAATAGTTTAAGGTTATACAATGAAGATTTCGATGACAATCAGATGATGGCAAAAAAATAAATTCATATATATATATATATATATATATATATATATATATATATATATATATCCTTAAAAAATAGATTTCCAGTTACGGCAAGGTTACCTTAGTGGGAAAGGGAGCAAAACTTCGAACATATAGATACTCATTTCTAATCCGACCTAGACACCCTTCCCAATATTTATAATATAATTATTGATTATATTTGAAAAAACCTAACTTCCCGTCATCCAATAAAAGTTTAAAAAATGTATTTGAACTTGATTGGACGAATAAAAACGTATTTAATTAACGTTTGGAAATTTTTACTATATATATATATATATATATATATATATATATATATATATATATATATATATATATACACATATTTATATGTGTAGTTCTATTAGTTTACACTCTCCTTCTTATCTATCTATCTATCTATATATATATATATATATATATATATATATATAAAGAACTAAGTCAAAATACAAATACAAGAATTATAATTGAATTTACTTAGTTTGACTTAGTTCTTTATTAATACACAATAATACTTATTGTGATATATATATAAGGAAAGTGTAAACTAATAGAACAATATAATTATATATATATATATATATATATATATATATATATATATATACACATCGTTCTATTAGTTCACACACTTATATATATATATATGTTGTAACATTTTGAAAATAGCAAGTAAGAAAGGCACTATATATAATATAATATAAATTTGTAAGTAAATTCAAACCATAAAATAACCAATTATGAAAAAAAGAGAAAAATGTAAACATAACCTAAATTGGCAAAATCGTAATATTTAATCAAGTTTAGAACAATAACCACTGTAAAACAAACAATATAATAGAAACAATTTAATGTGTAACAGTTTAAAAAGAACACTAAAACAATGTAAATAAAAATAAAAGCCTTTAAGTGTTAAGAAAAGTGAAACCAATTTAAGAAGCACAAAAGTTGAACCAAGACGGGTATGAAGTAGCGTATTAAATAAGATGCGCGCACATTGTGAATAGAACATCTGGCAATTTAAACGGAGATATGATATTTAAATGCAGTCACCTGCGAAGAAATTAAAATCTAGTTATTAAGAACATGAAATGTACAAAAGGCAGTGAATACAGCATCCGTGAAGCCGGTAAAAACGATTAAAAAAAGAAATAGTTTGTTCTAGCCATTTTAAAAGCGTGGCTTAGCGTGGCTTCAGTCCTACACACCTATTCTAGCTAGACGGACGTGTTTCAGAGTTGGCCAGCAAAATTTAACAAATTTAACTTAGTGCGGGAGTGTTGGTCTGGAATTGAATTAACACTACGGAATACTTACAAGAAAATAAATTAAAACTATTTATTTAAAGAAAGATATTATTAAATATTTGATAAAAGGCTGAAAAGTGGAATCTGCAATCTAAAACACTTAAGTATCTAGGCTAGATCCATTAATACATTTTGAAATTTTGCAATCAGACATTTATAAAAGAAAAGAAATTAGAGGAATTTATTATAAAATTAAACTATAAAAGAAAACATTTAGAGAGAATATTAAGGAACAATTTTACTTAGAAATAAATTAATTTATAACCTAGTTTCTAACATTTATAGATTAGATTTTTTTGTTCTTGTACTTTAAAGTGCCAAATAAGATTTCAGTATTCAAAATTTAAAACCCACCAGATAACCCGAGATTAAGAGAGTTTGTGCTAAATCAAAATTAAAATCAATTTAGGCTAAATTAAATAAAAACTGTTGCTGCCCAAAAGAGAAATACAATTTAGAATAATAAGACTTGTAATAAAAGAGGAAACTTATAGTAAATTTGTAAAACTTTAAAAAAGAAAAAAATTTGTAATTTATTAATAAAACTTATAATTGTTAAGAAAGTGTTTTTTGTTATGATACATTAAACTTTAAAAGGAAAGCACTAGAAAATTTATTTATCTTAAAATAAATTAGAAAAGTTACTAACCTACCTTGATTGAAATATTATTAGAAAAATTACATTTTAAAAACTTCATTCATAATATCATACTAAAAGAAAATAATTACAATGTATATAATGAGTGTACACTAATAGAAGGAATAAGATAGACTACAACATGAGACGATGGATATGATTCAGACTTTACAGGATGAAGGCAAATGTCCCATATGTAGGCCCTAAGCGTTATAAGATGGAGGTAAATATATTTTGTGAATATTATAGGATGGAGGTAAACAGGAAATGTAATAGTTAACGCAAGAATAGCAAGGAAAATTGACGGCGGAGTTGGAAAGTTTTAGTGCTTGAGGTGAAGTAGTATTTGTAGCCGTGATGGAAAGGTTGGTTAGACGGTTGTAATATGAACTACGGAAGTAATATTCAATGTCTCTGTTTGGAATGTAAGTAGCCCCAAAGGAAAGGGCGTGATTGCGAATGCAGTTCGCAAGGCTGTGAAGGGGCGTTGTTGGGAATACAGCCTGCACCGATGTGAAGGGCTTAGTTGGGAATGCTAAGTGCACCGATGTGAAGGGGCTTGGTTGAGAATACAGGTTGTACCGATGTGATGGGGATTGGTTTGAATGCAGCTCACACCGATGTGATGGGATTAACTGGGAATGCTAATTGCTCCGATGTGAAGGGGCTTGGTTGGTAATACAGGTTGTACCGATATAAACGGGCTTGGTTTGAATGCAGCTCACACCAATGTAAAGGGATTAGTTGGGAATGCTAATTGCTCCGATGTGAAGGGGCTTGGTTGGTAATACAGGTTGTACCGATATAAACGGGCTTGTTTTGAATGTAGCTTACACCAATGTGAAGGGATTAGTTGGGAATGCTAATTGCTCCGATGTGAAGGGGCTTGGTTAGTAATACAGGTTGTACCGATGTGATGGGGATTGGTTTGAATGCAGCTCACACCAATGTAAAGGGATTAGTTGGGAATGCTAATTGCTCCGATGTGAAGGGGCTTGGTTGAGAATACAGGTTGTACCGATGTGAAGGGGCTTGGTTGAGAATACAGGTTGTACCGATGTGATGGGGATTGGTTTGAATGCAGCTCACACCAATGTAAAGGGATTAGTTGGGAATGCTAATTGCTCCGATGTGAAGGGGCTTGGTTGGTAATACAGGTTGTACCGATATAAACGGGCTTGTTTTGAATGTAGCTTACACCAATGTGAAGGGATTAGTTGGGAATGCTAATTGCTCCGATGTGAAGGGGCTTGGTTAGTAATACAGGTTGTACCGATATGAAGGGGCTTGGTTTGAATGCAGCTCGCATCGATGTGAAGGTGGTTGGTTGGGAATGCCAATTGCTCCGATGTGAAGGGGCTTGGTTGGGAATACAGGTTCACCGATGTGAAGGGGCTTGGTTTGAATGCAGCTTACACCAATGTGAAGGGATTAGTTGGGAATGCTAATTGCTCCGATGTGAAGGGGCTTGGTTGGTAATACAGGTTGTACCGATATAAAGGGGCTTGGTTTGAATGCAGCTCACACCGATGTGATGGGATTAACTGGGAATGCTAATTGCTCCGATGTGAAGGGGCTTGGTTTGAATGCAGCTCGCATCGATTTGAAGGTGGTTGGTTGAGAATGCTAATTGCTCCGATGTGAAGGGGCTTGGTTGGTAATACAGGTTGTACCAATATGAAGGGGCTTGGTTTGAATGCAGCTTACACCACTGTGAACGGATTAGTTGGGAATGCTAATTGCTCCGATGTGAAGGGGCTTGGTTGGTAATACAGGTTGTACCGATATGATTGGGCTTGGTTTGCATGAAGCTCACACCGATGTGATGGGATTAACTGGGAATGCTAATTGCTCCGATGTGAAGGGGCTTGTTTTTAATGTAGCTTACACCAATGTGAAGGGATTAGTTGGGAATGCTAATTGCTCCGATGTGAAGGGGCTTGGTTGGTAATACAGGTTGTACCGATATGAAGGGCTTGGTTTGAATGCAGCTCACATCGATGTGAAGGTGGTTGGTTGGGAATATAGCTCACATCGATGTGAAGGGGCTTGGCTGTGAATGCAGCTCCCACCGATGTGAAGGGGCAAGAATATGCGGTGTCGCAAACTCAATTCCTTTACGATAAATGTACCACATGCTAAGTGAATGCAAGAGGGGAGGGTTTAAAGGCGAGTGACTGCAAGAAGCTGGGTAGGCAGTGAAGGAGTTCTCTCTTGGACAACTAAAAAGCATAACATTTGCTGTACTAGAACAGCTACGTCAAGATAATAGCTAAAATGGAGCCAATACAATCATGCATTTAGCCTCTTTAATTTTACTACTGTATCTCAAACGGTATTTTATCTTATTAAATAATAGAAATATAATCTATTGAATATATTACATGTTAAAGCTAAGGAATAATCATAAATTATTCAACTCTAGCTGGCCCCACCGAACTTCGTCCCGCCTAACAGTAAATGTAGGCCGTGATGACATTAGCTGAACTTAATCTAGTATTTTATAAACATAATAATAGCTGAACTTGTAGTAGTCGATCCAGAAAGTGTAACAATAATAGTTCTTAATTGAATGTTATTTATTGAAGTGCTTTCGGATGGGCAATATTTTTCCCAACATAAATGAATCGGAAGGTTTTCCGACGCGTGAGCAAATCACATAGGGGTCTACAGCCGTAAATGTGAGAAGCATGGATTTTCGAAATTAAGTCCAATTATTTTAAATTTGTTGAGTTAGCAACCAAAATTTGATATAGATTCAGCGAATTTCTTAAGATAAGATAAAATTAAAAAATTACATACAAAAATTAAATGTTGAAAAAAATTGTTATGTCGTGGGGAAGCTGTTTTGGTAAAATCCTAGCGCCGTTCTATAAATTTATT
>JBAIZL010000002.1:192028041-192098041 GCA_036971475.1 Prosapia bicincta | reverse complement strand
TCCAAACATGTAGTCATACAGTTCGAATCCGACCGAATTTATTCACTTTCTCTTTCCTTCATTTCTAATTCATGGTGTTCTAAAATTTCTAATTCTATCCATCACTTGTAATGCTTCATTACTGGAAGGAACCTTTCTGTTATAATTCCATTTATATCTTTAAGTAATACATTTGTAGTTGGTTCAGTGCCAAAGTACTGGATTCCAAACATGTAGTCATACAGTTCGAATCCGACCGAATTTATTCACTTTCTCTTTCCTTCATTTCTAATTCATGGTGTTCTAAAATTTCTAATTCTATCCATCACTTGTAATGCTTCATTACTGGAAGGAACCTTTCTGTTATAATTCCATTTATATCTTTAAGTAATACATTTGTAGTTGGTTCAGTGCCAAAGTACTGGATTCCAAACATGTAGTCTTTCAGTTCGAATCCGACCGAATTTATTCACTTTCTCTTTCCTTCATTTCTAATTCATGGTGTTCTAAAATTTCTAATTCTATCCATCACTTGTAATGCTTCATTACTGGAAGGAACCTTTCTGTTATAATTCCATTTATATCTTTAAGTAATACATTTGTAGTTGGTTCAGTGCCAAAGTACTGGATTCCAAACATGTAGTCATACAGTTCGAATCCGACCGAATTTATTCACTTTCTTTTTCCTTCATTTCTAATTCATGGTGTTCTAAAATTTCTAATTCTATCCATCACTTGTAATGCTTCATTACTGGAAGGAACCTTTCTGTTATAATTCCAATTATATCTTTAAGTAATACATTTGTAGTTGGTTCAGTGCCAAAGTACTGGATTTCAAACATGTAGTCATACAGTTCGAATCCGACCAAGACATCAACTTTTTAAAATTTTTCTTAATGAATAAATATTTGAAAAACCTGTATGAACATCTATTGTCATCCACTACAGGTTAAAAAGATGTTTTTGAACTTGAATGAATGAATAAAAAATATTATTTATAATTGAAAATTGCTCAAATATATATATATATATATATATATATATATATATATATATATATTTAATAAATTAAAAATATTTCAAAAACAAGAATACTTTTAATGAATATATTTATTCAAAGCTTTTCGCCGATAAAATAGTATCAGCATCTTCAGGAAAATAATTATCTAATCTGATAATCTAATCTAATCAGGTTAGATAATTATTTTCCTGAAGATGCTGATACTATTTTATCGGCGAAAAGCTTTGAATAAATATATTCATTAAAAGTATTCTTGTTTTTGAAATATTTTTAATTTATTAACTATATATACAAGAAAACATATCACCATATTTAATATATATATATATATATATATATATATATATATATATATGATGATGATGATGATGATGATGATGATGATGATGATGATGAATAGTTATTATCTGGAGTACATCTGTTCATTCTGCTGTGCAAAAAATCGATTTTTTGCACTGTAGAATGAATGGATGTACTCTAAATAATAACTATTTATCATATTTTTCCATCCGTGAATGAATACGTATAAACATATATATATATATATATATATATATATATATATATATATATATATATATATATATATATATATATATATGGGCGTTTTACCATGTCAGATTACCGGAATGTACGCGTACTACGCATACCTTCGACGTAAATATGGCTAAATATACATCTTTATGGTATTATAAAGTATGTATAGGCTAATGTTAAGAGTAAAGTTAGTTAAGTACAGTACAGTAATAACTGAAAGAAAACACTTACTATCTGCTTGCCGTAAATTTTGAAACTGAACCTGACTAATCAAAATGGATCGATGCACTGAGGTCTCGCCAAGTAAACAAAACAACGTTGTCTTCCTTCTTTGAACCTCCCTCATTTATGTATTTCTCGTTTTGATATTTTCCAATATACGAGTTTTGGATTAGTGGGAGTTTCGGACTACTGGAATTAGGATTACCGGGATTTGTGTGTGTGTGAGTGTGTGTGTGTGCGCGCGCGCGCATGCGTGTGTGTGTGCGCGCGCGCGCGTGCGTGTGTAACATTTGTTGTATTTACCTTGTACCGATAATTACAGTTGCAAATGACATCCACTTAAGTAGACGTCGAATGTAACACTAGCGAGTACAGACCTCTTTATGACACCGATAGAGGTACACTTCAGGTACATGATGCCGTCATCCCCTTATGCTACACCTGATGCTATCAACCCCTTGTTTCCTTCCCAAGTTGCGTTTATGTCCCTACTTTATTGATTTCAATAATCAGAATCCCTAGTCATACTTTTTTACCGCTTTAAACCTAAAACAAAAATTGTTTAAAGTCAATTCTTACTTAGGTTAACAACGGAAAATTTTATTTTCGTTACTTTTTATTAAATAATTAGAATTAACACAAATAAAGTAACATTTTCTTTTATGTAATATAATGCGTTTTTGTCTTAGTTGTTGATTGGCGATAGTAACCACAATTGGTTTTTCGCCAGGAAAATAATTTTAGAAAAATAAAGAAACATAACCTAAGTGTTATTGCCGCTTTTGCACAACATAACCTGTTACATAAAATCCGCTGTATTATGAAATCATATATTATCACTTATTTTAAGCCAAGTGGAACGAAATAATATATTGCATTTCTCGCCCTTTTTGTAAAACGATTTTCTGCCGTACAAAAGTAAAATTAATTATTTAAATTTAATTAACGATTTAATATTTGACAAAACTCTATTAACATCAAGTGTCATCAACTTCAAGCTTTAAAAAATGTGTTTGAACTTGATTCTATGTATAAAAAGTATTTTATTAACGATTGACATTTTGAATAATATACAGGGAGAGTGTGAACTATTAATACCGTATAACATTTACCCGCAACTTATTAAACGGCTAATTAAAGCAAGTTTGATCTCCTCCCTTAATGTATAACGAGTTGAAATCATTCACTAAATTACTGAACATTCAAGAGCATTGTAATTGAATACTCATTTTTGCCGTTAAAAAGATTTTTAAATGGGTTGTATTTGTTATAATTTTAAACAAACAGAATGTAAACGGCCCATAATAGTTATGAAACTGGTTTCTTGGTTAGGTAGCCTAATATGGATTCACGATTGCCTAGGCAGGGCAGTAGAAAGACGATTTAGTATGGGACAAGAGAACCACTTAAGAGTTGTCCAGTGTAGTATCTGCTTTTTTACAACACCCATTCACTTATAGATTGAAGAAGAAATAAAATGTTTGTTTGTTTTTCAGAACTTCCAAAGATTCAAAGTGCATAACAGGAGGAGGTCTTTGAAGGTGTATTTTTGCGATTGTCGTCCTTCAGAGTAAGTTCGTCAATTTATTTGTTTGTAAAAAAATTATTTATAATTCTATATAAATTGTATCACATATATTTATATTTCACTTTTAATGTACTTAAACAATAATCTTACTTTGTGTATTTGTCAGTCGACTTTCGAGAACTATTAATTACGTGTTCTCATTTTCAAGTTTATTTTGAAACTCAAAATAAACTGAAAACACTTAATTAATAGTTTTCGAAAGTCGACTAGCAAATATACCCAGACATCAGTGTTGCAAAGTTAAAAAAACACACACAGGTCGGTATATATATACATATTTATATATATATATATATATATATATATATATATATATTATATATACATATATATACAATAGAATATATATATATTGTAAATTCAATTATAATTCTTGTATTTGTATTTTGACTTATGTTCTTTATATATATATATATATATATATATATATATATATATATATATATATATATATATATATATTATATTATATTAAATATAGTGATATGTTTTCTTGTAATATATATAATAAATTTAAAATATTTCAAAAACAAGAATACTTTTAATGAATATATTTATTCAATGCTTTTCGCCGATAAATTTTTTCCTGAAGATGCTGGTACTGTTTTATCGGCGAAAAGCTTTGAATAAATATATTCATTAAAAGTATTCTTGTTTTTGAAATATTTTAAATTTATTAATTCAATATATATATACATACATACATATACGAGCACAATTAAATGACACTCATAAACAAGAATTTTTATTTTAGTTTTCTTCATACGTTGAAGCTTTTGTACACATCTAAACCTAGTAATAACGACATAAGTAATATACACAATAAAATACAGTTTACACAAGAAATAGAAAAACATAATGCAATAAATTTTTGTAGATATCTCTATTTCTAAGGATAGTAATAAATTTGATTTTGCAATTTACAGAACACATACTCGACAGATAAAATGATTCCTAATTACTCTAATCATCCATATAATCAAAAATGGCAGGTTTATATAGCTTACTATACAGAATGAATAATATTCCGTTAAATGATATAAATACGTTAAAGGAATTAAATTTTATATACCAAAAAATGGATATAAAAAGAAACAATATAATAAATTAAATAATATTAAAATTAAAAAATTAGAAAATAATGTAACAAAAATAACTACACAACTAATAATAAAAAAAACTATTTGGTCTAAATTCATATTCACCAGATACGAAATTATACCGATTACAAAATTATTTAAAGACATTAATACTAAACTAGTTTTTTATACAAACAATATAATAAATACTAATATTACATTAAATAAGTTGGATGTAAGCGGTATGTATAGTATAAAATGTACAATGTGTCAAAAACACTATGTAGGACAAACTAAAAATAAAATAAAAGAAAGGTATAAAGAACATTTAAAAGCATATGAAATACCTAAAATATATAAATCAGATTTAGCAACACATTGTATAGATAATAAACATGATTTCCCAGAGATTCATAATATGAAGTTAATTAAACATGCTAAAAAAGGTATAAGAATGAATATCATTGAGAATTTAGAAATATATAAAAATAATATTTAAAATATACTTATTGAGGAGCAAGTACAAATAAAGTCTAAACATAATACTATTTATAGCGTATTCAATGAAATCTTAAGAATAAAAGACTAAAGTAAATACAGATTATTGATGTTTGTTTAATCAAGCAGATAAGATAAGAATAAATAATATTTTAAGCATTATATTTATAATATTTTAAGGTACTTTGAAAATTTTTGTAAGGCTGATACTGCTAATCAGTGAAAAGCTTCAGTGTATGAGGAAAACTAAAATTAAAATTCTTGTTTATAAAAGTGTCATTTAATTTTGTATACATAAAACACGAAAAAGAAATTCATTTAAGGATTACAATATATATATATATATATATATATATATATATATTAATGAAATTATTAATAATTACCAGGGCAATGGTAGTGGGAGCAGTGGAGGGAGGGCAGTGAGAATTTTTTTTCTCCCACTGATGTCTTATTTTGGTTGTCCATTACCCTTCGCCATAGACACGCACACCTTCCTGTAAAGATGGTCTGCGAGGCTTATTTACATTCCTGTCTACAATCATTCTACGAAAAAGAAAAGGAAATCCTGATTGTATAAAATTGAGTATTAGGTTAACGTTTTTACAAATTATTGATCGCCCAGCTGGTAATACTGGAGACCACCTCTGGCGGATGTTCTATAAACTATGAGCTTGTTTGTTAGCTGGAATTATTTCCGCCTTCACAAGATAAAGAGCATCAGCTTAGCCTCCTACAAGTGCATCAATGAAGAGAATGGCAACCTCGATAAAACGAAATGGCAATGATGCCAAGTAACTTTATGCATTGCCCAGAGAGACTTTAATGAACGTGACTTTTAAGAAAGGTTTAATTTTAAAAGTCTTTTAAACTTTTTGCAGAAATTGAACAATACTTTTTATGCAATGTAATTTGCAATTTGCGAGTGTTTCCATGAGTGGCGATATTTGAGGCCAGTCGCGCAATTATTCTGAGGTTTAAGCATTTAATGCACGGCAAAGTTGGAAACGGGTTTTTAACGCTAATCTCCATAATAATATGAATCAGGCAGTGCTTTTTCTTAATTCATTGTGTTTGTGAACTAATTGTCTCACAGTTTCGCCAACACCAAGGCCGTTATGGCTTCAACGCCTCCTCCTTGCGCCTTGTCCGTTGCGGACGCTGTTAACAAGGCTGTTGTGATTATATTTGCGGCGGACCTGAACATTGCTGAAGGCGACATTCTGAACCATCGGCGCAAGTTGAGGTGCCAAAAGCGTCTCCTGCTACTCTTTCCCTCTTCCTGCTACTGCCACATCTTCCTGTATCACTTGAAGCATCCCGTTCTCTGTGCCTCATAATGTGACTTACTTATTTCAGCTTTATTCTCATAATCATTATCTTCCTCCCTCAAATACATACTCACCTTCTTCGCTCATTTTTTCCTCCCTTCCTCCTTATCCAACCGACGCATCTTTTTTTGTTCCCCAAGAGTTTAACCTTTGAGTTTAAACCCTGTGTGCTACTAGTTGGGTTATTGTAGTGTAAGTAGCTTACACTACAAATAGTAGATTACGTTACTGCCTTGTAGTCTGAAGTAAGGGGTTGAAATTATGATCTAATTTGAAATAACCATCTTCTTCTTCTTCCATGGCGCTACAGTCCGATGTGGACCTTGGCCTCCTCAATGAGCCTTCATCAGGGTATGATGTAGGATATGTCTTGATCGTGGTAACTATGGTTCATTTCTATCTCTCATCACCCCACACCTGGTTTTATTTCTTCGGCTTTACCTCGCAATCAGGGTAAATGTTACCTAACCTAACCTAAGTGTTCACGCTCGTTGCTAGCAAGATAAATTATGAAGAAATACTCATTGATTTATTCGTAGACCCAAAATTTACATTGGTAAAACCTAACCTTTTCCAAAACTCTAGATTTATGTTTCGCACTTTTATTCGGTAAATCTTGGGTTTTACCCTAGAAACAGGGTAAATGTTACCTAACCTAACCTAAGTGTTCACGCTCGATGCTAGCAAGATAAATTATGAAGAAATACTCATTGATTTATTCGTAGACCCAAAATTTACATTGGTAAAACCTAACCTTTTCCAAAACTCTAGATTTATGTTTCGCACTTTTATTCGGTAAATCTTGGGTTTTACCCTAGAAACAGGGTAAATGTTACCTAACCTAACCTTAGTGTTCACGCTCGATGCTAGCAAGATAAATTATGAAGAAATACTCATTGATTTATTCGAAGACCCAAAATTTACATTGGTAAAACCTAACCTTTTCCAAAACTCTAGATTTATGTTTCGCACTTTTATTCGGTAAATCTTGGGTTTTACCCTAGAAACAGGGTAAATGTTACCTAACCGAACCTAAATGTTCACGCTCGTTGCTAGCAAGATAAATTATGAAGAAATACTCATTGATTTATTCGTAGACCCAAAATTTACATTGGTAAAACCTAACCTTTTCCAAAACTCTAGATTTATGTTTCGCACTTTTATTCGGTAAATCTTGGGTTTTACCCTAGAAACAGGGTAAATGTTACCTAACCTAAATGTTCACGCTCGTTGCTAGCAAGATAAATTATGAAGAAATGCTCATTGATTTATTCGTAGACCCAAAATTTACATTGGTAAAACCTAACCTTTTCCAAAACTCTAGATTTATGTTTCGCACTTTTATTCGGTAAATCTTGGGTTTTACCCTAGAAACAGGGTAAATGTTACCTAACCGAACCTAAATGTTCACGCTCGTTGCTAGCAAGATAAATTATGAAGAAATACTCATTGATTTATTCGTAGACCCAAAATTTACATTGGTAAAACCTAACCTTTTCCAAAACTCTAGATTTATGTTTCGCACTTTTATTCGGTAAATCTTGGGTTTTACCCTAGAAACAGGGTAAATGTTACCTAACCGAACCTAAATGTTCACGCTCGTTGCTAGCAAGATAAATTATGAAGAAATACTCATTGATTTATTCGTAGACCCAAAATTTACATTGGTAAAACCTAACCTTTTCCAAAACTCTAGATTTATGTTTCGCACTTTTATTCGGTAAATCTTGGGTTTTACCCTAGAAACAGGGTAAATGTTACCTAACCGAACCTAAATGTTCACGCTCGTTGCTAGCAAGATAAATTATGAAGAAATACTCATTGATTTATTCGTAGACCCAAAATTTACATTGGTAAAACCTAACCTTTTCCAAAACTCTAGATTTATGTTTCGCACTTTTATTCGGTAAATCTTGGGTTTTACCCTAGAAACAGGGTAAATGTTACCTAACCTAAATGTTCACGCTCGTTGCTAGCAAGATAAATTATGAAGAAATGCTCATTGATTTATTCGTAGACCCAAAATTTACATTGGTAAAACCTAACCTTTTCCAAAACTCTAGATTTATGTTTCGCACTTTTATTCGGTAAATCTTGGGTTTTACCCTAGAAACAGGGTAAATGTTACCTAACCGAACCTAAATGTACAAGCTCGTTGCTAGCAAGGAAAATTATGAAGAAATACTCATTGATTTATTCGAAGACCCAAAATTTACATTGGTAAAACCTAACCTTTTCCAAAACTCTAGATTTATGTTTCGCACTTTTATTCGGTAAATCTTGGGTTTTACCCTAGAAACAGGGTAAATGTTACCTAACCGAACCTAAATGTACAAGCTCGTTGCTAGCAAGGAAAATTATGAAGAAATACTCATTGATTTATTCGTAGACCCAAAATTTACCAATCGTCATTGGATAACGCTTGAAACCCAGACTCTAATGGTAAAAGTTAAAATATACCACTTAGCATTTAAAAATGCTAAAACCTTTTCTTATTAGTAAAATGCATACATTTACCGAATAATTGTAAGGTTTACAAATATACGTGCTTTCACAGTAACATGCGGACTCATTAAATCAACTTATCCATTAGCACAAGGCCACTAGTAGACGTAAATGCTATTTACATAGTTTAATAGTTTTAGCGTCTCTATAGTTTCATAGAAACGCTTTTAACGAACTGGGATCGGTTTGGAGTGTTCTGGCATTGTTATTAGAACAGTTGAACATTTGTCATAAGTATGTGGCAGTCCTTGGGATCTTTGATTCAAGTGTAAAATCAAATAACATTCATTAAATTGGCCCTTGTAAGTTACATAAATATGTCTGAGTAAATTTCCAACTGAGTATATTAAATAGGTATACTTACTGTTAACGTATTTGCCAGTTATATAATTTAACACACTAATAATGTACAATAAAGAACCTACAAACAACAAAACCAGTTGTAAGAAATTACACCTTATCCCATAATTTTATTAATTATACGATATGTCTGAATTTATAGAAAAGTGTATTTGAAATTGATTTAAACACAACCTCAAAATAACCTCTAAGTGAAGTAGAATACAGCTGTTGTATTAAAATATAAGTTATATAATTTAGTGAAATATACGGTATTTGAATGTAGAGGGACTTGCATTTGAATTTATTTAAACATAGCCTCTAAATAACCTCTAAATAGATAAAGTCCTAAGTAAGTAAATAACTAAACAGTTCTTGGCGTTACACTAACGCCATGTTTGGAAGGAAACTTTGGTAGGAAGAGAGAGCATCGTGCTGTTAAACCAGCTAAAAAGTATAAAGAAGGGGACTGTTACGGGTTTTCGTTGAAATTCCTTAATGGTGACGTCACGTTTTACGGATTCTCTCCCATGTAACGTTTTTTATATGCTGCGATTTAAGAAGCTACACTACAGAAAAATATACAATTGCACATAGTTAATATGGAATAATGGCGACGAAGCTGCGGTAAATAGAGATTTGGAAATAAAAAGGATAAATAGAAAGTATTGGAAATGAACAAATTTGTGACGAAATGGAAATGGATAAAAGTATAAGGGATGAAATAGAGAAAAGGCAATTGGAATGGTTTGGACACGTAAGGAGAATGATAGAAGACAGGTGGCCCCGAAAGGTACTAGAGTGGATTCCTCCAGAGAAAAGAAAGAGTGGGCGGTCATAAAGAAGTTGGCTTGATGGCATCGACGAAGCAATGACTGCAAGAAATCTAGAAGAGGCATTAACGTATGACAGAAGAAATTGCATATTGGGGACGGAGAGTTTTATTATAATTTGTTGTATCTTTTCGTGTATTATAGGTGTGAGATTATCAACAGAATATATATATATATATATATATATATAATGATGATGATGATGGTGACGATGAATAGTTAACATCCGGAGTACATCCGTTCATTTTGCAGTGCATAAAATCGCAGTTCCGACGTTTCGCTAGAATCTCATCTAGCATTGACGAGGTAAACCCAACAATAATTGAAGAGCGAATGAATGAGCCTGATTGAATGGTCCTGTGCAGCCTAAATTTCAACATTGATATAAATTCTGTTTAAAGCCTGTTTATTATATCATATCATTATAGAATTAGAAGACTTTGTGAGTCGGTTATTTCTCCAGAATAGGTCAAGCTATCTTCATGTTTGTTACCTCCCTGCGTGATGATGGTGCTTTTCGACTTGAGACGACGAAAATTCTTGTGTAGGCTATCCTTAGTTCGAGTAGGCAAACTACATTGTTGTTTGCTCGTTCTTAGACTGTGGCTCCACTTGGCGTAGTCTATCGCGCCGTAAGTTTCATGTGCTACACGCTACAGTTGGGTGGCTCCACAGGCAACAGAATACTAACTACAATCTACAGCGTCGTCGCATGCAGCCTGGCTTTGTTACTGTTTATTGTGGTGGTAGACGTGAAGCGGGACCGCCTTGGTTGTTGACGCGACACTACAGTTCACAGCTAGTGAAGCAACCTTTTGGCGGCAGAGTGTAGTGCGAAAATAGAACAAGTTGGTTGTCGCTAGTGGAGCCACCTCCTTTTGCTAACTGCCTCCACATTCCTCAGTTTAACCAACCCCACTTTGTAGCGCGATAAATGAAGGCAAGTAGAAACCCAAACTTTAGAGTATTTAGAAAGTTAGTTCGTCTCGATGCACATTGAAACAAAACAACGACGAAATGTATCGATTCTCTTGGCCGTGAACTTGTAGCGCGGGGCACATCGGTGGCAGCCGCCTTCGTCGCGCAAGAACAAGTAATCTTCCTAATGGAAGCGTCTGCGGCGTAATTGCGTTCCGTAGCCGGCGGAGATGACGCAGAAGCCCGAGACCCAAGTCTGACGTCAGCACAAGAAACCAGTCCACACCTGGGATTAGTCTAATTAGAGTAGCTACGTCTTGCCAGTGTTTCGAATTATTTTGCAGCCAGCGGAGCACTAACAGTCCGTTGGAACGTTTATGAAAAGTATTCATTTTCCATTTTAAAGGAACATTTACCCTCGATATGAACATCATAGTGTTTCCCCTCGGTCCCTTCAGGAATTACCAACCTTCCTCAATCGTACCCGAGAAGAGCAGTGTACGGAAGTGTGAGGTTTAAAGTTGACTCCAGGACCACACGAGGTTAGGCTCTACCATTTCAGCGTGTCCTGTCCTGCTCCTAAGGCTAAAACTATCTCCCCAAGAACTAGTAGGTCTAATTCAGCTTCCTGGATACTTGATCCATAGAGCTTCCTTATGTAATTTCTACCCTTATACGTCTAAATTCATCCAATTCCTTCTATTAGGTCACACTCTCTCCTTATATATGTACATCTTGTTCAAATGTTCAATCGCTAATAAAATACTTTTTATTCATCCACTCATGTATAGATACATTTTTTAAAACTTGTACTGATGACAATCGATGTTAATACAGTTAAAAAAAAATAAATAATTCATTAATTAAATTTTTTGAAATAATTTTAGTTTTATATGGAAGATAAAAGTTTCACAAAAGGGGCAACGTATGCAATATAGTTATTTAGTCCCATTTGGCCATAAATATGTGATAAGATGTGATTTCATAAAACAGCTGATTTTGTGTTATAGGTTATGTAGTAGAACAGCTGTTTTAACGCGTAGGGTATGCTACTTTATTTATATTAATTGTAATTATTTAATACAATTTTATATTTGTATAATACTTTAATACTTTATAAACTTTAATAATAAAATTACAAACTATTCTTTGTGAAAATAGGAAGCTTATTTTCTATAAATTTATGTGAAATGTATGCATTTATTTATTTAATGCAAAAGATAAATATTGCTATTATTATAGCTGTATTTTTGGAGGTTTTGAATGACTTTAGAGCCGTATACTTATACGTACTTCATTTCGTATTACGTGGCGGCAGAGCAATAAGGATCGTGGCTGTCTATGATGCGTTGGTAACTAGGACAGAAACCTCGAGACGTACTTAGCGTGTTTGTAAACAGGCTGTCATAATTAGTTAGTCACCTTTAGTTAGTTCGAGAACCAAACCTATGTCATTCATCCTTTGCAAGACTTAGAGGCAGTACGTGGAGTATTTTCTCGGTATTTATCCCTAATGAATACATTTAAATCCCTGTTCCAGACTAAACTACTCTAGTCTTCCTCCCCCCCCCCTGCTCCTAATAAACCTGTCTTATAATCTTTTTTCGCTTCTGTGTTTCAGATGATTCTACCTTATATTAATTTTTCTTCTCCAAGTTCTAGGCCTAAACCTCTTCCACCTCTGTTTCATTGAATATACCATATAGTCTTCCTATACATCTATGTTCTAGGCAAATCTACATTATATTAATCCTCCACCTTCTTATTCCAGGCTAAAATACTCTAGTCCTCCGCCACCTCCCTACCCCTAGTAAATCTGCCACATAATCCTCCTCCCCCTGTGTTTCAGGTGAATCTACCTTAAATTAATCTTTCATCTCTCGGTTTCAGACTAGACTACCCTAGTCTTCCTCCACCTTCCTGCTCCTGATAAAACTGCCGTATAATCCTCCTCTATTTCTATTTCAGGTGAATCTACCTTATGTTAATCTTTTTCCTCTCTGTTCCAGGCTAGCCTACCCTAGTCTCCCTCCACCTTCGTGCTCCTGGTAAATCTGCCATATAATCCTCTTTCACTCTTTTTCAGGTGAATTTATCTTATGTTAATCTCTCACCTCTCTGTTCTGGGCTAGCCTACCCTAATCCTCCTCCAGCTTCCTGCTCCTGGTAAATTTGCCATATAATCCTCCTCAATCTCTATTTCAGGTGAATCTACCTTGTTGTAATCTTTCACCTCTTTGTTCCATGCTAGCCTACCCTAGTCCTCCTTCACCTCTCACTTCCAATCGAACCTAAACATAAGATCAGCTGTTGCATGAAATCATATGTTAACACAATTTAAGCTAAAATAGGTGTATTCGTCACATATATACAGCTATATAGATATTCTTGAATTTTGTAGTTCATTACGTTCGGTGAATCTTATTTAAACTTTAAAGTTCGTATAGTCATAAACTATTGTTTAAGTGATTAATATATAGATATGTTAAAACGTGACGCCAATTCGAAGATTTCCCCCTTGCACTTAATCTGTTCAGGCGCGCCTAAAGAATTATTTACTTCAAAAGTTTATTTTCTGTTAGTAGTAGCTGCGATCGTCATGATAAAACCTCCATAATGCAGAAGACTCCGGTATTGCGTGCTAAATCTACGGACGACTTGCCTTGGTTGGGAAGTCTATTTTTACGGAGACACTTGGGAAGATCACGCTATTTGGTCACTAATTATTTATAATCCACTTTGGTAAAACTTGATTTCCTTGTACCCAAGCGATGTTTACAGACAGTCTTCATTAGAGATAAGGTCAACTCGAATGGTAGTTTCTAACTTCCGGAAAGGTTTTTGAAAATAACTCTGAACGTGAGATGTTTTCTTCCGGCAGTTAATTATCACAGATAACTATAATCACGCGGCCGTGATTCTATCTGTGATTTGTAGTTTTGTTGTTGTTTATGGACGTTTTAAGTTATAACTGATAGCAACAACGCTGAAACGCCTAATGAGACAAACTTGTAGCAGGTTTTAGTTTTCCCACAAGCGTTTTAAACACATAAATGTATTTCGAAAATTTAAATATACATGTTCCATTCTCTCACTCAAATGAATCTACGAAATATAACTGTAAAATGTCTCGCAACTTTCATTGTCACTAGGTACCTCTTATTGTTTGTTAACATCTATATTAGGGTCTTCGGCTGTAAAAGGAATGACTATGTAAAATTTTGACGTGAAGTATTTCTGTCCACAATTTAATTGCATCGAACTTTCGTCATCACATTCTTCCAGTGACTGTGTTTAGCACCTATTGTATTGTGTCCGTAGTGAGTATTGTTTCAAATCTTTGGGAATTTTTATTTGAAATTTTTTTGTCTACATTAGGGCTAACACACTTATCAAAAGACCTCTTTTGAACTTAAGCCGCGCCGGTTATTTTTAGCTAATCTTAGAGAGTTCGTTTTTCAATTTCTTCTCTTAATTTACACACTCTCTCTCTCCCTCCCTCCCTCTCTCTCTCTCTCTCTCTCTCTCTCTATATATATATATATATATATATATATATATATATATATATATATTGATTACCAGTTCACATTCTTCATCCATAAGTTTTCGGGGAGTTCCCTTTCTTGTATTTTTTTATCGATACCTTCTCGCCTACTTCTTGTATCGTCCTCTCTTCATTCTCTCAGAAGGACTCCATTTTATTACTAGACTCGTTACTCTTCTTTCCTCCAGCCTTTGTACGTATACATACCATTTATCTGTTTTGTTGTTTGTGTTCTCTACGATTGTAGAGAGTTCAAACACACTTGCGTTATACTTATATTATACTTATACTTGCGTTATACACTTATACACATTTGCGTTATCTGTTCTATTCTGTCGTTGCTAGTTCGTTCTTGCTGCTTAGTTCTTTCCTGCTGCCCACATCCAAAAGTCCATCTCTGTCGCAATCAATACCTTCTCTTTCTTCTGCTTCAATTGCCATAACTTTTACAAATATAATTTAAATGCGTCGCTTATTGTCTTTCGACAATACAACGTTGGTCCGTAGTATCACAATTAATTGTTTAATGTCTTTCCTTCCCTGTTTTTTTCTCTTTAACTGCTTCTATGTCCGGTCATTGTAGGCCCTGGTATCTTCTCTCACTCCTATCTCTCTTCCATCTCCAACTCTAAATTGTTGTGTTCCACTTATACACACATACTGTTTTTTTCCATATTAATGTCGAGTCCCCATTTCGCGTTTTCCTCTATTAACTTTTTATATATTCTAGACCTTCGTACTCTTGGGGTAGCAGCACCTGATCGTCGGCAAAGTACGAAGCATAAATGGTGTGTTCGTCTGAGGTAATTCCATCCGTCGGTACTTCCATTACCACGTTCTCAGTGAGTGTCTCATTAAAAGCATAAATAAAATACAGGAAGTTCAGTATTCGTATTAAGTATTGCCAACATATTAAACGTGGCATTGTTTAAATATCGTTTAGACAACACGGCACGTTGCCGTGGCTAACCAAAGCTATGCAAATTTAATGTAAAATTTTTGCAGAGGTTAATCAAGACTGCGTCACTGGTCGCATTAAGACGACACGTCCGCAGAGCATCTAAGGCCGCCCGCTTCTGCATTCTGGTTTCTATTGTAATGCGTTTGTTTGTCGTTTTTTTTTTGAGCGTGGCATTTTTTCGTGGCCAGTTTACGTCTAAGGTTAACCTGTGTTTTCGTATTAAATTTCCACATTTGCCTATCATCCTCACATTTAGTGTCCACCCATAGACGGATATAGGTCTTCTAGTGGTGTTAGTGTAATTATATGGGATTTTCATTTGGTGAGTTTTATACATTTAGTGATTGTTGTCTGTATTTGGTGGGGCTAAAATTACAAATTGTGGTGTTTTAATAAACCATTATTTTTTCGGTGGCTTTTTCAATGTATTGAAAAATAACTTTAGTTTTCCTGATTTACTTAGTAATATATAATAAATTAACCCTCCACTGCTTCACCGTGATATTTTTGTAGTGATTATAGGCAGAGTTAAATACACAAGTAACACTCACGAGAAAAGTCAATTCCTACTTAGGTCAACAAAGAAAAAAATTATTTTAGTTACTCTTTATTAAATACCTAACGCGGCAAACTTCGTACCGCCTAAAAATCAATGGATGGCGTGTTAACATTAGCTAAACTTAATTTATTATTTTATTAACATAACAACAGCTAAACCCAAGTAGTCGATCGAGAAAAGTGTCACAATAAAAGTTCTTGTTTAAATGTTATTTATTGAAGAAGTGCACTCGGATATACAATATTTTTTTGTATATTGTTTGAAATGTGTTGGAATATAATATTAGGTTGTTGAGTGTTGCCTAGCAACCAAAATATGGAATGAATTCAATGAAATGTTTAAAGATAAGATAGAAAGTCATACTTTATGCTATTTTGGCACTTAAAAATTACATGTTGGAAAAACTCAACAATTTCTCAAAGTTTAATGGCGATCGGATTTGTGGTTTAGTAACGCATAAGGCTCATACATACAAACATTAATTATATATACATACATATATATACATATACAGAATCTTGGAAAGAAGAGGCCACAGGTCGTCACCTTTTTCAATTTCAGCCTGAACCATAAAGTGAGGACAAATTCAGGGAAATTTCACGTTCGATTTCAGCTTTTGCAACTCGCGCACGATTCGGCCATCTAGTGACTGAAGAATATTTATTTAGATTTAATCTTTCGAATTCTCCAATCTGTGCAATTTGTGAGGGTGAAGATGAAAGCGTAACGCACATTTTGTTTGACTGCACGTACCCCATACCAATGAAGGACTTCCTGAGAACCGAAGTGGCAATATGGCAAGATATTCACATAAACAAGCATTGGAATCATTGGGGGCTGGCAAGGATAATATACCGTGGACAGATAACGGGCTATCTGCTACTGTTGAAGCTGGATGCCTGTGCAAAGAATTATAAAAAGATATATATATATATATATATATATATATATATATATATATATATATATATATATATATAAATATCGCAGTATGTTTTCTTGTGTATTAATAAAGAACAAAAGTCTAAATACAAATACAAGAATTATAATTGAATTTACAATTCAAAGCTTTTCGTTGGCTAACAGTACCAACATCATCAGGAATATTAAACAATTAAAATTAGCATATCAAATACTAATTTTAATTGTTTAATATTCCTGATGATGTTGGTACTGTTAGCCAACGAAAAGCTTTGAATTGTAAATTCAATTATAATTATTGTATTTGTATTTAGACTTTTGTTCTTTATATATATATATATATATATATATATATATATATATATATATATGGGTATATATATATATATATATATATATATATATATATATATATATATATATATATATACATATAATATGTTCTCTTGTTTAATAATCTAAAACAACATAGGTTATTCAAATACAATAATATATTTAGTAATTTATATTCAAAGCTTTTCGTTGGTAAACAGTACTAACATCATCAGGAATAAATAATACAATAATGGAAGATATAAAACATATGTTAAGATATAGGCCTAAAACTTATTAATCATGTTAAAGTTATCAATAATGATAGTTTTCTTCCTATAGCTTGCATTATTGTATTATTCATTCCTGATGATGTTGGTACTGTTAGCCAACGAAAAGCTTTGAATTGTAAATTCAATTATAATTATTGTATTTGTATTTAGACTTTTGTTCTTTATATATATATATATATATATATATATGGGTATATATATATATATATATATATATATATATATATATATATATATATACATATAATATGTTCTCTTGTTTAATAATCTAAAACAACATAGGTTATTCAAATACAATAATATATTTAGTAATTTATATTCAAAGCTTTTCGTTGGTAAACAGTACTAACATCATCAGGAATAAATAATACAATAATGGAAGATATAAAACATATGTTAAGATATAGGCCTAAAACTTATTAATCATGTTAAAGTTATCAATAATGATAGTTTTCTTCCTATAGCTTGCATTATTGTATTATTCATTCCTGATGATGTTGGTACTGTTTACCAACGAAAAGCGTTGAATATAAATTAATAAATATTCTTGTATTTGAATAACCTATGTTGTTATATATATATATATATATATATATATATATATATATATATATATATATATATATATTCTTGATATTTTACGTTATCCATTATTTCTCCGTTGCACTGACTTTATGAAGTTAATATATTACTGTTGTAAGTAATTTTATCCACCATTAAATGCAATGATTTTACCTTGTGTGATGAGGCGCCTTTCGGTCACTTGACCATTGTCGAATCACTCGGGTAAAATCATTGCACTTAATGGTGGATAAAATTACTTACAATAGTAATATATTAACTTCATATATATATATATATCTCAAAGATGATTTTCATTAAAAGTTCAAAGAAACTTTGAACACCTGATTGAAGAAAGTGTAAAGAAACCTTTTAATTTGGTTTTTTGTTGATATGTTGCAACGTGTAAAAATTTTTTAAATATCAACTGCGAGTTTTTGCTAAAATTATCAATAACAGCTAGTTGTTGTCAGGTTACAAGCTTCCCTTCCTGTCAGCTTCCTTCATGTGTTTCATTAATCTCTAAACTTTGGTTTTATGTTAGTAATTAATTTCTTTTATTATTGATCCCACAATCTCATTTGATGTAACGTACATTCCGAAGCGCTTAAAGAGTTAAAATAAATGCCCGTATATTTGCAAAGCTTGACTTTTAACTATTAGAATTTACCAACATGGGTTGGTAAGTGTGAGGATTTTATAAATAGTTAACGGTTTAATAAAATTCGGGCGCTATAAGCTTTTATAAATGACAGTTGGTCTTAGGAATTAAACAATTTCTTATTAATTTATTGTAGTTACATATAAATGAAAGAATATACGACAGATGTGCCCAGCGACACTTGTGACCATGAAGAAATATGCGACAGTTGTGACCAAGCTACCCCAAATATACCATGGATTGGGAGACCCACATTATTTCCTGCATTAGGTATGATTATAGCCTCTCTGACTCCCATCACACTTTGCCCAGACTTTGGACTGGCTAAGTGATAGAAAACAAGTTACACCATTACTTAGAAACACAAGTCAGTTTTCTATCATTTAGGCGTGTTTAAATTCAGCTATAAGCTTCGTCATCTTTATATTTGTTTTTTATATCATAGTTTAACATGTCAATTTCTTTTTTTTTTATATTTTAATTTTTGTATTTTTTTTTTTGTTTTTTCAAATGAATTTCGTACTATTTACAAATATGGTTATTACTTTTATCATTATCCAGTTTGAGCTCAGTCTAATTTTTGTAAGTAGGACATAGTTAAAAGAAATGTTCTTATGTCACCATTTTGTTCATAAGTCTTGAATGTTTTGTTAATGCCCTCATCCAGTCTTATATAAGTGGATTTTCTCCTCTTCCCTCCAAGGTTCAACTGTAGCGTCATGTATGCGCAGGCTGCATTTTCCGCTTCAGATTTCAAACAGCTAATCAATTCTTTGATTCTAGGATTTGTTTTCCGAAGGGTGTTGTTTAGACTGTTGTTCCATCCTTCAACAGCATTAGTTGTTCTATGACGTCTGTTGTGGCAGTTCCATAGTTCAATAGGGTAGTCATCATTTTCCAAACATGTTTCTATGAAATAATCAAAAAACTCAGTTAGTTTTGAATTTTCTGGAGCCTGAGAGTAGATCTCCAACCAACCGTCACTAACATCCTCAGGTTTAAGGAATGCAAAAGCTGCACACATTTGAATGTGAAGGCGTACTTGGTCATTAACTTTGTAGTCGCGCGTGAGACCTACCTCCTGCACTCTTCTCCGCAGACACTTCTTCATGTGGAAATAATACCCCTTTACCACAACCAAAGGGAACACCTCTTTTAACGCTGATATCGCTGCTATTTCGAAGTCAACGTTGACAGTTCTTGGCGACCAGCTAGGCACAACTTCACGTATAATTTGAAACAGCCTAATGTATGTCTCTTTCTTTTTATTCGGCAACAGTGCAAACGCCACAGGGTATACATTTGTTTCTTCTGGCGAACTTAAAAATCGGCGTGGATTGAATATATCTCGTAAAATATGTAAGCGTAAAACTGCTTGCTTGAGCTCTTGAACATTCCATCCATAAAAATCTCTTTTTGGAATTTCAGTCCCTCCCTTCGTCTGTTTCCACAGAACACTAAAATTCTTTCACCAGCGTTGTCGTCAGCGAGAAGAAAACTGCTGCCATCTTTCATTTTCAATATCTCTTTATCAAGGATGATGTCTTCGCATTTTTCGGGCTCTGTTTGGTTTCCTTGAGATTTGTACCGTTGACGATGGAGATCTCTCTTCGCCGCACGTTGAGATGGCATCTCCGTGACAAATTCATATCCTTTGTTGTGAAGTTCGCCTAATTCTTCATTATATATTTTCGAAATAGATGTATCTTCATCTCGAGTCCTCTTCTTCGCTTTTTGAACAGTTTTCTTCACCTCCAGCCTTGCAACATCTGGAGCTCCACATTGATGATCGGTTTCACTCAATACCTCACCGTCTCGGCTCTTGATAGCGCCAAAACACTTTTTTTGAATTTACCTTTGAACATCGCCAAGAAATCACACCATCCTCATTTTTCCGCTTGAAGTAATAGCAGTAGCCTTCGTATAGCGCGCACTCTTTACCCTTCGTTGTCGTAGAGAGCTCCATGTTAGTATAAACGTCACTGAATACACTATACGAACAGTCCGAATACTAACACCAAGACAACCAGGAATACTAATTAACACCAAGACAGCCAGGAGAAAGTGTCAAGTGACTTGGGCATTCGGCTTAGCAACGTGTGAGGGTGAGGGTTGGGATTTCCAGTGTATCTTCCCCCCACCCCTTGAACCAATGTGGTCACAAATGTCGCTGGGCACATCTGACGCGACACCAAATGAAACCCTTTGATATTTCTCTTAAGTCTCACATACTGAATCAGATTTTATCTTATTATTGGTATTTAAAAGGTAAGGTTAGGTTAACAGAAGTTATATCTATTTGGCAACAAGTACCTGGTACTGAGGTAAGACCTAAGACTTACTGAGTCTATGAAGGTAAAAGTTCGAAACGAACGATAATCCCACAAGAGTTGGTACAACTATGTAATCTTATTTTTTATTGGATAACTTTAGATTTACCTTATAAAGGCTTTTACAGTAGCGTAAACTTTAATTAAAGGATTTTCTCATTAACAAGAATATTTATAAAATCAATTTATCGAAACTTCATCATGGGTTTAATATATTGCCATTAACAAGGGCTCTATTCATACCCAGTGTGTAAACAAGTTGACCTATGTTCATGTTGGGAACATAAGCTTACGCTCTCCGAGAACATACGTTAAAATTCTGTTTTTGTTTAGTTTTTACCCGCGTCTGGGCCTCTAGAAACCCGCCCAGCCCTCCGTCTCACATGCGGATGCGGTTAGTATGCCCATCCCTCGTGGCAGCCAATCTCTAGCGAGCTACCTTCGTCTCACATGCGCATGCGCTTAGTATCCCTACCGCGTGTGAAGGAAACGGGATTGATTGCCCATGTACCAAGCTCATAAGCTCTTTCCATGGATAATCAGGAGATAGTGAAATGAAACAGTACGGTAAGTGTCGCGATAAGAGCGGGATGAAAAATCCTGCCAGGAAAAATCCAGCGACAGATCATGCAGGAACCGTGGGGACTTGGATCACCTTATGCTAAGGAATAAGAAGGGGTATTACTATAGAAATACCTTGTTAGTGAGTTTATTGCAGGAATGACATCACCTCTTCTTCTGCTGCCTACTCGAAACTGGAAAGGCATGCAGTCAGAATTAGTACTTCCGTTGGGGCTAAGTTGCGACCCTGGGACGTGTCCCTGCGTCACCTGGAACATAACTGTGAAGCAGAATCTATTAGAATGTATATTTTTATTTTTGGTGTTATGGTGTGAGCTAGGCGGTCAGTAGGGACAGCGGCCGTCTGTGTGTGTCGTGGGTGGGGTCATATCTACCCAGTGAGGAAATGAGTGTTGATGTTGTATGTGCATGAGCCTGTTTGTAGAACCTTGTTGCTAAGTGTCGGAGGTGTTGTTTGATGAAAGGCACTTTCAAGTCAGTGAGAAGCAGTGTTAATCTTGCACATATAGATGCCTTTGTGATTATTCGCAAAACCTTGTTTTGGAATAACTGAAGTCTGAGTGTGCGTGAGTAGCCTGCATGGCCCTAGACGGTGAAGCGTAAGTGAGTATGCTGCGCAACATAGATACCTATTTAGTAGTGGCTGCCCGTAGTGATTTTAAAACACTGGAGGGTGTTGTGTGACTGGGGCGCCATCTATCCGCGGGTATATTACATATTGAATCTCCTCCATACTTAACATTACGGTATTGATTGTGGTTTATATAATAATTATAATAGCAATTGGATTCCTTTGTACAATCTCAAGGGGCTTAATAACTTATGCAGCCCGCACAACAAGCTCCATTGAAAATTATAAAATACTTAGAAATACTTGGAGTTACAAAGTCCAGAGTGACACCTTGGAGTGTCCGGATACTTATTCAAGATTACTTTTGTCTAACTTCATATTTTTATTCCTCTTGAATTCCTTAAATCTTGTTTCAGTGCCACTTCAGGCTTCACGTTATGGTAATTATAACTTATTTACTTGCAAAAACCATGCACTTGTAGGTTTTAATGTTATATAAGTAATTTGGTCTTTTTTATGTATAGATAAAAGAAAAAAAAATATATTTTTTTGTTATAATAAATGCACATATTATAAGATTGCGTAAGTGCTTACATTTATCGCTGTAACTTCGTGATACTTCTACAGGTGCGGTTGTAATCATTTTTGTAGTTGTAACGACAAACCAGAAACCAAGTACACACACACACACACACACACTGGCTCTCTCTCTCTCACATGAACCCCCCCCCACACACACACACGCACGTGTGTTCAAAAATAAAAATTTTGAACAAGCATCTCCGACCGAAGCCAGACCTGTGCTAACGCTTACCAGTCACTGGACTTTATTTTAAAAATCTGACTCGCGGAGATTTATCCCTTTGGGTACTGTTTCCTGGGGAATGAATTCTATTTAGGCACCTGATCGGGGTGTCGGAGTGTGTAAGAGAATTGTTTATTAAATAAATTTCAACTTAATTAGTTGAAAACACTGTTATTTTTTTTATTTTATATCATTTTCGCTTTAGCACAGATTTATCACTTTTATATAATTTTACTTCTTACGAAACTACTTCATGCGTTTTACAGAATTTTCAAAGCACAATAAACCCTTTATAAATGAACTTAGTATTTAATTCTTAATGACTTTGCCGTAGATTAGTTATTGGAATATTTTAATGTCTTTGAACCCTTTGGTTCCTAATGTAACCCTTTGAAAATTGTATTTAATTCTAACATACATTTGTATCCCGAAAACTTACGATTTACAGTTATATTTAAATTATAGAAAAATGTACAAAATACCCCTGAAAAAAGAAACATATTAATATTTATAATTTCACAGGATAAATTACTTATGTAAATAAATCACAAATAAAAGATTATAACGTATAAATTTCCCATATTATTTTTCATAATTTATACAAAATCTATGTATATTCAAGATTTTCTGTCCCTAAAATCAAACCCATTTATTTAGGAAACAATTAGCAAAAACTTACTTTTCGATTTAGCATTAAACATTTCTAGCATTTCCCCGTTATTTATGTATAAAATCAAACTATGAAAGCAAACCCCAAACATTAACATATAATAATTTATAAAGACATAAACATTTAACATCATTCAATAACCCTCACCTATTTTGATCAACAAATCGTATTGAGAAAATAACCCAAATTGACAATTAATGTCATCAGAAACATTTACCTAGTAAACATCATGTTTTCATAATAATATCAACACACCATTTGTAAAATCAGCATTTATATATATATATATATATATATATATATATATATATATATATATATATATATATATATATATATATATATGCTGATACGTATTCCTTCACAGATGGAAAAATATGATGAATAGTTACTATCTGGAGTACATCCGTTGATTCTGCAGTCCATAAATTCGCAGTTCCGACGTTTCGCTAGAATATCATCCAGCATTGACGAGGTGAACCCAACAACAGTAGAAGAGCGAGACTACTGTTGTTGGGTTCACCTCGTCAATGCTGAATGAGTTTCTAGCGAAACGTCGGAACTGCGAATTTATGGACTGCAGAATAAACGGTTGTACTCCAGATAGTAACTATTCATCATATATATATATATATATATATATATATATATATATATATATAATTCATACTTTTTTAAGTTTATCAATTAAAATTTAAAATATGTTTTTTGGCTGTTGTTTGTTTTCGAACAATATTTTTTTACATTCTGTAAATCTGAGAATTACTTCAACACAAATTATTATGACTTCTGACCTCTTTTTATATACTAATCTTAATTTGTTAATTTCTTACCAGTTTCACTTGCAACCATTTATGATGGGTTAATTTCCTATCCAAAACTAGCTAATGTTTTAATTTTTCTATTTTTATATTAAAACAAATTTAACAGTTCCTTAATCATAATTACTGTAACATATAAAACCCTTTGGCATTTACTTATTAATTCTGATCTCTTTATTTGTTTACAACGGACATCGTTGTCTATCTATATATTAATTTTATTTCAGTATACTTTGTGAACAACCCTTTTAATGCATTTGCTTTAATTTTGTCTTAGTTTACCAATATTTAGGTTTTTATCTATTTTGTGTCCATTTAATTTTAATCTCTTATGTCAACAAACGATAACAGGATTTATTGTCAACATAATTTAATTCTCAAAAAAAATTGTTCATATCTACACTCGTTTGGCCGTCATTTTGGCTTTGATGACTTCAAAGTCAAAATGGCTCATATTGTTTCTTCACTTCATGTATAAATAAAACCCTTATCATTATAATAAAGTCTATTTATTATAATTTTTCAATTAAAAAGAATTACTTGAATTTTCCCTCAAAAATAAGAGAATTAACGAAATTATAAATTTGAACAAGAAGAGAGCAACTAGCTTTTAATTCCTGCCAACTCCTGGATCCTACTAGATTCCACAGTTTGGATGCCTAGATTTTCGTGGCTTGAAGCTTCTCTCCATGGCCTTCAGCTTCCGCTCGTAAGTTGTCACGCGTCACCGCGAGTTTAAGTTTTTTAAAGTTTATAGTCCTTATCCCTGTTTTTCTAAATGAGTTTCACTGATTTTATTCCTGATTTTAAAAGTTTTTTGATAATTTGATGTTTAATTTTTTATTGTTTTCAAATTTAACAGCTTTAAAACTTATTTGAGCGAATTTTAATGTCACAATCTTCTAAAAGCAATTTACGGTTTATTATAAACTTTGGAAACCTCTCCTTTTAGCTCCTCTCCTTTTATAAACCACATTTTGTTTGAAATTATGGATTGGGAATCGCACAGTTACATTTCGCAGCCACCTTTCCCCGTATTTAGCACTAGATGTTAGAATTTAGCACTTTTGATCATTTAAAGAGCGCAGGAAGAGGAGCGTCGTCCAGTGTTGGCCGCATCTCCAGACTCACTGCCTATTCTCCCCTTTGGTTTCAAACACCCTCTACATTTCTTCGGACCTCACCTGTTGTCTCTGACCCAATCGGCAGACTTGTCAAAGTCACTTAGAATCATACGAGCTATCCCTAATCCAGCCCTGATGAGCTCATACGAGCTATGACCAGTCCTGTTCATCACGGCTTCCGGTGGATGTTTGCTTCTTCTAAATTATAGTATAAGAAAATAAATCTAGCCATAACTTTTTAAATGTTACATTTTTGCGATTCCCTTATTCTAGATCTTCATAGTTCTTCTTTCTGCACATTTTCAAATGTCGATGAACTTTCCACGTGAGTTTTTACTTTTGTTCTCTTAATCTTTGTTGCTTCATTTATCTCCTTCAAATCAAAAATAATAAAAAAAACTCCCCCTTTGAAAAATGGCTGCTTTTTGGCACTGTATTTATATTTATGTTTATTTTCGAAAATTAAAATTGTATATTTTTTTAATTTAAAATTTCCATTGTAACGTTTAAATTCTCAAGCTCAGCACTTTACAGTGTGTGTGTGTGTGTGTGTGTGCTCACGCGCGCGTGCGTGTGTGTGTCATCGCCCCATGCTGATGACGTAATAACATTAAACACTAAGAAAACACTCTGCGTTAAAACAATATTTGTCCCAGAAACCTTATGGCGTATCTAGTGTAGATATAGGGAAAACAAGACCGCAATGCACCAGTACCTCCTAGAGAACAAGCCCAGAGCCCTCTGACGTCACAGCCTGTGTAACTATAGAGCTGAGGCTGACGAGTCTAATCATCTGCTGGGGCTACTACCAGAACACGCTGTTCTCTAAGAGGAACTGATTACGTTAACATGTACATAGGCTATCAGTTATATTTACTTCAAGTTGCTACTAGAAATAAACACAAGAGCCGTGCTAATTATTTTATTTTACTTTAAAATTATAGAAATAGTCATATGTTTATAAAGGACAAAACTTTTAGCATCACTCTATAATTTTCCATATACCATTTTTAAGGTTCTGCGGGGGTTGATTTTTAAAACGATATTTTCTGACATTTTAAGGTTTGGAAAGATTCATAATTTGTTTTCCCCGGGGCAGCCTGGTGCGTGATATGGCGCGACATTTGCTGACGTCATCCATTATTTAGATTGAAGTTCCTTAACTCCAGGTCAGTTTTCCTTATCGTTTCTGTGATGAGATTAGTTTTAAACAGCCTTTATACAATCCCGTTAGTAAAGGCAGTAAGGTAAGTGGCCTTGAAGTAAAGAGTTGCCTCGAGTGGAGTAATCTTGAGGACGCTAAAGTAGGTGAGGAAGAAATCCAACGTAACGCATTATTCTTGCCATCGCCCTTCATGTAAGGATAACGCGTGAATGGTGTTCCCGGTAGGGAGTAGTGACATTGCTTTTACGGCGTTTGATATTAGACCTACTCCAGGAAACTTACTCTGAAGGGAGCTTCCCCTATTTGCATTCTCAAAAGAACTTCGTGTCATTTCTCTCAGTTCTACCTTTATCCTGCAATATATATTATTTTAGTAGGGAGTAGTGACATTGCTTTTACGGCGTTTGATATTATATCTACTCCAGGAAACCTACTTTGAAGGGTTGCTTCCCCTATTTGCATTCTCAAAGAAACTTCGTGTCATTTCTCTCAGTTCTACCTTTATCCTGCAATATATATTATTTTAGTAGGGAGTAGTGACATTGCTTTTACGGCGTTTGATATTATATCTACTCCAGGAAACCTACTTTGAAGGGTTGCTTCCCCTATTTGCATTCTCAAAGAAACTTCGTGTCATTTCTCTCAGTTCTACCTTTACCCTGCAATATATATAATTTTAGTAGGGAGTTGTGACATTGCTATTACGGCGTTTGATATTAGACCTACTCCAGGAAACTGACTCTGAATGGTTGGCTTCGTACAGGAACATCGTGTCATTTCTCTACCTTTACCCTGCAATATATATTATTTTAGTAGGGAGTAGTGACATTGTTTTTACGGCGTTAGATATTATATCTACTCCAGAAAACTGACTCTGAATGTTTGGCTTCGTACAGGAACATCGTGTCATTTCTCTTAGTTCTACATTTACACTGCAATATATATTATATTAGTAATGTGTAAATAATATGTGAACGTTTCCTCTTTGTGTAATCTATACTACAAACATGTCGTAAACAAGAATAAAATGTTCTGTAAAGGTTGATCTACGCATTTCGTTAACCATCATTGTTAGCATTATCAAGTGTGTGTGTGTGTGTGTGTGTGTGTGTGTGTGTGTGTGTGTGTGTGTGTGTGTGTGTGTGTGTGTGTGTGGTGTGTGTGTGTGGTGTGTGTGTGTGTGTGTGTGTGTGTGTGTGTGTGTGTGTGTGTGTGTGTGTGTGTGTGTGTGTGTGTGTGTGTGTGTGTGTGTGTGTGTGTGTGTGTGTGGTGTGTGTGTGTGTGTGTGTGTGTGTGTGTGGTGTGTGTGTGTGTGTGTGTGTGTGTGTGTGTGTGTGTGTGTGGTGTGTGTGTGTGTGTGTGTGTGTGTGTGTGTGTGTGTGTGTGTGTGTGTGTGTGTGTGTGTGTGTGTGTGTGTGTGTGTGTGTGTGTGTGTGTGTGTGTGTGTGTGTGTGTGTGTGTGTGTGAGTGTGTGTGTGTGTGTGTGTGTGTGTGTGTGAGTGTGTGTGTGTGTGTGTGTGTGTGTGTGTGTGTGTGTGTGTGTGTGTGTGTGTGTGAGTGTGTGTGTGTGTGTGTGTGTGTGAGTGTGTGTGGTGTGTGTGTGTGTGTGTGTGTGTGTGTGTGTGTGTGAGTGTGTGTGTGTGTGAGTGTGTGTGGTGTGTGTGTGTGTGTGTGTGTGTGTGTGTGTGTGTGTGTGTGTATGTGTGTGTGTGTGTGTGTGTGTGTGTGTGTGTGTGTGTGTGTGTGTGTGTGTGTGTGTGTGTGTGTGGTGTGTGTGTGTGTGTGTGTGTGTGTGTGTGGTGTGTGTGTGTGTGTGTGTGTGTGTGTGTGGTGTGTGTGTGTGTGTGTGTGTGTGTGTGTGTGTGTGTGTGTGTGTGTGTGTGTGTGTGAGTGTGTGTGTGTGTGTGTGTGTGTGTGTGTGTGTGAGTGTGTTGCGTGTGTGTGTGTGCGTGGTTGTGTGTGTGTGTGTGTGTGTGTGTGTGTGTGTGTGTGTGTGTGTGTGTGTGAGTGTGTGTGTGTGTGTGTGTGTGTGTGTGTGTGTGTGTGTGTGTGAGTGTGTGTGTGTGTGTGTGTGAGTGTGTGTGTGTGTGTGTGTGTGTGTGTGTGTGTGTGTGTGTGTGTGTGTGTGTGAGTGTGTGTGTGTGTGTGTGTGTGTGTGCGTGGTTGTGTGTGTGTGTGTGTGTGTGTGTGTGTGTGTGTGTGTGTGTGTGTGTGTGTGTGTGTGTGTGTGTGTGTGTGTGTGTGTGTACGCTAGCTAGCGCAACACATGGCCCGATTTTGTAATCTGTCCGCGATCCAACTCCCCATATTTTTATGTTTCAAACTATCCATAAGACAGTTAGCATTACAGACAAGTGGCCGACGTTTTGACATTAATCCTTCGCGAATTTTAGTCTGACCTCGTCCTACAATCACGTTATTTGAAATTCATATTTACCGCGATTGGCAAAGCTTTCACTTCACGCGCGTAGTGTTTTAATTGTTTTAATTACAGGGCCCCACTTTGTTAACGATTTGTCTTGTGAGAGTTGTGAAGATATTTGCGGCCATGGCACCTGTGTTTTTCCTTGCACCATTGCAGGCATGTAACTATATCGCCGGAGCTATAAACAATTCTGATGTGAAGTAAACTCGAATAAATAAAGCATTTAGTGGCAAACAGAGTGACACAAACAAAAATGAAATCCACAAACCGAGTTTAACACCGCATTGTGAAGTTCCAATTATGACCAAACGTGTAAAAAAAATCTCCAAAGCCAAGAGGCAAAGGAGTGGAACAAGCTGCATTAGGTTCTACAGACATGAAAACGTATTGCAGGATTGCCAACAAAAAAAAAAAAAAACAAATGTATGACACTGTACTATTCGTACAAAACGGGGAATTGGACGTTTTGTTATTTGTAAATTAGAGCTTATCTAGTGAGAATATTAAAATATCAACAAAGAGAGATTTGATTTTATTTACTTTTTATTAAATAATTACGATAAATATAAACAAAGTGTTATAATATAACAGCTATTCCACCACAAAACCTATAACACAAAATCAGCTGTTTTATGAAATCACAAGTTATCACTTACTTTAAGCTAATTAGGACGAAATAACTATATTGCATACATTGCCCCTTTTGTAAAAGGTTTTCCCCCTATATAAAATTAAAATTAATGAAATAATATTTTTTTAAAAACTGTATTAACATCAAGTGGCATGCACTATAAGTCTTAAAAAAATATGTTTTAACTTGAGCAGATGAATAAAATATATTTTATTAATGATTGAAATTTTGAACAAGACATAGGTATAAATAAATAAATTAATATATATATATATATATATATATATATATATATATATATATAGAGAGAGAGAGAGAGAGAGAGAGAGAGAGAGAGGGAGGGAGATTGTGAAGTAGTAGAAAGAAGTGAAATATTGATGACTGTTAGTTGGACCAGAGAGAGAGAGACGATACTCCGCTGTATAGCAAAAGGAACACTGTATTGAAGAGGTACAGCGACGGGAGATGTTAGTTACTTCAAAGTGTATGGGGCTGTGGTTGCTATTCTTGTGAGGGAAGCAAGTGGATATGGACGCCTAAAGCGATTCCAAACATCAGGGACGTAGCAAGGGAGAGCAAAAAGGTGCACGTGCCCCCTCGAACCAATTAATTTTAGAAGAAAAAAGTTAACCCAAAAAATTTATTTTATACCATCAATACGAGGAAGCAAAATAATTACAAAATGTATTTTGCAGTCTAAAATGTTCTAGTAAACAGCTCATTGACGACCCAACAATTGTGTAATTTAAAGTGCCAAAATAGCATAAAATATGATTTCTATCGATAAAAATGTTCTAGATTTCGCCAGTGGTCGTGCCTCTCCCAATACATCGCTCGGGTACGCCCCCGACAAGCCAGCCTATACTGTACTAGCGCGGCTGAGGACATGCCGTCTTGCACTCCTCACTTCCCAGTTCTACAATGGGAAACACCGCCAATTGCCATTTACCGCAATAAACAGCGCCGGTTGCGTTCTCATGCAAGCAACGAGTTTTGCAATGTGCAATCAATTTGTAACAAGGTCAGATGAATAATTACTCTGCCCCTGTGTAAGAAGAATACGAAGTGTGCGAGCGCGCGCGCTCTCTCAACAACATTTCCTTACAGAATATTTACATTTAATTAATTAGAGCTTAGCTAGCGAGAACTATTTACACCAGTAAAAAATTGTTTCAGTAGTAGCCAAGCACTGAGGAAGGTGGCATCTTCGCCGAAACTACTCTGTGTTGTAAACTAGTGTGTTTCTTTCTATGAAACTAATGTGGAGTGAGATTCAGAGTTAACTATTATATTTTTTACCGTTGAGAATATTTATAGTTGTAGAATGTCTAATTAATTATTGGAAAATTAGGAATTATTGGTATAAAATGTTTTACTTAAAATTAAAACCAGTAATTATAAAAAATTTTAAAGTAAATTCCTTGTGTCAATAAAGAAAAATTTAATTTTAGTTACTTTCCATTAAATAATTACAATTAGTATGTATATACTTATGACAGAATAACTATATGAAGTGCCAAAATAGATAGCGAAATAATTATTAAAATTATTTAAGAAATTTATTTAATGAATTATTATTTGAAATAACTTTTTTTAACATCAACACCCATTCATACAAGTTTTAAAAAATGTATTTGAACTTAAGTGGATGAATACAAAGTATTTTATTAACGATTGGAAATATTTACTAGCTATATGAATATATATAGGAAGAGTGTGAACTAAAAGTAAAAAGTGAAAAAGGAACAACAAATTATTATATTGTGTAAGGTTAATGGGGTGAAGTGTTCGGCTAATCGATCGGAAATGTGCTACGATTATCGATTATAGTTATGTATATATATATATATATATATATATATATATATATATATATATATATATATATGTAGAATATCAAATAGGTTTTCCTGTTATCAAGATTAAAATAATATACACTAATTACAGGAATAATTTAATGATTAATACACTCAGAGCTTTTCGTTGGTTGACATTACCAACATCCTCAGGAATTACTAAAAATGACAAAAGAACTGTCTAACAAATAGACAGTTCTTTTTGTAAGTTTCGTTTGTAATGCTTTATCTAGTAACTTCATATTTGTTAGACAGTTCTTTTATCATTCTTAGTAATTCCTGTGGATGTTGGTAATGTCAACCGACGAAAAGCTTTGAGTGTATTATTCAATAAATTATTCCTGTAAATAGTGTATATTATTTTAATCTTAAATATATATATATTTGCAACACTGTTTTCTTGTATTCACTTATCACTTTCACTATATGTACGTAAACAAGAATCTTACTTGGTATTTATGCGTGTTAACTTTTAAAGATTGATAGTATCTCCATTATCACTGACCGGGGGTTGTTGTAGACTACGAGTTGTGTGGAATTCCCGTTGTCATAAGGTGTGGTGTACCGTTATTGTTCTATTTTCGGATTTACTGCACTGTGGGAGTCTTTTAAGTTTGTCTTGGGGATAATTTTGTCTATTAGGTTGAATAATTGATCGTTTTTTTAAAATTTTATTTGTATTTGTTCGTTTATCATATCATTTTTATGTTTATAAATTGTAGTTGTTCCCAGATTGTCATGTTGAGGCCTTTTTGTACTTTTTTTTATTAGGTGTACGTTTTCTAATGTGAGGAATGTGTTTGTTTTTGAAGGCGTGTGTAGCTAAGTTTGAGTTGTAAGTTTGAGGTTTGATGTATGCATTGAGGTGTTCGTGATATTTATTTGTCTATTATTTTTTTTCTTGTTTGGCCTATGTATATTTTACTACAGTCCGGGCATTCGATTTTGTATATTCCGTTATTAAGTGTGGGACATATTTTTTCCGGTTGGTTTATTTTATTGATTATGTTTCGTGTGTTTTTTAAGCTATGTTAATATTATTATTTTTTAGTGTTTTAGTTATTCCTTTTATGTTGTACCATGTGAATATGGCTCATTTTGTTGTTGTTTGTAGTTCGATTATAGGTGGTTTCATTTATTTAATATTTTTAATTCTAATATATCTATAGTTTTTTTATTGTATCCATTTTTTTGGGCTATTTGATGTATTATTTGTTTTTCTTTGGCTTTTTCTTCATTTTTTAAATGTAGTTTTAGCATTCTGTATAAGAGTGAGTTGTAAGCAGCCATTTTATGTTGCGGGGGATGGTTAGAGTATTTTGGTATTGTATAAATGGTTTGTGTGGGTTTCCTTTAAATTGAGTATCTAATGTTATTTGTATTTCTGGTTATTGTTAGGTCTAGAGAGTTTATTTTATTGTTTATTTCTTCCTCCATGGTGAATTTTGTGTTAGGGTGTAAGTTGTTGATTTCATTTAGGTTGATATTATTATTTATTCCTTTATTTTGTGAGATTTATAATCCATCGTCAACATATCGTATCCAATGTCCGTTGGGGTCGTGTGTTTTTATGGTTTGTGTGATTAATTCGTCAAGGTTTTGGAGGTAGATTTCTGATTTTATACTTGAGAGGGGTGATTACATTGCTAAGCCATCTATTTGTTTATATATCCTATTATTAAATATGAAATAGTTTTGGTTTAGTGTGGTCTTTAGGCATTTTGTAATTTGGAAATTCCACACATCTCGCAGTCTACTACAACCCCCGGTCAGAGATAATGGATATACTATCAATCTTTGAAAGTTAACTGGCATAAATATCAGGTAAGATTCTTGTTTAAATACATATAGTAAAAGTTATATATATATATATATATATATATATATATATATATATATATATATATATATGTGTGTGTGTGTGTGTGTGTGTGTCCTGTTCATATCTTCATTCGATAATAAAATATTTTTTATTCATCCATTCACTATCCAAACATTTTTGAAAACTTGTAGTGGACAACTAGATGTTAACACAGGATTTTTAAAATATTAATTCATCATTTAAATTTAATTATTTAATTTTAATAAGTATTTTCTCTTTCTATTTTTCACTTTTTATTGTGATTTTGTCACATGCGTATTAATTGTAATTATTTAATAAAAAGTAAGTAGTATAAATTTTGTCTTTGTTAGCCTCAGTAATAATTGACTATAATTGTTTGTTTTTTATTTGTGCGTTATAATCTCAGTATAATATTGATGTATAGAAACTCAATATAATATATATATATATAAATTTAATTTATAATATTAAAATTATGAAAGGTTAGAGCCATGATTTTTTTAAATCACCTCATTGACTCACAGCATTGAGTCAAATATATATATATATATATATATATATATATATATATATATATATATATATATATATATATATATATATATATATATATTCTACTTGATAAAGTACTTTTTATTCATCCACTCGAGCTCAAATACATATTTTTAAACAGCCGATAGTGGATGACACTTGATGTTAATACAGTTTTTTTTTCAAATAATAATTCATTAATTACATTTAATTGATTAATTTTAGTTTAATGGGGGTGAAAAACTGTTCACAAAAGGGCCAAGGTATGCAATATAGCTACTTCGTTCAATTTGGCTTAAAATAAGTGAACATATGATTTCGTAAAACAGCTGATTTTGTATTATAGGGTATGTGGTAGAACAGCTGTTTTACGCAAAGGCTGTGTTACTTTATTTATATTAAAACATAATTAGTAAAAAGTAAAATAAAACAAACTTTTTCTTTGTTGGTTTAAGTAGGAATTGACATTATAAACGAATCAATAAATATTTACTAAGTGTCCAAAGAGTAATGCATCTTATGTGATGCCTCTCATGCGGTACCTCTTATGTGAAGCCTCTCATGTGGTACCTCTTATGTGGGTCAGGCCAGGAGCCCGGTATTGGTCCGTTTACGTGAACATGAAAATAATAGTAACAAGGATAAATAGTCTTCTTCTCGGGTTTTCTTTGAGCATACTAAGAAATTGGGGCGGAAATTTGGTTTTAGAAGTTTTTTAATACTTGCTAATGAGTCCAACTGGATCAAGAGAATTTATTCTGAAACAAAACATATTAATGTACAACAAAATGGCATTAACTTTAAAAATTATTGTTATAGGTTGTGTAGCATGGACACACCAGTGATATATAATTTGAAAATTTCCAAAACATAATTTTTGTATTATAATTTTTGTTTAAATGTATATTATTAATTTTTTTGGTCAGTTCTGTTTCCTTGCTGGTTTAATTTCGTAATTTTTGTTTATGTTTTTTATGTAAATGTTGATTATTTTATTGTTTTTAATATTTGTTATTTTAATTTTCTATATTTTTCTAACTCACTACTTGAATAGGTCTATTGTAGCAATTTGTTCAAACTAATTCATAATATGTAAATTTTTGACTAATTTAGTGTCCTAGTTTACTTTGGCGTAATTTTAAAACCTTTGTGTAATCAAGATTCAGACTTGATAAGGGTAAGTTGCCGAAACGTTGCTCTCATTAAAATTAATTCTGAAATTTATTTCTATCAACCGTATGTCCTTTAATAAAATCTTCCATACGGTTGCCTAAATAAACATTTAACAAACCGTTAATATGCAGAATGTTTAATTAAAATTTGGAATTACAGATTTAAAAAACATTGTAGACGTTTTAGGAATTCATTGAAAATTTATTTATATAAGTTAGATAAAAGTGCAGACTTATAAGAAATTCACTAAATGCTTTTGTTTTTAATGCTACAGAAGTATTTATTAAAACAAGTTAGAAGACGGTATAGCACATTTCGTTGCCGCATACCTCTGGGTGTTTAACTCCAGAGAGGATCCGACTTCTAAGAATTTTATTTGAAGCAAGAAAACCAGTTTATAAACCAGATCGTTATACGATTCATAACGTCTTAAACTTCAGTGAAATATTACCGTTTGTCAAAAATTAATATTCCTTGTCAGACGATTTAATTCTGAAAAGCTTTCCCGTGAACAGGAAATACCCGGAGACCTTGACGCCGCCTAAGAAATGTCGCCTGGTTGTAAATTGTGGCCGTAAGTTTGTTTGTAATATATGGAATTCATATCATTGGCCTTCAGGACAGGCATGAGGAGTGCTTATTGTTTACCTCACGGACGGTTTTATTCGTTGAGATTATTGTGTTTAACCGAGTATTTACGTTCGCGAAATTTGATGACTTGTCTAATATTCAGACGATGTTTCAGAACTGGGTTGCTGGTGGGCATTATGTCGTGACGCCGCCCGCCGGTTAAAGTCTCCTAAACATACTTCTGTAAATCCCGTTCCAATATACTCTTGTTTTAATCACTTTTTTTTAAGGAAAGACTAATATAGCGGCTCCAATAAAAATATATTGGATGGGCATAAACCTACACTTTCGCCTCAGTTTAATTTCAATAAGGTTACCATGAGACACCTCAATGTGAATTAAATTATAACATATGATTTTATGCAACAGCTGATTTTGTGTTACAGGTTATGTTGTAGAACAGCCGTTTTAGATGTAGGTTGTTACTTTATTTATTGTTAAGGAAAAAGGATTTTTAAGTAGTTTTGATCAGTTGATATATATGTATTAGTTTATTTAAATTTTGATAAATCTCAATACAAATAGTTCGTTATAACAAATATAATAAAGTGTGAATTTTTAATCTAATTTTTAAATGAAAACATTCTTAGGCGCGTCTGATACTGTTTAAGAACTGATCTCAAATGAATTTGTTAAACAAATTGTATACAGTAAACACCTAATAAATGTTTTTGTTACCCACATTATTTTATTATTAACTACAATAAATATTATTCTCTGTTAATATTAAAGACTTTACTTATCTCAAGTAAAGATGTAAATATTGAATGAAACATTTTTAAATTCATATAAATATTTATGGTAATTTTCATTGAAACATTTTCGAAAATTATTACTTCTAATTTGTTATTTGTTGTTCAAATGTTTATGTTGAATGTATAAAATCTGCATTTATTGTTCCTTATATTATAAGAAACGTTTAGGCAATTTCTCAGTTCGAGATTCCTGTAGTCCTGGCTATAAAAGTTTTCACTTCTGTCGGAACTGCCCGGAGTGTCGGAATTTAGCACTTCTTTAAATTTACTAAATGTATCGTAACCGGATACTTTGTAGATATTTTGTATTGTACTATAGCCTAGTGCTATTTTATAAATAAATTTGTGGTTTAGAGGTTTGTATGTTTGCTATTAGGTTAGTATTTGTTTTTTTTTTTTAATTAATTTGTTTATACTGTCAGCATAAAGGCTCAATATTTTCACATTATCTGTGGCGTCTGGTTGACAATATTTTTTTCTGCGATTTCGATTTAATAAAGCATGGATTGTGAAAAACATTGAATAATTCATGCGTTCTGGGTTGTGGTTACCGCGTATTCTGCACATTTGTTAATTGCATCTAATGATCGCAAAAAATGCAGGACAACGTTAAAGATTAATTTACTACTATTTATAAACACTTGAGGCATTTCTCTTTGGTAATATTAATGCCAAGTGGTGTATAGAGTGCCTTTATAGAAGCAAGTAAAGCTAAGCTCCAATGGGCAAAACTGTCGTCCATAACATGCACCTTTCTAGGAAGCGGCGAGAGGATTGTGCGGGTTACAACCCCTTCTGGCTACTATTTATAAACACTTGAGGCAATTCTCTTTGGTAATATTAATGCCAAGTGGTGTATAGAGTGCCTTTATAGAAGCAAGTAAAGCTAAGCTCCAATGGGCAAAACTGTCGTCCATAACATGCACCTTCCTAGGAAGCGGCGAGAGGCTTGTACGGGTTACAACCCCTTCTGGCTACTATTTATAAACACTTGAGGCAATTCTGTTTGGTAATATTAATGCCAAGTGGTGTATATAGTGCCTTTATAGAAGCAAGTAAAGCTAAGCTCCAATGGGCAAAACTGTCGTCCATAACATGCACCTTCGTAGGAAGCGGCGAGAGGCTTGTGCGGGTTACAACCCCTTCTGGCTACTATTTATAAACACTTGAGGCAATTCTCTTTGGTAATATTAATGCCAAGTGGTGTATAGAGTGCCTTTATAGAAGCAAGTAAAGCTAAGCTCCAATGGGCAAAACTGTCGTCCATAACATGCACCTTCCTAGGAAGCGGCGAGAGGCTTGTACGGGTTACAACCCCTTCTGGCTACTATTTATAAACACTTGAGGCAATTCTGTTTGGTAATATTAATGCCAAGTGGTGTATATAGTGCCTTTATAGAAGCAAGTAAAGCTAAGCTCCAATGGGCAAAACTGTCGTCCATAACATGCACCTTCGTAGGAAGCGGCGAGAGGCTTGTGCGGGTTACAACCCCTTCTGGCTACTATTTATAAACACTTGAGGCAATTCTCTTTGGTAATATTAATGCCAAGTGGTGTATAGAGTGCCTTTATAGAAGCAAGTAAAGCTAAGCTCCAATGGGCAAAACTGTCGTCCATAACATGCACCTTCCTACTGTAGGAAGCGGCGAGAGGCTTGTACGGGTTACAACCCCTTCTGGCTACTATTTATAAACACTTGAGGCAATTCTCTTTGGTAATATTAATGCCAAGTGGTGTATAGAGTGCCTTTATAGAAGCAAGTAAAGCTAAGCTCCAATGGGCAAAACTGTCGTCCATAACATGCACCTTCCTAGGAAGCGGCGAGAGGCTTGTACGGGTTACAACCCCTTCTGGCTACTATTTATAAACACTTGAGGCAATTCTCTTTGGTAATATTAATGCCAAGTGGTGTATAGAGTGCCTTTATAGAAGCAAGTAAAGCTAAGCTCCAATGGGCAAAACTGTCGTCCATAACATGCACCTTCCTAGGAAGCGGCGAGAGGCTTGTACGGGTTACAACCCCTTCTGGCTACTATTTATAAACACTTAAGGCAATTCTCTTTGGTAATATTAATGCTAAGTGGTGTATAGAGTGCCTTTATAGAAGCAAGTAAAGCTAAGCTCCAATGGGCAAAACTGTCGTCCATAACATGCACCTTCCTACTGTAGGAAGCGGCGAGAGGCTTGTGCGGGTTACAACCCCTTCTGGCTACTATTTATAAACACTTAAGGCAATTCTCTTTGGTAATATTAATGCCAAGTGGTGTATAGAGTGCCTTTATAGAAGCAAGTAAAGCTAAGCTCCAATGGGCAAAACTGTCGTCCATAACATGCACCTTCCTAGGAAGCGGCGAGAGGCTTGTACGGGTTACAACCCCTTCTGGCTACTATTTATAAACACTTGAGGCAATTCTCTTTGGTAATATTAATGCCAAGTGGTGTATAGAGTGCCTTTATAGAAGCAAGTAAAGCTAAGCTCCAATGGGCAAAACTGTCGTCCATAACATGCACCTTCCTAGGAAGCTGTGAGAGGCTTGTGCGGGTTACAACCCCTTCTGGCTACTATTTATAAACACTTGAGGCAATTCTCTTTGGTAATATTAATGCCAAGTGGTGTATAGAGTGCCTTTATAGAAGCAAGTAAAGCTAAGCTCCAATGGGCAAAACTGTCGTCCATAACATGCACCTTCCTAGGAAGCGGCGAGAGGCTTGTACGGGTTACAACCCCTTCTGGCTACTATTTATAAACACTTGAGGCAATTCTGTTTGGTAATATTAATGCCAAGTGGTGTATAGAGTGCCTTTATAGAAGCAAGTAAAGCTAAGCTCCAATGGACAAAACTGTCGTCCATAACATGCACCTTCGTAGGAAGCGGCGAGAGGCTTGTACGGGTTACAACCCCTTCTGGCTACTATTTATAAACACTTGAAGCAAATCTCTTTGGTAATATTAATGCCAAGTGGTGTATAGAGTGCCTTTATAGAAGCAAGTAAAGCTAAGCTCCAATGGGCAAAACTGTCGTCCATAACATGCACCTTCCTAGGAAGCGGCGAGAGGCTTGTGCGGGTTACAACCCCTTCTGGCTACTATTTATAAACACTTGAAGCAAATCTCTTTGGTAATATTAATGCCAAGTGGTGTATAGAGTGCCTTTATAGAAGCAAGTAAAGCTAAGCTCCAATGGGCAAAACTGTCGTCCATAACATGCACCTTCCTAGGAAGCGGCGAGAGGCTTGTGCGGGTTACAACCCCTTCTGGCTACTATTTATAAACACTTGAAGCAAATCTCTTTGGTAATATTAATGCCAAGTGGTGTATAGAGTGCCTTTATAGAAGCAAGTAAAGCTAAGCTCCAATGGGCAAAACTGTCGTCCATAACATGCACCTTCCTAGGAAGCGGCGAGAGGCTTGTGCGGGTTACAACCCCTTCTGGCTACTATTTATAAACACTTGAAGCAAATCTCTTTGGTAATATTAATGCCAAGTGGTGTATAGAGTGCCTTTATAGAAGCAAGTAAAGCTAAGCTCCAATGGGCAAAACTGTCGTCCATAACATGCACCTTCCTAGGAAGCGGCGAGAGGCTTGTGCGGGTTACAACCCCTTCTGGCTACTATTTATAAACACTTGAAGCAAATCTCTTTGGTAATATTAATGCCAAGTGGTGTATAGAGTGCCTTTATAGAAGCAAGTAAAGCTAAGCTCCAATGGGCAAAACTGTCGTCCATAACATGCACCTTCCTAGGAAGCGGCGAGAGGCTTGTGCGGGTTACAACCCCTTCTGGCTACTATTTATAAACACTTGAAGCAAATCTCTTTGGTAATATTAATGCCAAGTGGTGTATAGAGTGCCTTTATAGAAGCAAGTAAAGCTAAGCTCCAATGGGCAAAACTGTCGTCCATAACATGCACCTTCCTAGGAAGCGGCGAGAGGCTTGTGCGGGTTACAACCCCTTCTGGCTACTATTTATAAACACTTGAAGCAAATCTCTTTGGTAATATTAATGCCAAGTGGTGTATAGAGTGCCTTTATAGAAGCAAGTAAAGCTAAGCTCCAATGGGCAAAACTGTCGTCCATAACATGCACCTTCGTAGGAAGCGGCGAGAGGCTTGTACGGGTTACAACCCCTTCTGGCTACTATTTATAAACACTTGAAGCAAATCTCTTTGGTAATATTAATGCCAAGTGGTGTATAGAGTGCCTTTATAGAAGCAAGTAAAGCTAAGCTCCAATGGGCAAAACTGTCGTCCATAACATGCACCTTCCTAGGAAGCGGCGAGAGGCTTGTACGGGTTACAACCCCTTCTGGCTACTATTTATAAACACTTGAAGCAAATCTCTTTGGTAATATTAATGCCAAGTGGTGTATAGAATGCCTTTATAGAAGCAAGTAAAGCTAAGCTCCAATGGGCAAAACTGTCGTCCATAACATGCACCTTCCTAGGAAGCGACGAGAGGCTTGTACGGGTTACAACCCCTTCTGGCTACTATTTATAAACACTTGAAGCAATTCTCTTTGGTAATATTAATGCCAAGTGGTGTATATAGTGCCTTTATAGAAGCAAGTAAAGCTAAGCTCCAATAGACAAAACTGTCGTCCATAACATGCACCTTCCTAGGAAGCGGCGAGAGGCTTGTACGGGTTACAACCCCTTCTGGCTACTATTTATAAACACTTGAAGCAATTCTCTTTGGTAATATTAATGCCAAGTGGTGTATATAGTGCCTTTATAGAAGCAAGTAAAGCTAAGCTCCAATAGACAAAACTGTCGTCCATAACATGCACCTTCCTAGGAAGCGGCGAGAGGCTTGTACGGGTTACAACCCCTTCTGGCTACTATTTATAAACACTTGAGGCAATTCGCTTTGGTAATATTAATGCCAAGTGGTGTATAGAGTGCCTTTATAGAAGCAAGTAAAGCTAAGCTCCAATAGACAAAACTGTCGTCCATAACACGCACCTTCCTAGGAAGCGGCGAGAGGCTTGTACGGGTTACAACCCCTTCTGGCTACTATTTATAAACACTTGAAGCAATTCTCTTTGGTAATATTAATGCCAAGTGGTGTATATAGTGCCTTTATAGAAGCAAGTAAAGCTAAGCTCCAATAGACAAAACTGTCGTCCATAACATGCACCTTCCTAGGAAGCGGCGAGAGGCTTGTACGGGTTACAACCCCTTCTGGCTACTATTTATAAACACTTGAAGCAATTCTCTTTGGTAATATTAATGCCAAGTGGTGTATAGAGTGTCTTTATAGAAGCAAGTAAAGCTAAGCTCCAATGGGCAAAACTGTCGTCCATAACAAGCACCTTCCTAGGAAGCGGCGAGAGGCTTGTACGGGTTACAACCCCTTCTGGCTACTATTTATAAACACTTGAAGCAATTCTCTTTGGTAATATTAATGCCAAGTGGTGTATATAGTGCCTTTATAGAAGCAAGTAAAGCTAAGCTCCAATGGGCAAAACTGTCGTCCATAACATGCACCTTCCTAGGAAGCGGCGAGAGGCTTGTACGGGTTACAACCCCTTCTGGCTACTATTTATAAACACTTGAAGCAATTCTCTTTGGTAATATTAATGCCAAGTGGTGTATATAGTGCCTTTATAGAAGCAAGTAAAGCTAAGCTCCAATGGGCAAAACTGTCGTCCATAACATGCACCTTCCTAGGAAGCGGCGAGAGGCTTGTACGGGTTACAACCCCTTCTGGCTACTATTTATAAACACTTGAAGCAAATCTCTTTGGTAATATTAATGCCAAGTGGTGTATATAGTGCCTTTATAGAAGCAAGTAAAGCTAAGTCCAATGGGCAAAACTGTCGTCCATAACATGCACCTTCCTAGGAAGCGGCGAGAGGCTTGTACGGGTTACAACCCCTTCTGGCTACTATTTATAAACACTTGAAGCAATTCTCTTTGGTAATATTAATGCCAAGTGGTGTATATAGTGCCTTTATAGAAGCAAGTAAAGCTAAGTCCAATGGGCAAAACTGTCGTCCATAACATGCACCTTCCTAGGAAGCGGCGAGAGGCTTGTACGGGTTACAACCCCTTCTGGCTACTATTTATAAACACTTGAGGCAATTCTCTTTGGTAATATTAATGCCAAGTGGTGTATAGAGTGCCTTTATAGAAGCAAGTAAAGCTAAGTCCAATGGGCAAAACTGTCGTCCATAACATGCACCTTCCTAAAAAGCGGCGAGAGGCTTGTGCGGGTTACAACCCCTTCTGGCTACTATTTATAAACACTTGAAGCAATTCTCTTTGGTAATATTAATGCCAAGTGGTGTATAGAGTGCCTTTATAGAAGCAAGTAAAGCTAAGTCCAATGGGCAAAACTGTCGTCCATAACATGCACCTTCCTAAGAAGCGGCGAGAGGCTTGTACGGGTTACAACCCCTTCTGGCTACTATTTATAAACACTTGAAGCAATTCTCTTTGGTAATATTAATGCCAAGTGGTGTATAGAGTGCCTTTATAGAAGCAAGTAAAGCTAAGCTCCAATGGACAAAACTGTCGTCCATAACATGCACCTTCCTACTGTAGGAAGCTGCGAGAGGCTTGTGCGGGTTACAACCCCTTCTGGCTACTATTTATAAACACTTGAGGCAATTCTCTTTGGTAATATTAATGCCAAGTGGTGTATAGAGTGCCTTTATAGAAGCAAGTAAAGCTAAGCTCCAATGGACAAAACTGTCGTCCATAACATGCACCTTCCTAAGAAGCGGCGAGAGGCTTGTGCGGGTTACAACCCCTTCTGGCTACTATTTATAAACACTTGAAGCAATTCTCTTTGGTAATATTAATGCCAAGTGGTGTATAGAGTGCCTTTATAGAAGCAAGTAAAGCTAAGTCCAATGGGCAAAACTGTCGTCCATAACATGCACCTTCCTAGGAAGCGACGAGAGGCTTGTACGGGTTACAACCCCTTCTGGCTACTATTTATAAACACTTGAGGCAATTCTGTTTGGTAATATTAATGCCAAGTGGTGTATAGAGTGCCTTTATAGAAGCAAGTAAAGCTAAGCTCCAATGGGCAAAACTGTCGTCCATAACATGCACCTTCCTAGGAAGCGGCGAGAGGCTTGTACGGGTTACAACCCCTTCTGGCTACTATTTATAAACACTTGAGGCAATTCTCTTTGGTAATATTAATGCCAAGTGGTGTATAGAGTGCCTTTATAGAAGCAAGTAAAGCTAAGCTCCAATGGGCAAAACTGTCGTCCATAACATTCACCTTCCTAGGAAGCGGCGAGAGGCTTGTGCGGGTTACAACCCCTTCTGGCTACTATTTATAAACACTTGAGGCAATTCTCTTTGGTAATATTAATGCCAAGTGGTGTATAGAGTGCCTTTATAGAAGCAAGTAAAGCTAAGCTCCAATGGGCAAAACTGTCGTCCATAACAAGCACCTTCCTAGGAAGCGGCGAGAGGCTTGTGCGGGTTACAACCCCTTCTGGCTACTATTTATAAACACTTGAGGCAATTCTCTTTGGTAATATTAATGCCAAGTGGTGTATAGAGTGCCTTTATAGAAGCAAGTAAAGCTAAGTCCAATGGGCAAAACTGTCGTCCATAACATGCACCTTCCTAGGAAGCGACGAGAGGCTTGTACGGGTTACAACCCCTTCTGGCTACTATTTATAAACACTTGAGGCAATTCTCTTTGGTAATATTAATGCCAAGTGGTGTATAGAGTGCCTTTATAGAAGCAAGTAAAGCTAAGCTCCAATGGGCAAAACTGTCGTCCATAACATGCACCTTCCTAGGAAGCGACGAGAGGCTTGTACGGGTTACAACCCCTTCTGGCTACTATTTATAAACACTTGAGGCAATTCTGTTTGGTAATATTAATGCCAAGTGGTGTGTAGAGTGCCTTTATAGAAGCAAGTAAAGCTAAGCTCCAATGGGCAAAACTGTCGTCCATAACATGCACCTTCCTAGGAAGCGGCGAGAGGCTTGTACGGGTTACAACCCCTTCTGGCTACTATTTATAAACACTTGAGGCAATTCTCTTTGGTAATATTAATGCCAAGTGGTGTATAGAGTGCCTTTATAGAAGCAAGTAAAGCTAAGCTCCAATGGGCAAAACTGTCGTCCATAACATGCACCTTCCTACTGTAGGAAGCTGCGAGAGGATTGTGCGGGTTACAACCCCTTCTGGCTACTATTTATAAACACTTGAGGCAATTCTGTTTGGTAATATTAATGCCAAGTGGTGTATAGAGTGCCTTTATAGAAGCAAGTAAAGCTAAGCTCCAATGGGCAAAACTGTCGTCCATAACATGCACCTTCCTACTGTAGGAAGCTGCGAGAGGCTTGTACGGGTTACAACCCCTTCTGGCTACTATTTATAAACACTTGAGGCAATTCTCTTTGGTAATATTAATGCCAAGTTGTGTATAGAGTGCCTTTATAGAAGCAAGTAAAGCTAAGCTCCAATGGGCAAAACTGTCGTCCATAACATGCACCTTCCTAGGAAGCTGTGAGAGGCTTGTGCGGGTTACAACCCCTTCTGGCTACTATTTATAAACACTTGAGGCAATTCTGTTTGGTAATATTAATGCCAAGTGGTGTATAGAGTGCCTTTATAGAAGCAAGTAAAGCTAAGCTCCAATGGGCAAAACTGTCGTCCATAACATGCACCTTCCTAGGAAGCGGCGAGAGGCTTGTACGGGTTACAACCCCTTCTGGCTACTATTTATAAACACTTGAAGCAAATCACTTTGGTAATATTAATGCCAAGTGGTGTATAGAGTGCCTTTATAGAAGCAAGTAAAGCTAAGCTCCAATGGGCAAAACTGTCGTCCATAACATGCACCTTCCTAGGAAGCTGTGAGAGGCTTGTGCGGGTTACAACCCCTTCTGGCTACTATTTATAAACACTTGAGGCAATTCTGTTTGGTAATATTAATGCCAAGTGGTGTATAGAGTGCCTTTATAGAAGCAAGTAAAGCTAAGCTCCAATGGGCAAAACTGTCGTCCATAACATGCACCTTCCTAGGAAGCGGCGAGAGGCTTGTACGGGTTACAACCCCTTCTGGCTACTATTTATAAACACTTGAAGCAATTCTCTTTGGTAATATTAATGCCAAGTGGTGTATAGAGTGCCTTTATAGAAGCAAGTAAAGCTAAGCTCCAATGGGCAAAACTGTCGTCCATAACATGCACCTTCCTACTGTAGGAAGCTGCGAGAGGCTTGTGCGGGTTACAACCCCTTCTGGCTACTATTTATAAACACTTGAAGCAATTCTCTTTGGTAATATTAATGCCAAGTGGTGTATAGAGTGCCTTTATAGAAGCAAGTAAAGCTAAGCTCCAATGGGCAAAACTGTCGTCCATAACATGCACCTTCCTAGGAAGCGGCGAGAGGCTTGTACGGGTTACAACCCCTTCTGGCTACTATTTATAAACACTTGAAGCAATTCTCTTTGGTAATATTAATGCCAAGTGGTGTATAGAGTGCCTTTATAGAAGCAAGTAAAGCTAAGCTCCAATGGGCAAAACTGTCGTCCATAACATGCACCTTCGTAGGAAGCGGCGAGAGGCTTGTACGGGTTACAACCCCTTCTGGCTACTATTTATAAACACTTGAAGCAAATCACTTTGGTAATATTAATGCCAAGTGGTGTATAGAGTGCCTTTATAGAAGCAAGTAAAGCTAAGCTCCAATGGGCAAAACTGTCGTCCATAACATGCACCTTCCTACTGTAGGAAGCTGCGAGAGGCTTGTACGGGTTACAACCCCTTCTGGCTACTATTTATAAACACTTGAGGCAATTCTCTTTGGTAATATTAATGCCAAGTTGTGTATAGAGTGCCTTTATAGAAGCAAGTAAAGCTAAGCTCCAATGGGCAAAACTGTCGTCCATAACATGCACCTTCCTAGGAAGCTGTGAGAGGCTTGTGCGGGTTACAACCCCTTCTGGCTACTATTTATAAACACTTGAGGCAATTCTGTTTGGTAATATTAATGCCAAGTGGTGTATAGAGTGCCTTTATAGAAGCAAGTAAAGCTAAGCTCCAATGGGCAAAACTGTCGTCCATAACATGCACCTTCCTAGGAAGCGGCGAGAGGCTTGTACGGGTTACAACCCCTTCTGGCTACTATTTATAAACACTTGAAGCAAATCACTTTGGTAATATTAATGCCAAGTGGTGTATAGAGTGCCTTTATAGAAGCAAGTAAAGCTAAGCTCCAATGGGCAAAACTGTCGTCCATAACATGCACCTTCCTAGGAAGCTGTGAGAGGCTTGTGCGGGTTACAACCCCTTCTGGCTACTATTTATAAACACTTGAGGCAATTCTGTTTGGTAATATTAATGCCAAGTGGTGTATAGAGTGCCTTTATAGAAGCAAGTAAAGCTAAGCTCCAATGGGCAAAACTGTCGTCCATAACATGCACCTTCCTAGGAAGCGGCGAGAGGCTTGTACGGGTTACAACCCCTTCTGGCTACTATTTATAAACACTTGAAGCAATTCTCTTTGGTAATATTAATGCCAAGTGGTGTATAGAGTGCCTTTATAGAAGCAAGTAAAGCTAAGCTCCAATGGGCAAAACTGTCGTCCATAACATGCACCTTCCTACTGTAGGAAGCTGCGAGAGGCTTGTGCGGGTTACAACCCCTTCTGGCTACTATTTATAAACACTTGAAGCAATTCTCTTTGGTAATATTAATGCCAAGTGGTGTATAGAGTGCCTTTATAGAAGCAAGTAAAGCTAAGCTCCAATGGGCAAAACTGTCGTCCATAACATGCACCTTCCTAGGAAGCGGCGAGAGGCTTGTACGGGTTACAACCCCTTCTGGCTACTATTTATAAACACTTGAAGCAATTCTCTTTGGTAATATTAATGCCAAGTGGTGTATAGAGTGCCTTTATAGAAGCAAGTAAAGCTAAGCTCCAATGGGCAAAACTGTCGTCCATAACATGCACCTTCGTAGGAAGCGGCGAGAGGCTTGTACGGGTTACAACCCCTTCTGGCTACTATTTATAAACACTTGAAGCAAATCACTTTGGTAATATTAATGCCAAGTGGTGTATAGAGTGCCTTTATAGAAGCAAGTAAAGCTAAGCTATAATGGGCAAAACTGTCGTCCATAACATGCACCTTCCTAGGAAGCTGTGAGAGGCTTGTACGGGTTACAACCCCTTCTGGCTACTATTTATAAACACTTGAGGCAATTCTGTTTGGTAATATTAATGCCAAGTGGTGTATAGAGTGCCTTTATAGAAGCAAGTAAAGCTAAGCTCCAATGGGCAAAACTGTCGTCCATAACATGCACCTTCCTAGGAAGCTGTGAGAGGCTTGTGCGGGTTACAACCCCTTCTGGCTACTATTTATAAACACTTGAGGCAATTCTGTTTGGTAATATTAATGCCAAGTGGTGTATAGAGTGCCTTTATAGAAGCAAGTAAAGCTAAGCTCCAATGGGCAAAACTGTCGTCCATAACATGCACCTTCCTAGGAAGCGGCGAGAGGCTTGTACGGGTTACAACCCCTTCTGGCTACTATTTATAAACACTTGAGGCAATTCTCTTTGGTAATATTAATGCCAAGTGGTGTATATAGTGCCTTTATAGAAGCAAGTAAAGCTAAGCTCTAATGGGCAAAACTGTCGTCCATAACATGCACCTTCCTAGGAAGCGGCGAGAGGCTTGTACGGGTTACAACCCCTTCTGGCTACTATTTATAAACACTTGAGGCAATTCTGTTTGGTAATATTAATGCCAAGTGGTGTATATAGTGCCTTTATAGAAGCAAGTAAAGCTAAGCTCCAATGGGCAAAACTGTCGTCCATAACATGCACCTTCCTAGGAAGCGACGAGAGGCTTGTACGGGTTACAACCCCTTCTGGCTACTATTTATAAACACTTGAGGCAATTCTGTTTGGTAATATTAATGCCAAGTTGTGTATAGAGTGCCTTTATAGAAGCAAGTAAAGCTAAGCTCCAATGGACAAAACTGTCGTCCATAACATGCACCTTCCTAGGAAGCGGCGAAATGCTTGTACGGGTTACAACCCCTTCTGGCTACTATTTATAAACACTTGAGGCAATTCTGTTTGGTAATATTAATGCCAAGTGGTGTATATAGTGCCTTTATAGAAGCAAGTAAAGCTAAGCTCCAATGGACAAAACTGTCGTCCATAACATGCACCTTCCTAGGAAGCGGCGAGAGGCTTGTACGGGTTACAACCCCTTCTGGCTACTATTTATAAACACTTGAGGCAATTCTCTTTGGTAATATTAATGCCAAGTGGTGTATAGAGTGCCTTTATAGAAGCAAGTAAAGCTAAGTCCAATGGGCAAAACTGTCGTCCATAACATGCACCTTCCTACTGTAGGAAGCTGCGAGAGGATTGTGCGGGTTACAACCCCTTCTGGCTACTATTTATAAACACTTGAGGCAATTCTCTTTGGTAATATTAATGCCAAGTGGTGTATAGAGTGCCTTTATAGAAGCAAGTAAAGCTAAGTCCAATGGGCAAAACTGTCGTCCATAACATGCACCTTCCTACTGTAGGAAGCTGCAAGAGGATTGTGCGGGTTACAACCCCTTCTGGCTACTATTTATAAACACTTGAGGCAATTCTCTTTGGTAATATTAATGCCAAGTGGTGTATAGAGTGCCTTTATAGAAGCAAGTAAAGCTAAGTCCAATGGGCAAAACTGTCGTCCATAACATGCACCTTTCTACTGTAGGAAGCTGCGAGAGTATTGTGCGGGTTACAACCCCTTCTGGCTACTATTTATAAACACTTGAAGCAATTCTCTTTGGTAATATTAATGCCAAGTGGTGTATAGAGTGCCTTTATAGAAGCAAGTAAAGCTAAGCTCCAATGGACAAAACTGTCGTCCATAACATGCACCTTCCTAGGAAGCGGCGAGAGGCTTGTACGGGTTACAACCCCTTCTGGCTACTATTTATAAACACTTGAGGCAATTCTGTTTGGTAATATTAATGCCAAGTGGTGTATAGAGTGCCTTTATAGAAGCAAGTAAAGCTAAGCTCCAATGGACAAAACTGTCGTCCATAACATGCACCTTCCTACTGTAGGAAGCTGCGAGAGGCTTGTGCGGGTTATAACCCCTTCTGGCTACTATTTATAAACACTTGAGGCAATTCTCTTTGGTAATATTAATGCCAAGTGGTGTATAGAGTGCCTTTATAGAAGCAAGTAAATCTAAGTCCAATGGGCAAAACTGTCGTCCATAACATGCACCTTTCTACTGTAGGAAGCTGCGAGAGGATTGTGCGGGTTACAACTCCTTCTGGCTACTATTTATAAACACTTGAGGCAATTCTGTTTGGTAATATTAATGCCAAGTGGTGTATAGAGTGTCTTTATAGAAGGAAGTAAAGCTAAGCTCCAATGGACAAAACTGTCGTCCATAACATGCACCTTCCTACTGTAGGAAGCTGCGAGAGGCTTGTGCGGGTTACAACCCCTTCTGGCTACTATTTATAAACACTTGAGGCAATTCTCTTTGGTAATATTAATGCCAAGTGGTGTATAGAGTGCCTTTATAGAAGCAAGTAAAGCTAAGCTCCAATGGGCAAAACTGTCGTCCATAACATGCACCTTCCTAGGAAGCGACGAGAGGCTTGTACGGGTTACAACCCCTTCTGGCTACTATTTATAAACACTTGAAGCAAATCTCTTTGGTAATATTAATGCCAAGTGGTGTATAGAGTGCCTTTATAGAAGCAAGTAAAGCTAAGCTCCAATAGGCAAAACTGTCGTCCATAACATGCACCTTCCTAGGAAGCGGCGAGAGGCTTGTACGGGTTACAACCCCTTCTGGCTACTATTTATAAACACTTGAAGCAATTCTCTTTGGTAATATTAATGCCAAGTGGTGTATAGAGTGCCTTTATAGAAGCAAGTAAAGCTAAGCTCCAATGGGCAAAACTGTCGTCCATAACATGCACCTTCCTAGGAAGCGGCGAGAGGCTTGTACGGGTTACAACCCCTTCTGGCTACTATTTATAAACACTTGAGGCAATTCTCTTTGGTAATATTAATGCCAAGTGGTGTATAGAGTGCCTTTATAGAAGCAAGTAAAGCTAAGCTCCAATGGGCAAAACTGTCGTCCATAACATGCACCTTCCTAGGAAGCGGTGAGAGGCTTGTGCGGGTTACAACCCCTTCTGGCTACTATTTATAAACACTTGAGGCAATTCTGTTTGGTAATATTAATGCCAAGTGGTGTATAGAGTGCCTTTATAGAAGCAAGTAAAGCTAAGCTCCAATGGGCAAAACTGTCGTCCATAACATGCACCTTCCTAGGAAGCGGTGAGAGGCTTGTGCGGGTTACAACCCCTTCTGGCTACTATTTATAAACACTTGAGGCAATTCTGTTTGGTAATATTAATGCCAAGTGGTGTATAGAGTGCCTTTATAGAAGCAAGTAAAGCTAAGCTCCAATGGACAAAACTGTCGTCCATAACATGCACCTTCCTAGGAAGCGGCGAGAGGCTTGTGCGGGTTACAACCCCTTCTGGCTACTATTTATAAACACTTGAAGCAATTCTCTTTGGTAATATTAATGCCAAGTGGTGTATAGAGTGCCTTTATAGAAGCAAGTAAAGCTAAGCTCCAATGGGCAAAACTGTCGTCCATAACATGCACCTTCCTAAGAAGCGGCGAGAGGCTTGTACGGGTTACAACCCCTTCTGGCTACTATTTATAAACACTTGAAGCAAATCTCTTTGGTAATATTAATGCCAAGTGGTGTATAGAGTGCCTTTATAGAAGCAAGTAAAGCTAAGCTCCAATGGACAAAACTGTCGTCCATAACATGCACCTTCCTAGGAAGCGGCGAGAGGCTTGTACGGGTTACAACCCCTTCTGGCTACTATTTATAAACACTTGAGGCAATTCTGTTTGGTAATATTAATGCCAAGTGGTGTATAGAGTGCCTTTATAGAAGCAAGTAAAGCTAAGCTCCAATGGGCAAAACTGTCGTCCATAACATGCACCTTCCTAGGAAGCGGCGAGAGGATTGTGCGGGTTACAACCCCTTCTGGCTACTATTTATAAACACTTGAAGCAAATCTCTTTGGTAATATTAATGCCAAGTGGTGTATAGAGTGCCTTTATAGAAGCAAGTAAAGCTAAGCTCCAATGGACAAAACTGTCGTCCATAACATGCACCTTCCTAGGAAGCGGCGAGAGGCTTGTACGGGTTACAACCCCTTCTGGCTACTATTTATAAACACTTGAAGCAATTCTCTTTGGTAATATTAATGCCAAGTGGTGTATAGAGTGCCTTTATAGAAGCAAGTAAAGCTAAGCTCCAATGGACAAAACTGTCGTCCATAACATGCACCTTCGTAGGAAGCGGCGAGAGGCTTGTACGGGTTACGACCCCTTCTGGCTACTATTTATAAACACTTGAGGCAATTCTCTTTGGTAATATTAATGCCAAGTGGTGTATAGAGTGCCTTTATAGAAGCAAGTAAAGCTAAGCTCCAATGGACAAAACTGTCGTCCATAACATGCACCTTCCTAGGAAGCGGCGAGAGGCTTGTACGGGTTACGACCCCTTCTGGCTACTATTTATAAACACTTGAGGCAATTCTCTTTGGTAATATTAATGCCAAGTGGTGTATAGAGTGCCTTTATAGAAGCAAGTAAAGCTAAGCTCCAATGGACAAAACTGTCGTCCATAACATGCACCTTCGTATAAAGCGGCGAGAGGCTTGTACGGGTTACGACCCCTTCTGGCTACTATTTATAAACACTTGAGGCAATTCTCTTTGGTAATATTAATGCCAAGTGGTGTATAGAGTGCCTTTATAGAAGCAAGTAAAGCTAAGCTCCAATGGACAAAACTGTCGTCCATAACATGCACCTTCGTAGGAAGCGGCGAGAGGCTTGTACGGGTTACGACCCCTTCTGGCTACTATTTATAAACACTTGAAACAATTCTCTTTGGTAATATTAATGCCAAGTGGTGTATAGAGTGCCTTTATAGAAGCAAGTAAAGCTAAGCTCCAATGGACAAAACTGTCGTCCATAACATGCACCTTCCTAGGAAGCGACGAGAGGCTTGTACGGGTTACAACCCCTTCTGGCTACTATTTATAAACACTTGAAGCAATTCTCTTTGGTAATATTAATGCCAAGTGGTGTATAGAGTGCCTTTATAGAAGCAAGTAAAGCTAAGCTCCAATGGACAAAACTGTCGTCCATAACATGCACCTTCCTAGGAAGCGGCGAGAGGATTGTACGGGTTACAACCCCTTCTGGCTACTATTTATAAACACTTGAAGCAATTCTCTTTGGTAATATTAATGCCAAGTGGTGTATAGAGTGCCTTTATAGAAGCAAGTAAAGCTAAGTCCAATGGGCAAAACTGTCGTCCATAACATGCACCTTCCTACTGTAGGAAGCTGCGAGAGGCTTGTGCGGGTTACAACCCCTTCTGGCTACTATTTATAAACACTTGAAGCAAATCTCTTTGGTAATATTAATGCCAAGTGGTGTATAGAGTGCCTTTATAGAAGCAAGTAAAGCTAAGCTCCAATGGACAAAACTGTCGTCCATAACATGCACCTTCGTAGGAAGCGGCGAGAGGCTTGTACGGGTTACGACCCCTTCTGGCTACTATTTATAAACACTTGAAGCAATTCTCTTTGGTAATATTAATGCCAAGTGGTGTATAGAGTGCCTTTATAGAAGCAAGTAAAGCTAAGCTCCAATGGACAAAACTGTCGTCCATAACATGCACCTTCCTAGGAAGCGGCGAGAGGCTTGTACGGGTTACAACCCCTTCTGGCTACTATTTATAAACACTTGAAGCAATTCTCTTTGGTAATATTAATGCCAAGTGGTGTATAGAGTGCCTTTATAGAAGCAAGTAAAGCTAAGCTCCAATGGACAAAACTGTCGTCCATAACATGCACCTTCCTAGGAAGCGGCGAGAGGCTTGTACGGGTTACAACCCCTTCTGGCTACTATTTATAAACACTTGAAGCAATTCTCTTTGGTAATATTAATGCCAAGTGGTGTATAGAGTGCCTTTATAGAAGCAAGTAAAGCTAAGCTCCAATGGACAAAACTGTCGTCCATAACATGCACCTTCCTAGGAAGCGACGAGAGGCTTGTACGGGTTACAACCCCTTCTGGCTACTATTTATAAACACTTGAGGCAATTCTCTTTGGTAATATTAATGCCAAGTGGTGTATAGAGTGCCTTTATAGAAGCAAGTAAAGCTAAGCTCCAATGGACAAAACTGTCGTCCATAACATGCACCTTCCTAGGAAGCGGCGAGAGGCTTGTACGGGTTACAACCCCTTCTGGCTACTATTTATAAACACTTGAAGCAATTCTCTTTGGTAATATTAATGCCAAGTGGTGTATATAGTGCCTTTATAGAAGCAAGTAAAGCTAAGCTCCAATGGACAAAACTGTCGTCCATAACAAGCACCTTCCTAGGAAGCGGCGAGAGGCTTGTACGGGTTACAACCCCTTCTGGCTACTATTTATAAACACTTGAAGCAATTCTCTTTGGTAATATTAATGCCAAGTGGTGTATAGAGTGCCTTTATAGAAGCAAGTAAAGCTAAGTCCAATGGGCAAAACTGTCGTCCATAACATGCACCTTCCTAGGAAGCGGCGAGAGGCTTGTACGGGTTACGACCCCTTCTGGCTACTATTTATAAACACTTGAAGCAATTCTCTTTGGTAATATTAATGCCAAGTGGTGTATATAGTGCCTTTATAGAAGCAAGTAAAGCTAAGCTCCAATGGACAAAACTGTCGTCCATAACATGCACCTTCCTAGGAAGCGGCGAGAGGCTTGTACGGGTTACGACCCCTTCTGGCTACTATTTATAAACACTTGAGGCAATTCTGTTTGGTAATATTAATGCCAAGTGGTGTATATAGTGCCTTTATAGAAGCAAGTAAAGCTAAGCTCCAATGGACAAAACTGTCGTCCATAACAAGCACCTTCCTAGGAAGCGGCGAGAGGCTTGTACGGGTTACAACCCCTTCTGGCTACTATTTATAAACACTTGAAGCAATTCTCTTTGGTAATATTAATGCCAAGTGGTGTATAGAGTGCCTTTATAGAAGCAAGTAAAGCTAAGTCCAATGGGCAAAACTGTCGTCCATAACATGCACCTTCCTAGGAAGCGGCGAGAGGCTTGTGAGGGTTACAACCCCTTCTGGCTGCTATTTATAAACACTTGAGGCAATTCTGTTTGGTAATATTAATGCCAAGTGGTGTATATAGTGCCTTTATAGAAGCAAGTAAAGCTAAGCTCCAATGGACAAAACTGTCGTCCATAACATGCACCTTCCTACTGTAGGAAGCTGCGAGAGGCTTGTGCGGGTTACAACCCCTTCTGGCTACTATTTATAAACACTTGAGGCAATTCTGTTTGGTAATATTAATGCCAAGTGGTGTATAGAGTGCCTTTATAGAAGCAAGTAAAGCTAAGCTCCAATGGACAAAACTGTCGGTCATAACATGCACCTTCCTAGGAAGCGGCGAGAGGCTTGTACGGGTTACAACCCCTTCTGGCTACTATTTATAAACACTTGAGGCAATTCTCTTTGGTAATATTAATGCCAAGTGGTGTATAGAGTGCCTTTATAGAAGCAAGTAAAGCTAAGCTCCAATGGACAAAACTGTCGTCCATAACATGCACCTTCCTACTGTAGGAAGCTGCGAGAGGCTTGTACGGGTTACAACCCCTTCTGGCTACTATTTATAAACACTTGAGGCAATTCTGTTTGGTAATATTAATGCCAAGTGGTGTATAGAGTGCCTTTATAGAAGCAAGTAAAGCTAAGCTCCAATGGGCAAAACTGTCGTCCATAACATGCACCTTCCTAGGAAGCGGCGAGAGGCTTGTACGGGTTACAACCCCTTCTGGCTACTATTTATAAACACTTGAGGCAATTCTCTTTGGTAATATTAATGCCAAGTGGTGTATAGAGTGCCTTTATAGAAGCAAGTAAAGCTAAGCTCCAATGGACAAAACTGTCGTCCATAACATGCACCTTCCTACTGTAGGAAGCTGCGAGAGGCTTGTACGGGTTACAACCCCTTCTGGCTACTATTTATAAACACTTGAAGCAATTCTCTTTGGTAATATTAATGCCAAGTGGTGTATAGAGTGCCTTTATAGAAGCAAGTAAAGCTAAGCTCCAATGGACAAAACTGTCGTCCATAACATGCACCTTCCTAGGAAGCGGCGAGAGGCTTGTACGGGTTACAACCCCTTCTGGCTACTATTTATAAACACTTGAAGCAAATCTGTTTGGTAATATTAATGCCAAGTGGTGTATAGAGTGCCTTTATAGAAGCAAGTAAAGCTAAGCTCCAATGGACAAAACTGTCGTCCATAACATGCACCTTCCTAGGAAGCGGCGAGAGGCTTGTACGGGTTACAACCCCTTCTGGCTACTATTTATAAACACTTGAAGCAATTCTCTTTGGTAATATTAATGCCAAGTGGTGTATAGAGTGCCTTTATAGAAGCAAGTAAAGCTAAGCTCCAATGGACAAAACTGTCGTCCATAACATGCACCTTCCTAGGAAGCGGCGAGAGGCTTGTACGGGTTACAACCCCTTCTGGCTACTATTTATAAACACTTGAAGCAAATCTGTTTGGTAATATTAATGCCAAGTGGTGTATAGAGTGCCTTTATAGAAGCAAGTAAAGCTAAGCTCCAATGGACAAAACTGTCGTCCATAACATGCACCTTCCTAGGAAGCGGCGAGAGGCTTGTACGGGTTACAACCCCTTCTGGCTACTATTTATAAACACTTGAGGCAATTCTCTTTGGTAATATTAATGCCAAGTGGTGTATAGAGTGCCTTTATAGAAGCAAGTAAAGCTAAGCTCCAATGGACAAAACTGTCGTCCATAACATGCACCTTCCTAGGAAGCGGCGAGAGGCTTGTACGGGTTACAACCCCTTCTGGCTACTATTTATAAACACTTGAGGCAATTCTCTTTGGTAATATTAATGCCAAGTGGTGTATAGAGTGCCTTTATAGAAGCAAGTAAAGCTAAGCTCCAATGGACAAAACTGTCGTCCATAACATGCACCTTCCTAGGAAGCGGCGAGAGGCTTGTACGGGTTACAACCCCTTCTGGCTACTATTTATAAACACTTGAGGCAATTCTCTTTGGTAATATTAATGCCAAGTGGTGTATAGAGTGCCTTTATAGAAGCAAGTAAAGCTAAGCTCCAATGGACAAAACTGTCGTCCATAACATGCACCTTCCTACTGTAGGAAGCTGCGAGAGGCTTGTACGGGTTACAACCCCTTCTGGCTACTATTTATAAACACTTGAGGCAATTCTGTTTGGTAATATTAATGCCAAGTGGTGTATAGAGTGCCTTTATAGAAGCAAGTAAAGCTAAGCTCCAATGGGCAAAACTGTCGTCCATAACATGCACCTTCCTAGGAAGCGGCGAGAGGCTTGTACGGGTTACAACCCCTTCTGGCTACTATTTATAAACACTTGAGGCAATTCTCTTTGGTAATATTAATGCCAAGTGGTGTATAGAGTGCCTTTATAGAAGCAAGTAAAGCTAAGCTCCAATGGACAAAACTGTCGTCCATAACATGCACCTTCCTACTGTAGGAAGCTGCGAGAGGCTTGTACGGGTTACAACCCCTTCTGGCTACTATTTATAAACACTTGAAGCAAATCTGTTTGGTAATATTAATGCCAAGTGGTGTATAGAGTGCCTTTATAGAAGCAAGTAAAGCTAAGCTCCAATAGACAAAACTGTCGTCCATAACATGCACCTTCCTAGGAAGCTGTGAGAGGCTTGTACGGGTTACAACCCCTTCTGGCTACTATTTATAAACACTTGAGGCAATTCTGTTTGGTAATATTAATGCCAAGTGGTGTATAGAGTGCCTTTATAGAAGCAAGTAAAGCTAAGCTCCAATAGACAAAACTGTCGTCCATAACATGCACCTTCCTAGGAAGCTGTGAGAGGCTTGTACGGGTTACAACCCCTTCTGGCTACTATTTATAAACACTTGAGGCAATTCTGTTTGGTAATATTAATGCCAAGTGGTGTATAGAGTGCCTTTATAGAAGCAAGTAAAGCTAAGCTCCAATGGACAAAACTGTCGTCCATAACATGCACCTTCCTAGGAAGCGGCGAGAGGCTTGTGAGGGTTACAACCCCTTCTGGCTGCTATTTATAAACACTTGAGGCAATTCTGTTTGGTAATATTAATGCCAAGTGGTGTATAGAGTGCCTTTATAGAAGCAAGTAAAGCTAAGCTCCAATGGACAAAACTGTCGTCCATAACATGCGCCTTCCTAGGAAGCGGCGAGAGGCTTGTGCGGGTTACAACCCCTTCTGGCTACTATTTATAAACACTTGAGGCAATTCTGTTTGGTAATATTAATGCCAAGTGGTGTATAGAGTGCCTTTATAGAAGCAAGTAAAGCTAAGCTCCAATGGACAAAACTGTCGTCCATAACATGCACCTTCCTACTGTAGGAAGCTGCGAGAGGCTTGTGCGGGTTACAACCCCTTCTGGCTACTATTTATAAACACTTGAGGCAATTCTGTTTGGTAATATTAATGCCAAGTGGTGTATAGAGTGCCTTTATAGAAGCAAGTAAAGCTAAGCTCCAATGGACAAAACTGTCGTCCATAACATGCACCTTCCTAGGAAGCTGTGAGAGGCTTGTGCGGGTTACAACCCCTTCTGGCTACTATTTATAAACACTTGAGGCAATTCTGTTTGGTAATATTAATGCCAAGTGGTGTATAGAGTGCCTTTATAGAAGCAAGTAAAGCTAAGCTCCAATGGACAAAACTGTCGTCCATAACATGCACCTTCCTAGGAAGCGGCGAGAGGCTTGTACGGGTTACAACCCCTTCTGGCTACTATTTATAAACAGTTGAAGCAATTCTCTTTGGTAATATTAATGCCAAGTGGTGTATAGAGTGCCTTTATAGAAGCAAGTAAAGCTAAGCTCCAATGGACAAAACTGTCGTCCATAACATGCACCTTCCTAGGAAGCGGCGAGAGGCTTGTACGGGTTACAACCCCTTCTGGCTACTATTTATAAACAGTTGAAGCAATTCTCTTTGGTAATATTAATGCCAAGTGGTGTATAGAGTGCCTTTATAGAAGCAAGTAAAGCTAAGCTCCAATGGACAAAACTGTCGTCCATAACATGCACCTTCCTAGGAAGCGGCGAGAGGCTTGTACGGGTTACAACCCCTTCTGGCTACTATTTATAAACAGTTGAAGCAATTCTCTTTGGTAATATTAATGCCAAGTGGTGTATAGAGTGCCTTTATAGAAGCAAGTAAAGCTAAGCTCCAATGGACAAAACTGTCGTCCATAACATGCACCTTCCTAGGAAGCTGTGAGAGGCTTGTGCGGGTTACAACCCCTTCATTAAGATTTTAACGTTCCTTCGTATTAGTTTGAAACAAGCTACTACTGGTCGAGTTTGTAGCACTCAAGGCCCAAACGGATGGGTTTATCCCAATCTAGTACCAAATCCCGAGTATGATGGTCCGGCCGTTACGTAAGGCCAACCGAGAGTGGATAAAGGTCCAGTTGCACTACTTGGCCGTACGGAAGGTTCTACTGGCCCCGACTAGTTCTGGAAAAGCGGTCGAACCGCTGCCCCCGAGTAACTGAGAGTCACTAAGAAATTTAGTGACCCGGTTGTCATGGAAACCATTGTTGCAATGGAAATCGGTTAAAGCAGGTTCACTGGAATACGGAAACTGTGTCAGTCCCGGTTGTCATGGAAAGCACTATTAACATAAAAACCAGGTGAGTGCGGTGACAGATTCACTGAGAAATGTTGTCATGGAAACTGTGACCATCCTGGTTGTCATTGACACCGCTTTTCAACTCTCGTAAACATTTGAAAATTATAAGTGTTCATACATGTTTTAACAACACTGAACAGGTATTGATCACTGAAGAAGGCAGATTTTTTGTTGAAACAAGTGTGACCATTATTACGTGTATTCGAAATGGAGTATACTTATATGTGTTTGTAATGTGATTCCAACAAGCAAAGAAACGTGTGCTCAGAGGCTTTATATATATATATATATATATATATATATATATATATATATATATATATATATATATACAGGCTAGCAGAAACGTAAGCACTACGAGTTTATGTCCTTGCAATTAACCTATTTAGAATTACAGTAATGTTCTTATCCTTTCATGCGGTTGTAAGATATTCGTCGACAAAAGTAAAATAACAAAAATAACATAAAAAACAAGTATAATACAACAACAACAAGAATAAAAACAATAAAAATGAAAATAATAAATATTATTGCTATTAAATAAAGTAGAGTCTCGAAAATCCGAGTCCTGATGTTTCGAGCTACCGTTAAATTCGATCCAATTTCTATTTGAGCCTATTTTAACTATTTGAAAGAAAATGATGACTCGGGCTTTCAAGATATGTTCATATAAATTTCTATAAACTTATTAAGTACATGTTTAATTACTTATAGTATTAGGGTTCATGGAAATTCCTATTTTTTATTGCAATAAGAACGTATTTCGGTGTAATCCGAGGGTTCCCGGTCCCATCTACCTCGAATTATCGAAACTCGACTGTGCTAGTAATATTCAATATCTTATAATGTGCTATATTATTTTTAAGTAATATTAATAACGTAATAAGGAACGCATCAACAACAATAATAGTAGTAATAAACACATCAAGAACACTAGCGATAACAATAAGGAAACACTACTAGTAGTAATAATATTAAACACACCAAAAACAATTCCAATAATAAAAACCATCACAACAACAACAATAATAATAAACACACCAATAACAATAACAACAATAATAAGCATCACAACAACAACAATAATAATAAACACACCAATAACAACAACAACAATAATAATAAACACACCAATAACAATAACAACAATAATAAGCATCACAACAACAACAATGATAATAAACGCACCAACAACAATAACAATAATAATAACCGTCACAACAACAACAATAATAATAAACACACCAACAACAATGATAATTAACAACACAACAACGACTATAAAATATTAATTTTAATGATAATAAAATTAATACATAACAAACCACACAATAATAATAATAATAATAATAAACCTCCCACCGTCCTAAAGAAGGCGTAAAGGAAGGCATCTGTTGCCACACACGGCTGTAAAATATATTGAAAACACCAACTATTAAACTGTTGACATCTTTACGTCTTTGTGTTTGTTTACATTTTAGAAATACACAAAATGCCTGCGTTTTGAAAAACAATCAGCGGAGGCTGCTCAATGTGGTCGCGTTATAATTAAAGTATGTAAATGCCGACGCTTCGTCAGTTTCCGAACATAAATCAACTGTGTTTCGAAACGTCAAACAAATCGCTGCGTGCGATTTGAATATACAAACCTGATTGAGCGCAGAGCGAATGAGCGAAACCCCAATGAAGAGAAACGCCACGGTGGTCGTTTTGATTAAATGCTTCAATATCGCCCAAGGTTGCCGTTTCCGAACAGCACTCTATGGCCATCATTAGTTCAGTGGTTAACCTTCGAAGTCAAGCGCATCTCTTCACCCAGAAACTATTTTTCATAGACATTTAAAATTTAAAGCAGTTGTCAGCATAGGAATGGACTTAGTTATTTTTAATCAGCTGATCCTTAGAAGTAAAAATTAGGCTGGTTTTTATATTTTATTTAGTTTGCGGTGTTTTTAAATTTAATGTAATTTATTACAGTTATAAAACGCAAACGAACAGAAAAATTATTAAAAAATAATCTATCCACTTTAAATAATAAATTTTAAACTGTAGAAGCAGCTACGTCTTCGACCCCAGTAGAAAGCAGTCAAGGTCATGGAAACGCCCTTGCCCATTATAATCATGTTTCCTCCTCCCGTTTGAAGGGAGGCACTTGTCGTGCTCTAGGTCTCCTTTTATCCTACTCAGCCTCCTGTCCCCTTCTTACATCCAGGTAGCAGGTAGATAATGTCTTCCTGGTCGAGAGTATTTCAGGATGCGACTCCCTTCACGAGATGCCTAAATTTTCCCCAGGTTTCCCCTAACAGGGGATCACTATAGCCTTTTCTTCTTAGTCCTACGTAAGTCTATTTATATCTTTTATATTTCTTCTTACAAAGGGTAACAAATAGACAACTCTTATATGACCCCAATAAAGAGTAGGTCGACGCCAGGCATGCGCCCTGGTGCGATCCTCTTGGTACCCTCTGGGTTGAATAACTTGTCTGAATCATACTCATTAATCCGCATGGTCGGTAATAAGTGGTCTCCATTTTGTCTATACTACTGAGTAGACTGCGGGGGAATATTTATACCGTTTGCCCCCACGAATCCACCACAAACCCAGGGGACTTGTGTCACCAGGATCGAAGCCCTTGGTGACAAGACCTGTGATACCGTGAGGTCGTGCTGTAGGACCTCTGGGTTGGGTTGAGTTTCCAACCAGTAACTACGGTTTCGCTCACTTTCAGAACTACTGAAACAGATCGTTCCGACCACCGGTTTCCCGTAACGTAAGAATGATACGGAACCCTGTGATTGGTTCGCTCAAGATAGTTCAGTCGTACCTTGGGTGCCTGACCCTCTGAATGGGGACTTGACCGTAGGCAGGATAGTCTCTAACCGTGTACTCAACCAGAATCTAGGTGACAACACTACTGATGCCTTCACTAGTTTCAACCAATGGTAGGAATAGTGAGGGATTTTATTTATTTTAAAATTGAATATTAATCTTTTAGAAATACAAACGGCAAAGCATTCAAAATAATATGTTTAACTTAGATCAAGTTATATGAAAATATTGTGGAGTTAATTCCTGCTTAAGTCGACAAAGAAAAATTTTATTTTAGTTTCTTTTATATATGACAGAATAACGATATTAAGTGGCAAAATAGAAAGCGATTTTCCTTGCAATTTTCCATTTTTCTTTCTATCTATGGTGTTGGACTTGTTATTTTTGTTTGTTACTATTTATTCGATTTCTTTTTTTTGTCACTTGCATTGTGTTGTAGTTTCTTTTCGCTTTCCTTTCGCATTGTCCGTCTGTGAAGCAAGGTTCGATACCGTTAATCCAGTTAGTTTGTTTATTTTATTCTTCTTATTCATTTTTAATCCTATTTATAATATTGGCATAAATTGTATTGTTATTATAATATTGTTTGGTATCCATGGGAACAATTTAAGGTTGTACAATGGAGATTTCGTCGAAAACCGGATGGGAGCATAAGACAACTTCTTATACGTTATTCAGAAAAAGATTTCTAGATAAGGTTCAGTGCCAAAAGCGCTAGACTGTGAACATAAAAGTACTCAGTTCGAATCCGGCCTTGACCCCCTAAATTTTTATAATTTAATTATTGAATAAATATTTTAAAATCATTATTAACATCACTTGTCATCAACTACATTTTGAAAAAATGTATGAAGCTAACGCGTAGACATGCATCTTAAAGAGTATTGGGTTTTCTAATGTAACAACTTCAAATAAGAAATGAAGTTTCGCTTTTTAATGAAGACGAAAATTTAACCGATTTCATCTGAAAGGCGAGATCGTGACGCTGGCGATTACATCGGTGACGCAAAACCTTTGCCTAACATTCACCTTTGTCGGTTTATTTGGACCTGATTGGGACTTATGCTAACAAAAAGCCTTGTAAAAACCAGGCATCATTACACAAGAGCGGTCCTGGGCATCGTGTCAGCTTGTGCATCTATGACATCCTTATGCACGGATCTATGACATATGTTTGACGACAGAATTCCCTTGAAATGAAGTAAACTCATTCATGTTTGAAACTTTTTAATGATCTTTGTATATTGTACAGATAAATTTAGGATATTACAAATAGAAATATTAAATGTAACCTCTTAGCAGCTGGGAACAAACTGCTGTAATGTTAGAAACGTACTATTGTAGTCTCATCTGGTACTGGGAGCTACGTCATCAATGTGCCAGGATCGCTTACCTGAAAGGCTACTGTAGAAGTTCAGGCTGTTCTTTAGTATTAAAAAAAATGCATTTAAATTCCATTTTACTTCAAAAAACAAGTAATAGAAACAACAATTTTTCAAAGTCATTTCGTACTTAGGATAACAAAAAATTTTATTTTAGATACTTTTTAATAAATAGTTACAATTAATACAGATAAAGTAACAAAGCATCTGTTCTACCACATAACCTATAACTATATGTTAACACCTTTTTTAAGCCAAATGGGACCAAATAACTATATTGCATACCTTGCCCTTTTGGGAATATTTTTTTTCTATATAAAACTAAACTTATTTATTTAATTACCTGAATTATTTAATAATAAATAAATTAATTAATATTGAATAAATTAATTAATTGTATTTAAATAAAATAATAATTTAAAAATATTAAATTAATGTTATTTGATTAATATTTGTAAAAACTGTGTTTTTATCAAGTATCAACCACTACAAGTTAATAAATGTCCTTGAACTTGCTTGAGTGGATGAATCAAAAGTATTTCCAAAACGATTGAAAATTTGACAAAAAAAATATATATATATATATTATATATATATATATATATATATATATATATATATATATATATATATATATATATATATAAGGAGAACTAATCGATGGAACTAAAAAATAGTATTGGACTTTAACTTAGGGCTGCCATCTAGATACTAGATAAAAATACCCTCAAGATATCTGTGATCGAGTAAGAATATAGAACGCAAACCCGCTTTCGCCTTTTTTAGATACAGACGTATCAAGGCGTTTTGTATCTGTGCACTGCGACGCCGGACGGTAATAGGTGACACAATGGTGGACAGAGATTAATTGTAAAGCCGTAGGGGGATATTTTTGTGAAATAACCGACACGAACAAATACATCTTTCTAGTTGACAAATTTTACAGAAATAAGTTGACTGGGAAAGCCCAATCAAGAGAGACCTTCAATTCTTCCTATTTGTCTAATTACAATTCGGCCGAAATATAATTGATAGTTTAAGGGTTTGGTTAAAATGAGTAAAACATGAATAATTAAAAATGAATTAGTCACTTGAAAGTTTCGTTTAAAATAGAGACTTTAATGAGATGTCTTGTGGGGCCCCCGACGCAAATGTTGTTTAAATTCTCGGAAACAAATTAGAAATTTTATTGTCATCATGTTAATTTGTTTTTGCAACTATTATTTTTCAAGGTTTATGAGTTGAAAGTCGTGTCTTTATGTTTCATTGCGTTTTTTTACGTTGGTAAGTGAAAATACCAATGGTCACAAGAATGAGAACCCTTAAGTCTGCTCATTGTGACGCCAGGCCAGTATGTCGCAAGCAGGCTCATCCAGGGGCTTATTCTTTATATTTGACTCACGTAAGTTTCAATTTTAATTCTGGTTTTATTCCGTCTTTTCCGGACACGTTTTGTCCATTTGTTTAAATTCATTATTGGAATATTTTGAGATTATTAATGGAAATAATTAATACATTTCCATTATCTATAAATCTTATCCTTCTTATAGTTTCAAGATGATCAGATAGTACGTAGGATAGTATCAGCTTGTACGAGGGGTAGTATCAGCTTGTAAGAAGGGTAGTATCAGCTCGTACGAATGTTAGTATCAGCTTGTACGAAGGGTAGTATCAGCTTGTACGAAGGGTAGTATCAGCTTGTACGAATGGTAGTATCAGCTAGTACGACGGGTAGTATCAGCTTGTACGAATGGTAGTATCAGCTTGTACGAAGGTTATCATCAGCTTGTACGAGGGGTAGTACAGCTCGTACGCATGGTAGTATAAACTACTACGAACGGTAGTATCAGCTAGTACGAACTGTAGTATCAGCTTGTACGAGGGGTAGCGTCAGCCAGTACGAAGGGTAGTATCGACTCGTACAAAGGGTACTATCAGCAAGGTCGACGGGTAGTAGTGTCGTACGTAGAATAGTATCAACTTGTACGAAGGGTAGTATCAGCTAGTACGAGGGGTAGTATTAGCTAGTACGAGGGGTAGTATCAGCTCATACGCATGGTAGTATAAGCTACTACGAACGGTAGTATCAGCTAGTACGAACTGTAGTGTCAGCTTGTACGAGGGGTAGCGTCAGCCAGTACGAAGGGTAGTATCGGCTCGTACAAAGGGTATTATCAGCAAGGTCGATGGGTAGTAGTGTCTAGTACGTAGAATAGTATCAGCTAGTACGAGGGGTAGTTTAGCTAGTACGAGGGGTAGTATCAGCTTGTACGAAGGGTAGTATCAGCTAGTACCAAAGGATAGGATGAGTTAGTACGAAAGGTGGTATCAGCTAGTACCAAAGGATAGTATGAGTTAGTACGAAGGGTATTATCGGCTTGTACGAAGGGTAGTATTAGCTTGTACGTAGGGTACTACAAAAAGTATCAGCTAGTACAAAAAGTAGTATAAGCTTGTACAAAGGGTAGTATCAGCTGATAAGAAGGGTAGTATAAGCTAGTAAGAAGGGTAGTATAAGCTAGTTCGAAGAGTAGTATAAGCTAGTACGAGGGGTAGTATCAGTTGTACGAAGGGTAGTATCAGCTAGTACGAGGGGTAGTTTAGCTAGTACGAAGGGTAGTATCAGCTAGTACGAGGGGTAGTATCAGCTTGTACGAAGGGCTGTATCAGCTAGTACGAGGGTAGTTTAGCTAGTACGAAGGGTAGTATCAGCTAGTACGAGGGGTAGTATCAGCTAGTACGAGGGGTAGTATCAGCTTGTACGAAGGGTAGTATCAGCTAGTACCAAAGGATAGGATGAGTTAGTACGAAAGGTGGTATCAGCTAGTACCAAAGGATAATATGAGTTAGTACGAAGGGTATTATCGGCTTGTACGAAGGGTAGTATTAGCTTGTACGTAGGGTACTACAAAAAGTATCAGCTAGTACAAAAAGTAGTATAAGCTTGTACAAAGGGTAGTATCAGTTAGTCAGAAGGGTAGTATCAGCTAGTAAGAAGGGTAGTATAAGCTAGTTCGAAGAGTAGTATCAGCTAGTTCGAAGGGTAGTATCAGCTAGTAAGAAGGGTAGTATAAGCTAGTTCGAAGAGTAGTATCAGCTAGTTCGAAGGGTAGTATCAGCTAGTTCGAAGGGTAGTATCAGCTATTACGAAGAGTAGTATCAGCTAGTACGAAGGGTAGTATCACCATGTGTATGATTCGTAGAGAAGAATTAATGTAGGTATTGTGAGGCTAGGGAAATAAAACCCATTAAAGGATATATGCTTGACATCACTCAAGCATTTCCCTGCACCTAAAGTAGATCTTATCTGTATTAGGGTCGTAAACTGGTTAAATCTTCTTGTAAAGGAAAAAGAAGAAAGAGCCTATTAAATTGAACTAAGGGAAGAATGCAATGCACTTCTTGTGCTGAGAATAGGGAATGATGGTATTCTCTCAATTTGGGGCGAAGGGAGAAGTCTACCTGTTCTCAGGTACAGTGGGTTAGAGAATAGACATAACTGGGCTCAGCTCTAACCAAGCGAGCGAAGGTCCATATTAAGCTGGAATTCGGACAAACCACTGATGCATCTGCACACACCGTCATAGTTACTGCACACACAAACAACCGGGGCGAAGGGAGAAGTCTACCTGTTCTCAGGTACAGTGGTGTAACCAATGGGTTAGAGGATATACATAACTGGGCTCAGCTCTAACCAAGCGAGCGAAGGTCCATATTAAGCTGGAATTCGGACAAACCACTGATGCATCTACACACACCGTCATAAATTCTGCGAGCTCGGACACATAAACTACCGAGGTGAAAGGAGAAGTCTACCTGCTCTCAGGTACAGTGGTGTAACCAATGGGTTAGAGGATATACATAACTGGGCTCAGCTCTAACCAAGCGAGCGAAGGTCCATATTAAGCTGGAATTCGGACAAACACTGATGCATCTGCACACACCGTCATAAATTCTGCGAGCTCGGACACATAAAATACTGAGGTGAAAGGAGAAGTCTACCTGTTCTCAGGTACAGTGGTGTAACCAATGGGTTAGAGGATGGACATAACTGGGCTCAGCTCTAACTAAACGAGCGGAGGTTCATAGTAAGCTGGAAGTCGGATGGTACGAAGAACCAAACCACTGATGCATCTGCAACACCGTCATAGATACTGCACACACAAATAACTGGGGCGAAGGGAGAAGTCTACCTGTTCTCAGGTACAGTGGTGTAACCAATGGGTTAGAGGATGGACATAACTGGGCTCAGCTCTAACTAAACGAGCGGAGGTTCATAGTAAGCTGGAAGTCGGATGGTACGAAGAACCAAACCACTGATGCATCTGCAACACCGTCATAGATACTGCACACACAAACAACCGGGGTGAAAGGAGAAGTCTACCTGCTGTCAGGAACAGCTGTGTAACAAATGGGTTAGAGATTAGATATAAGTGAGCTCAGGTCTAACCAAGCGAGGGGAGGGCTATAGTAAGCTGGAAGTCGGATGATACGAAGAACAGAACCACTGATGGATCTGCACACACCGTCATAGATACTGCACACACAAATAACTGGGGCGAAGGGAGAAGTCTACCTGTTCTCAGGTACAGTGGTGTAACCAATGGGTTAGAGGATGGACATAACTGGGCTCAGCTCTAACTAAACGAGCGGAGGTTCATAGTAAGCTGGAAGTCGGATGGTACGAAGAACCAAACCACTGATGGATCTGCAACACCGTCATAGATACTGCACACACAAATAACTGGGGCGAAGGGAGAAGTCTACCTGTTCTCAGGTACAGTGGTGTAACCAATGGGTTAGAGGATGGACATAACTGGGCTCAGCTCTAACTAAACGAGCGGAGGTTCATAGTAAGCTGGAAGTCGGATGGTACGAAGAACCAAAACACTGATGCATCTGTACACACCGTCATAGATACTGCACACACAAACAACCGGGGTGAAAGGAGAAGTCTACCTGTTCTCAGGTACAGTGGTGTAACCAATGGGTTAGAGGATGGACATAACTGGGCTCAGCTCTAACTAAACGAGCGGAGGTTCATAGTAAGCTGGAAGTCGGATGGTACGAAGAACCAAACCACTGATGCATCTGCAACACCGTCATAGATACTGCACACACAAATAACTGGGGCGAAGGGAGAAGTCTACCTGTTCTCAGGTACAGTGGTGTAACCAATGGGTTAGAGGATGGACATAACTGGGCTCAGCTCTAACCAAACGAGCGGAGGTTCATAGTAAGCTGGAAGTCGGATGGTACGAAGAACCAAACCACTGATGCATCTGCAACACCGTCATAGATACTGCACACACAAACAACCGGGGTGAAAGGAGAAGTCTACCTGCTGTCAGGCACAGCTGTGTAACAAATGGGTTAGAGATTAGATATAAGTGAGCTCAGGTCTAACCAAGCGAGGGGAGGGCTATAGTAAGCTGGAAGTCGGATGATACGAAGAACAGAACCACTGATGGATCTGCACACACCGTCATAGATACTGCACACACAAATAACTGGGGCGAAGGGAGAAGTCTACCTGTTCTCAGGTACAGTGGTGTAACCAATGGGTTAGAGGATAGACATAACTGGGCTCAGCTCTAACCAAATGAGCGGAGGTCCATATTAAGCTGGAATTCGGACAGTACGAAGAACCAAACCACTGATGCATCTGCACACACGGTCATAAATTCTGCGAGCTCGGACACATAAACTACTGAGGTGAAAGGAGAAGTCTACCTGTTCTCAGGTACAGTGGTGTAACCAATGGGTTAGAGGATGGACATAACTGGGCTCAGCTCTAACCAAACGAGCGGAGGTCCATAGTAAGCTGGAAGTCGGATGGTACGAAGAACCAAACCACTGTTGGATCTGTACACACCCTCATAGATACTGCACACACAAATAACTGGGGCGAAGGGAGAAGTCTACCTGTTCTCAGGTACAGTGGTGTAACCAATGGGTTAGAGGATGGACATAACTGGGCTCAGCTCTAACCAAACGAGCGGAGGTCCATAGTAAGCTGGAAGTCGGATGGTACGAAGAACCAAACCACTGTTGGATCTGCACACATCGTCATAGATACTGCACACACAAACAACCGGGGCGAAGGGAGAAGTCTACCTGTTCTCAGGCACAGCTGTGTAACAAATGGGTTAGAGATTAGATATAAGTGAGCTCAGGTCTAACCAAGCGAGGGGAGGGCTATAGTAAGCTGGAAGTCGGATGATACGAAGAACAGAACCACTGATGGATCTGCACACACCGTCATAGATACTGCACACAGAAACTGCATGTAAGTCTAGTTTTATAAACAACAATATCTATTTCACATAACGTTCGTGCCAGTTGTTTTCTACATTCAGATCTGCTGGTTTCTGAACAATACTGTTCAAGCTGTATGTCATGACAAAGACT
>JBAIZL010000002.1:191938041-192023041 GCA_036971475.1 Prosapia bicincta | reverse complement strand
GCGGCATCGGCCAGTAATGCGCGGCAATCGACTGCGCACCTCTCCCACAACAACCTCACTCGTTTTCGGGCGTCCGACGCCATTACCAGTTTATCCAGTGACATATAAACATGGCTACCTTGATAGAATCTCCCGCCAAGTGTAGGTTGCGAAGTGTCATTCGTTTCTTGCAAGCTGAAGGGTTATCCGCAACAGAAATTCACCGTAGAATGAAACGAGTATACGGTAAAAGCTTTATGAGTGACAGTGCAGTGCGTGATTGGTGTAGGAAATTTAAAGATGGACGAGTTGACATTCATGATGAAGGGGGCCAAGGACGAAAGTCGATCGCAAACGAAGACCTCGTTGAACGAGTTGACCAAAGTGTAAGAAGGAATCGGAGGTTTACGATTACAGAGCTATCCAATCAGTTTCCTGATATTTCAAGGTCGGGCTGACCTATTTACTATCGTAACTGATAAGTTAGGCTACAAAAAACTTTGTGCTCGATGGGTGCCGAAGATGTTGACTGATGACCACAAAGCTCGGCGAATGGCGTCAGCAAGGTCTTTTCTGAATCGTTACGAAGCTGATGGCGATGATTTTTTGAACAAAATCGTGACAGGAGATGAGACATGGGTTCTGTACGACACCCCAGAAACGAAATAGCAGTCCCAACAATGGATGCATTCAAACTCTCCAAACAAACCCAAAAAAATCAAAAAAACGTTCAACAACAGAAAGATTATGGCCACCGTGTTTTGGGATCAAAAAGGTGTTTTGCTTGTGGAGTTTTTAGAGCCGGGAAAACAATCAATGCGGAAGGATACTGTGGTACGTTACAACGTTTGCGGAGAGCTATCCAGAACAAAAGGAGAGGAATGCTCACATCAGGAGTTGTGCTCATTCATGAAACGCCCGTCCTCACAGTGCTGCTTTGACGAAACGTCTTCTTGACGGGTTTAAATGGGACGTTTTTGACCATCCGGCGTATAGCTCTGATTTAGCGCCGAGCGACTATCACCTTTTCCCGGAACTGAAGATGATGCTAGGAGGGCAGAGCTTCCGAACCGACGACGCGCTGCAAGTCGCCGTGAAAACCCATCTCAAATCACTGGCGGCAAACGTCTATGAAAGAGGTATTAAGAAGCTTGTACACATGTATGAAAAATGCCTCAATTTAAAAGGCGATTATGTTGAAAAGTAACTAATAATGTACCTAACTCTTGATAATAAATTTATTTAATTACTCTCACTAGTTTTATTTTTATACCACATCGGAAGTTGATGAAAAAACAGCCCTCGTGTATATATATATATATATATATATATATATATATATATATAATATTATAAAGTCAGGCTTGCCTATATACTGTTCCATTATTGTTCTTCCTACTTTAAACTATGCATGTTGCCTGTTTATTCTCCACAAGAAGCATCGAGGCTATCGGACCACCTCTCTTCTATAGGTTGGCTTTATTCCTCTTCTCTTCGGTGTCTTATCTCCGGCAATTTTCTCCACTTTCGTTATTCTATTGTGTTAATATCTCTTTCTTCCTCGGCTTCCTTTATTCACACCATCTGTATTGCATGTCATCTTTATTCCTTCACTCGTACTATGTCTAGTATGATTTTATTCCATATCTTCGTTTCTTTTGGTTCTATGTGCTTTACCAGTTTCCTGCTTTATTCCAACATTATGTATCCTGCATAAGATGTAACATCTTTTCGTCTTCCTATTTTTCTCTACAGTTCATCATAACGGGTCTCATCAATACGGTATATACCCTCATTTTTAACCTCGTTTTCAATCTCTCTTATATTGTCGCTGCGGCACCCGTATTTATGTTCGCTTTGTTCATTTCTTTCTTTGTTTACTTCCTTTTCCGTTGTCCTTCTTCTGGATGGTATTACTTTCAGATAATCTATTTCTATGATCTGTTCTGTTAGTTAGCGCTTAATCCTTAACAGTCATTATAGTGGTTTTCTGTATCAATTTCCATCGCGACGTTTTTGCTGCAGTAAGAACGTTCTGTTATGATTTTTGCCCGCTTTCTTTACTTTCGCTGTTTTCCATCTTCTTGTAGCAGTAGATTTGATTTATCTAATTTCGTAAACGTAAAGTCTCTACAGCTCCCAGTTCTACCAACATAACAATATACAATGTATTTATTTTTCAAACTATCTTCTTCAGCATTGATTCTGCTTCTGAATTCATTTGCCGTCCGTTTTCTAGAGATGATTCCTATTTTTAACTATAAAAAAAAGTAGAATAAAAATCCTTTTGCAAACTGTAATAAGTAACAAGTAATAAAATTTAAAGTCAATTACAACTTAGGTCAACAAAGAAAAGTTATATTTTAGTTAGCCTACATTTTATTAAATGATTACAATTAATATACATATGTATATGACATAATCACAATAATATGTGGCAAAATTGAAAGCGAAATAAATTAATTAAATTTAAATTTAATTAATGAATCAATATTAGAAAAAATTGTTTTAACACCAAGTGTCAACTACTACAAGCTTAAAAATGTACTTGGACTTTCTCCTTCTTTCTCTTTAGCTTTTTTCTGTGTCTCTACCTTTCTTTCAGTTTGCAGATTTTCTTCGCATCCCGGTTTGCCCCTTTCTATCTGTCCTAGTGCCTCCTTCTCGCCTAGTCCTAGTAGGGTCCTGGCCGCCAATGCCTCCTTCTCGCCTAGTCCTAGTAGGGTCCTGGTCGCCAATGCCTCCTTCTCGCCTAGTCCTAGTAGGGTCCTGGCCGCCAATGCCTCCTTCTCGCCTAGTCCTAGTAGGGTCCTGGTCGCCAATGCACCCTTCTCGCCTAGTCCTAGTAGGGTCCTGGTCGCCAATGCTCCCTTCTCGCCTAGTCCTAGTAGGGTCCTGGTCGCCAATGCCTCCTTCTCGCCTAGTCCTAGTAGGGTCCTGGTCGCCAATGCCTCCTTCTCGCCTAGTCCTAGTAGGGTCCTGGTCGCCAATGCCTCCTTCTCGCCTAGTCCTAGTAGGGTCCTGGTCGCCAATGCCTCCTTCTCGCCTAGTCCTAGTAAGGTCCTGGTCGCCAATGCACCCTTCTCGCCTAGTCCAAGTAGGGTCCTGGTCGCCAATGCCTCCTTCTCGCCTAGTCCTAGTAGGGTCCTGGTCACCAATGCCTCCTTCTAGCCTAGTCCTAGTAGGGTCCTGGTCGCCAATGCCTCCTTCTCGCCTAGTCTTAGTAGGGTCCTGGTCGCCAATGCCTCCTTCTCGCCTAGTCCTAGTAGGGTCCTGGTTGCCAATGCCTCCTTCTCGCCTAGTCCTAGTAGGGTCCTGGTCGCCAATGCCTCCTTCTCGCCTAGTCCTAGTAGGGTCCTGGTCGCCAATGCACCCTTAGGCTTCAGGACCAGGACATTAGACTACAGTTATGTAGAATCATGAGGTAGTTGTTTTTAGTTACGTCGCAATTTCGCTCTTATCTTTGTGTCTTACGCGGCGTATGGACTAAAGGTAGGCCTATTTACCTTGGCGGCTTTCGTTCGTTTTTCGTCCCTTTCCCTTATCTTTATTTCTCCATTCCTTTTACAAAAACACTCACTAACATATTCTCTTACTTCTGTTCCAAACATTATGGCACGAAACGTTTGGTCACGCAGAAGAGTATTTTTAAGTGGAACCGTTAGAATTAAGATCATGCTAAAGGTAGGCCTATTTACCTTGGCGCCTTTCGTTCGCTTTTCTTCCCTTTCCCTCATCTTTATTTCTCCATTCCTTTCACAAAAACACTCACTAACATATTCTCTTACTTCTGTTCCAAACATTATGGCACGAAACGTTTGGACACGCAGAAGAGTATTTTTAAGTGGAACCGTTAGAATTAAGATCATGCTAAAGGTAGGCCTATTTACCTTGGCGCCTTTCGTTCGCTTTTCTTCCCTTTCCCTCATCTTTATTTCTCCATTCCTTTCACAAAAACACTCACTAACATATTCTCTTACTTCTGTTCCAAACATTATGGCACGAAACGTTTGGTCACGCAGAAGAGTATTTTTAAGTGGAACCGTTAGAATTAAGATCATGCTAAAGGTATGCCTATTTACCTTGGCGCCTTTCGTTCGCTTTTCTTCTCTTTCCCCCATCTTTATTTCTCCATTCCTTTCACAAAAACACTCACTAACATATTCTCTTACTTCTGTTCCAAACATTATGGCACGAAACGTTTGGTCACGCAGAAGAGTATTTTTAAGTGGAACCGTTAGAATTAAGATCATGCTAAAGGTATGCCTATTTACCTTGGCGCCTTTCGTTCGCTTTTCTTCTCTTCCCCCCATCTTTATTCCTCCATTCCTTTCACAAAAACACTCACTAACATATTCTCTTACTTCTGTTCCAAACATTATGGCACGAAACGTTTGTTCACGCAGAGGAGTATTTTTAATTGGAACCGTTAGAATTAAGATCATGTTATGTTATATAAATTAACAACCTGTTCTAAATAATCGCCGTGAACAAGTTGGCCTCTAACAGGCTTTATTTTGCTTTCTTGTGACCTAACCGGATACTTTGTAGCTATATAATATAGTATAACATAATGTTTTGTTTTATAACATAAATAATGATTTTTAATAGTACAGTTTTATTATTGCCAATTCTTTGTAACTACAATCTTATTGTTATTCTTTCCTTCTATTAGTTCGCACACTCCTTATATTGATACATTTTCATACCTTAATTAAATACTTTTAATTCATTCACTAAAGTTAAAATATATATTTTTTTAACTTGCAGTGGATGACTCTTAATGTTAATACAGTGTTTTCAAATATTAATTTATTAGTTAAATTTAATAATGAATAATTTAAGTTTATTACTTTTTTCCTAATATTATTTCATTAATTAAATTTAATAAATATAGGAGACAACTGTTCACAAAAGGAACAAAGTATGCAATGGATATGTTAGTTTATTTACAATAATTGTAGGTATTTAATAATAACTAGAATAAAATTTGTCTTTGTTGATTCAAGTAGGAATTGACTTTAAAAAATGTTTTTTTTTATATTACATGTTTTTCGAAATAAATTAGATAAATGTCCACTTACAGTACACAAAACACTGTCAGGTCAGGTGACTAACTAACGGTGAGGATATTTGACACAGAGGTATGATTCCGATTGTGGACACAGACTGCAGCGACAAATCGGCGGCGTGCAGCCTGAGTTCACATCGCTCTTCTGGAAGCACTAGGGTGAAGTCTAGGTTAACAATGGACATTTTATTTAACCCACATGGCCACGTTAGCGTAGTGCTAGCCACACTACTACCCAAGTAAAACTCATCCCTGTCTCTCCTACACCGTGCCACATGGTGTAAAAATGACGAAATATTATTGTTATAGGTTTTTAATAGTGCATGTGTGTTTAAATTATATGATTTCCATAATCTATTTTTCATTTCTAATAACTTTTGTCGGTTTTTTAGGTGATTTTGGAATTTGGGGAGATTGCACTTTTTGGTGTTAGTACATTCTGGAATCATTTCTTTTCTGGGTAAGTGTTTAAACCATGTTTACGAAACAAGAACGTTCTTTTTTAAGAGCTTTCAAGTCTCCACGAATATGTTACGTCATCGCTGACCTCTAATGGTTCGTATTTGATGTATTCAATTCATTAATATGTATAAACCTATAGACGACTTAGTGTTCGGGTTTATAACTGTGTGAATATATTCGAACTAAATGACGGTAATTCAGTGTGATGTCAACAGTGATATTAACGATTGGATGTAAATGTTCTCGCTGGGCGATAAAATACCCGTGCAGGGGAAATTTAAACTACTTTCGCATGGTAATACATATGATAAACCTACGCATATGGCATTAAAGAAGACAATTTTCTCTTTGACCTGAAGTTCTCAAAAACCGAGTTTAAATATAATCCTTAATTTGTTTATATTTCAAAACTTACTTTCATTGTATCATAACGAAATAAGTTTCTTGAATAAATATCTAAAAGCTTCCCATAGTATACTCGGCACAGGTCAGGTAGAGCCTGGACCCGGGGTTCCCTTTGGCCACCCCTAATGAATCCTTCCCCTATTCGACACCAGCCTGCAGCTGTTTCGCCAGTCAACCATCTACTGATTATGTTATTAAGAGGATTATGTGTTTTCAATCCTTCTCTTCACACTCTCCTTATATATATATATATATATATATATATATATATATATATATATATATATATATATATATATATATAATTAATAGTAAATAATGAATGTAAAGAAACGAATTTACAAATTACATATAAAACTGATAATAAAATTAAAAATTTAATAAACAATAACAAAAATCAAAATAATATGCATGAAGGAAATGGAGTATGGAGTATATAATATAACATGTCAAATTTGTAATAAATTATATGTAGGACAAACAAAAAAGGAATTAAAAGAAAGATTCAAAGATCATTTAAACGCTTATATCAAACCAAACATATACAAATAAAATTTAGCTACGCATTGTATTAATAATGGGCACGAGTTTCCGGAAATAGAAAATATGAAATTAATAAAAGAATTAAATAAAGGATTAAAAATGAATATATTTGAAACATTGGAAATTTATAGGCATAAAGTTAAAGACAAATTAATTGATGAACAAATTCAAGTGAGATCAAGGCACCAAACTATTTATAAGATCATTGATGTTATAGAAAAAATTACATAAAGTGCAATACTTATAAACATATGGTCGTTTGTAGCACATATGATTTAATTTTGTAAACATATTTTATTAGATAATTATTTTCCTGAAGATGCTGGTACTATTTTATCGGCGAAAAGCTTTGAATAAATATATTCATTAAAAGTATTCTTGTTTTTAAAATATTTTAAATTTATTAATTATATGTGTGTGTGTGTGTGTGTGTGTGTGTGTGTGTGTGTGTGTGTGTGTGTGTGTGTGTGTTTGTGTGTGTGTGTGTGTGGTTCAAATTTTTAATCTTTCATAAAATACTTTTATTCATTCGTTCAAGTTCAAATAAATTTGTTTAAAACTTGTAATGGATGACATTTGATGTTGATACAGTTTTTTCAAATATTAATTCATTAATTAAACTTAATTAATTTTAGTTTTATATGGAAGAAAAAATTTTCACAAGGGGCAAAGTATGCCATAAAGTTATTTCTTCCCATTTGGATTAAAATAAGTGGTAACATGATTTCATAACACAGCTGATTTTATGTTATAGGTTATGTGGTAGAACAGCTGTTTTAACGCATAAGATATATTACTTTATATCAATTGTAATTATAATTACTTAATATAAAGTAAATCAAGAAAATAGTTTTGTTGAATTTACTTTAAAAATGTTTTGTTTATATTACTTGTTTATAAAACATATGATTATTTTCAACATTTGTTTGAAGCCTACTGAAAGCGTTATGAAAAAGTGTACCAAACACGACTCTTCGGCGTTTAAAATTAAGTAGGTAAGGAAAGCGAATACACATTTCTTAATTAGCAGCTTTTATGCGTTAATTTAAAAACATAATAACCTATAGCCGAATTAAATATATTATACATAACATTTAAACAGCTTTCAAATAACCTATGAAAATAATATTAGGGTTATAAACAAAATTATATCCTCATTGTTAGGGGACTCGGCAAAATAGCTGCTGACCGGTTCAGCTCCAGGGCTCACGCCAGAACTATACAGAGTATAAAATTAATAACGTGTAACTCTATCGCGCATCTTGTTTCCAAAGGATAAAAACCAGGGTATATTCGAATCTAACGCTACCGTACGTGTTGTTTTGTATCCTCTTAGAACTAGCGAAATATCCCAGATCTATATAAGTCTAAGATAGGTGAAGACTTATATATCTATAAGAGGTGAAGAGAAGTTATGTCAGACACTGGTGACAGACGTGAATAAAATGTGTAGTTTATTGGCTATTTATAGGTTAAAAATTTGTTTAACGAATTCAAGCTAACTTGGATTAGCATATATATTGTATTATGAATTATCATTATATAGAATTTGTTATACTGTAATAAGATTTATCAAAGTATAATTAAAGTCTTTAATAAATGATATTTTATCGTGTTTCTTTGATATTCATATCATACCCGCGCAACCAGATGAGAATCTTACGTTAGAAGTGCTTCCCTGAGCCTAAACCTTACGCCTGTCGGTGTGTATAATACAAAATGTATAACTGAGGCTGTTTGCCATAGTTTGGGGCATCCCCGCAATGTTCTAATGTTAAGTATAATACGTGTTAATTTGTTAATTGTGCAAAAAAAAGTTTTTGTCTTTAATACTTGATTGGGGATAGTTTTGGTTTGGTATCATGGTTTTTCAGCTTACTGGTATCAGCTGTTAGAGATTAACACTTTTTTGCCGATTGTGGTCCCGGTTCTAGCGAGCTGCCTCCGTCTCACGGCGCTTGCTGTTAGTATATCTACCGTGAGGGCATATCCTACCTATCGTAAAATATTACCCATGTAGTCTACCAAACCGGAGAATCAGGATAGTGAAAATCCTGGCAAAAAAGAAACCCTGCCAGGAAAAATCCTGCGACAGACCGTGCAGAAACCCTGGGGGTAATTATTCCACTGTGGCATTAAATGTGCATTTTACCACAACTCCCGTAACTCGATCCCTTAAAGAATGAGGGTGACCTACTCTGGCTATATCCGCCCCAACTGTGCTATAACATTTGTACCACATGCGCCAAAATAAACAGTACTGAAACAGTTCTAAGATTTTATTTGATTTCATTTTATTTTATTTACATACTTTTACAAACACATGCAAGTAAAAAGAACTCGAGCTCTTTATGACCTTCGTTCAATTTAAGGCAACACTTGCACCGTTCTTGAAGGTTTTCCAGTTGGGCGACCTGAAAAGGTCTTCCGGTGAGTCAGAACACTATCTCATCTTCGAAAGTGTGCATCAAACTTGGCCCACCCGCACGCCCAAAATCTAAATGGGCGAAAATAATCATCTACGATAAATGTGTTCACTGCAGTAGCTAACACCATATCAACAAAAACTAACCTCAAATGAAATACGTCAACACGAATACGCGGCAACAATCAAAAGTCGGCACAGCTGATCGAGAAGGCAACTCTCAGTTATTGCGTTTCGAGCCCAAGGTTGAGCATTGCTCTGAGGACTGGCAACACATGGTGACGCACACCCTGCGGACTCACGCACATTTGTAAGCGGAGCGGCCGGAGTCCTATATATTAATTAACGACGGACAATTTAACGTCTTGATATCGGTATAAATCATGAGCAAGGTTAATATTTATGTGCTACGTTAATATAACCAATAATTACGTACGCTATAAAGTGCTTAGGTCGAAAAGAAGTAGGCTGATTTTCTTGAGTAAGCTTTAAAAAATCTGTAACTTTAAGGTTATTTTAGTCTTGTCAATCAATGTGTAGCTAAACATGTAAATAAGTCTGTCATTTTTAAAACATGTTTTGAACGTTGACTCTTTCTTTACCCCTTAGTATTAAAGCTCTTGTCCGAAGTGTCTGGGGGTGTTGCTAGATAGAAGTGTAACTCACTTATTGGTAATAATTTTAAAATATATACAAACACATTGTACATTACGTTCACAATATTTGAGTGTCAAGCTTATCTGTGATCACAAGCATCATTTATCTTGAAGTGATTCGGTTAACCTACATCTGTTACAATGTTCTATATATTTGTACATGGTGGCCTATATAATTCGTCTTTTATCATCTCCGATATTTTCGTCTTCTTCATCTTTGTCGTTCATAGGTCTTCTTTCGTGTTTTCTTATCTCAGTACGTATTCGAATTCGTCTTTTTTGTTGCATTCTTTCTCTTTTCCTGGTCTTTCTACTTTTAACAAAAGACTAAAAGCTCAAGACCCTTGATCTTTTCTTTCTTGTCTTGATCTTTTCTGGCACTAATACATTTCTTTTCTTTGATTGGTGTCTGATCTTTTCTGGTAATTGAACACTAGTTAATTTAATAGTTGAGTTAACCGACGTTCCACCCAGTAACAGTTTAACTAATGACAATTATCAGAACTGAAACATGTTACTATTACAATTACGTTCCAAAGGAATAATTGGCTCAAAATATTCATCCTTGGCTGATTGCTTATTGCTATATAGAAAAGCTCTGTCTACCTGGAGGCAGGGTCGCTTCGTTGGCGGTTATTTAGGTGATAACTTCTTCCCAGTGTACACAAAATGAGATTAATAATTGATTTCGCGTCACGCTATTTCTAAAACGCGTACCTTACACTATATACCTTACAACATATGATTTCATGTAACAGCTGGTTTTGTATTATAGGTTGTGTTGCAGAACAGCTTTTTTACACGTAGGCTATTTTTAAATAGTTTTGATAAGTTGATAAATATATTAATTTATTTAAATTGGGACAAATCTCAATACAAATTATTCAATATAATAATAATTTAAGTAATTTTAATGCAATTTTTGAACGGAAAACATTTTTAGGCCCGTCTTATACTTTTTAAAGAAGTTATTTGAAATGTTGATAAAAAAATGTGTAAACATCTAATAAATGATTATTATTAGCATTTATTTTATTATTAACTACAATAAATATTAGTCTTTATTAAATGCATTCCTCAAATAAAGATGTAAAATTTAAAAGGAAAATGTGTAAATTCATATTTTCGGCGTTTTCGTTGGAAGTTTGTAGCGAAACTATTAGCTCTATTTAGTTATCACTTCTGTCGGGACTCCACCGATTGCCAGAACCAAATTTTTTTATTATTTTTAACACCAGGACAAAGCGAGCATAATTTTGTGCTTTATTATTTACAGTCATTTTGGTTTCGGTTTGCTGTTTTTCTTCAGTTAGTTATGTTTATTTATTCGTTATTTTTACATGTGTTTGTGATAGCATCACTGAGGATGTGACATAATGTCATTGAAACACGTTTGAGATTCAAGTTTTTATAATTGTGAGTTGTGTATATTCCTGGTGTTTTTATAACCTTAACTCATAAGCCAGCTCGAATATTGTTTACACTTGTAATAATATTTAGTTCAATTAAAGACTTTTAATGGTGTTGCTATTGCCTGAGCTTGCTCGACAAGGAATTGATCTACTATTCTACATCCTATATTTAATTCCATTTTACACTTCATCTTTTCCAGTGATCAGCTGTTTAGCACTATTAACATGTACAGCGAATGCAGTTAGTCACTTGAAATAAAAATGTGCGGTAGTTGTGTCACAGAAGGGGCAATTATCGATACAGCACGCGGATGACTGCGCGTAACTTCTCCTCCTCCGTTATGGAGATACTCTACAGTGACGTCACATCTACTGAATGTGTTCTGCTGTGCAAGTTTAAAGTTTATCGAAGGATAAAACGTGTTATAAAACTAAATATTGTTGTTTTATATATTGTTTTATTATGTTTGGGATCGGGATGGTCGATATTTTCTGTCACGGTGACTTGTCACTGATATTCGTTTGTCGCTGGTGTTACCAGTAACAAAATATGGAAAATACCAGTTTCAGTGACAATGGATCGTTCGGAAGTTGCCTACTGTGATTGGGCAAAACGTCGTATTCACTGGATGAAACGGCTGTCATTGGTTGATTTGTCGCTGTCGCTGGCTCTGCTGTCACCGCTCGGCTCACGGCGCCGATTATCGTGCAGTGCCGTATGTGTGTGTGTGTGTGTGTGTGTGTGTGTGTGTGTACGCGCGCGCTCGTGTGTGTGTGTGTGTGTGTGTGTGTGTGTGTGTGTGTGTGTGTGTGTGTGTGTGTCTGTGCCTCTGCCTGTGCGTGTGCGTGTGCGCGCGCGTGTGTGTGTGTGTGTGTGTGTGTGTGTGTGTGTGTGTGTGTGTGTGTGTCCGAACTGTATTAGAAATAAGGTTTTCAACCTTCATAAAAATACAGTAATCTGTAATAGTTATAACGTTTTACCCCAGACTGGAAAATCTAAAACACTGTCTTTATATATAAATGGCACTTATGTAAGTTATTGAACCAATCGGTCGGTAGGTCGAAATAAAATATTCAAATGGTCACACCGCTGCGAACACATATGAAACTCAACCTAAAACGTATTTGGGGTTAATTGGTTTCATTTCTTCGGGCTGATGTAATTGATTTAGACGCAGTATTCCATAACCTTCGGCTCTGGCCGAGCGGGTTTGGGGAGGCCTTGAGACCACGCCAAACTGGAAGTTGAGGAAATGGTCCTAGTTTTCGGACGCTGGTTTGTCCTTGATTGCGCGCCAAGGTCGAATACGTTGCTGTTTTTTGTTCGTTTTCAGCATATAATTGCTGTTTTTACTAACTTGGATTTGATTTGAATGGATAGCTAGTGTTAACTTTGGCTTAATATAACTTTATTTGCCAGATTTAAAATACATTGTGAAGTGGATTTAAAAAAAATTAAACCAGGGTATTATTTCATTGTTGGATTTCTTCTGTTTTTTGTTTTTGTATTCTGTTATTGGTATTATCATTGTAACGTTTTATCTGCTTGTGTTGCTATTATTTCATTTTTTTATAGTATTTGTTTATTTGGTTCATCTGTATATAATTTTTGTTGTGATCTTCTTTTGCTTTTCTTCTTGATAGTTTTATTGATTTCATCGAAGCTTAGCTGGTTGTCAATTTGGCTTAATACATCTTAATCTGTCAGATTTAAAGATCATTGTGGGTTTAAGAAGTGGGTTTGATAAATAACTAATTTATGTATTTGTTAACTGAAATATTTGGCGAAGCTAATTTTAATTGAGAATATTTCTTCCATATTGATTTTAATTTTTTTTTAAAGCTATAAAACTAATTAATGTAGTTTGATAGTACAAATAAATAATATAATAAAAAATGAACGGAAAATTTTATCAATTGTTAAAATAAATTGTAGGCTTGTTTCAAATATATTATTATGCAAAGCAAAGGAAATTAATCTGTCGTATTTCCTAACGAACAAAGTAGGTTCACATTTATAGCAATATTTCATGAAGGAAATTTCTTCAATAATATGTATCTTGTCAGCAACTAAATAATAGGGAACGCCACTGATATGAGCGGATAATATTGAAAGCCCTGACGCTGATAACAAAAGATTGTATAGGGGCGAGATTGGGGACATCATTATATTGTCAAGGGTGGTTGTTTACAAATGGCAGTTTGTTTTGGGAGGTACAGTCGCTAACAATAGAAGATTGTGTTGATAGAGCTGGTTGCTGAAAATGGCAGTTTTTTGGGAGGTACAGTCGCTAACAATAGAAAATTGTGTTGATAGTGTTGGTCGCTGAAAATGGCAGTTTGTTTTGGGAGGTACAGTCGCTAACAATAAAAAAATGTGTTGATAGGGCTGTTTGCTGAAAATGGCAGTTTATTTTGGGAGATACAGTTGCTAACAATTGAAAACTGTGTTGATAGTGGTGGTTGCTGAAAATGGCAGTTTGTTTTGGGAGATACAGTCGCTAAAAAATAGAAAATTTTGTTGATAGTGTTGGTCGCTGAAAATGGAAGTTTGTTCTAGGAGATACAGTCTCTAACAGGAGATTGTTTTGGGAGGTCTGGGGAAATGTGTGTGTAACGTAGGTGGGATTCTGTAATTAATAAAGTATCCAAGTAAGAACCTATGTTTAAAAAAATATATGAGCCTAGTTTGTGGGTACAGACAATAATTAAATAATAATACCAACTCAATGTCAGTAACTTATCCCTCAAACCCGTTTCAATAACAAATTAATCATCATCGGTGAGCTATAAGTAATAACTAATCATAATTTAGAGTTTTAGGTTAAATATTGTCTTAGCAACACTCAGTGATGATGACGAGTCTGTCATTGAAGCTCGTTTGAAGAATAAATTATTGATTTTGAATTGGACTTCATCATTTACTTCATATTTTTAGTTAGAGGTGTTTTTTTAGAAATAGATTTTCAACAGTTCATTTTGTTTCAAAGCAAGCAAACAAACCAGACATATTATGTTTTTCTTGTTGTAAAAAACCGTAAAAAGATAACTTTTATCGTCGCTGACGGTTTTTTACGCATAAACAAGGATAAGCGTGGTTTTCTGCAGGACTTTCGGTTGTTATTAAATTTGTTAAATATTTGTTATTAAATTTTAAATCTGAGAGCACATAATTTTTTTTCCATCAAGAGCCACGCGGCAATTAGCGGCTAGCTTAATTATTAATTAATTGCGTAAATAATTAACAGCTTGTTAGGGTTTGTATCAAATTCAGTTATGGTGTGAACATTTTAATTGGTAATGGATTATAGACTTTGTGCTTTAACTAATCCCCCTGTGAAAATTCATAATGTTCTACGATCTTCCTGTATGCACATCTCGATGGTGTTGGGAACAGATTTATTGGTAAGGTGGATGCAGAAGGAAAGAGGCACGGAGTGATTAAGAGATTTGGCGGTCGAAGAGATAGACAAGCTCGACAGAAAACAGAGGGCTACACAGTTTCATAGAGGGTTCTATGTGCTTGTGATCCTGGAGAACTCCTAAAAGCTATCACCAAGGGAACTGAAGTAGTTCCAAGGCCTGCTTTGTATTGGGAGGAAGACAACGGATAGCATGGATCTTGGAACAGTTGTCAGGTAGAAAGGCTGTAGGCTAGTTCACTGACTCTATGGCGTCACAATGGAGCAGTGGACGAAACAGCTTAGCGGTTTTCCGTAAGATATTTTTATTAAAATTTGTGAATCTGTTATCGCAACACGGAAGATCCTTCGTCGAGACGTCAATACTGATCGGAATGGAGTGGCTCGTAGCCGAAACACGTTGATAAGGTGGAATGAGACGTTCTGAACAGGAAATATAACAAACACGGCCACCAGGGTCTCAAAGCACCGCGAAGATGCCTGAAAGCATTGCTCCAGCAGTTTGTCCCGAGTTGCGGGTGGAAACCTGTATTCAAGTGGACGGGACACCCCATGAGTGACAGGTTTCCAGAAATGACTTGTTCTACCAAAAGGTATGTTTTTGACCTTACATTGTATAACAATAAAACATTCCCTGACGCTGATAACAGTAGATTATGTAGAGGGTGAGATTGGGGACAATGTTATGTTCTCAAGGTTGGTTGATTACAAATGGTAGTGTGTTTCGGGATGTACAATCGCTAACAATAGAAGATTGTGTTGATTGGGGTGGTCGCTGAAAATGGCAGTTTTTTGGGAGGTACAGTCGCTAACAATAAAAGATTGTATTGACATAGCTGTTTGTTGAAAATGGCAGTTTTTTTGGGAGGTACAGTCGCTAACTATAAAATATTATGTTGATAGGGCTGGTCGCTGAAAATGGCAGTTTTTGGGAGGTACAGTCGCTAACAATAAAAGATTGTATTGACATAGCTGTTTGCTGAAAATGGCAGTTTGTTTTGGGAGGTACGGTCGCTAACTATAAAATATTATGTTGATAGGGTTGGTTGCTGAAAATGGCAGTTTTTGGGAGGTACAGTCGCTAACTATAAAATATTATGTTGATAGGGCTGGTCGCTGAAAATGGCAGTTTTTGGGAGGTACAGTCGCTAACTATAAAATATTATGTTGATAGGGCTGGTCGCTGAAAATGGCAGTTTTTGGGAGGTACAGTCGCTAACTATAAAATATTATGTTGATAGGGCTGGTCGCTGAAAATGGCAGTTTTTAAGAGGTACAGTCGCTAACAATAAAAGATTGTATTGACATAGCTGTTTGCTGAAAATGGCAGTTTGTTTTGGGAGGTACAGTCGCTAACTATAAAATATTATGTTGATAGGGTTGGTTGCTGAAAATGGCAGTTTTTTGGGAGGTACAGTCGCTAACAATAAAAGATTGTATTGACATAGCTGTTTGCTGAAAATGGCAGTTTGTTTTGGGAGGTACAGTCGCTAACTATAAAATATTATGTTAATAGGGTTGGTTGCTGAAAATGGCAGTTTTGTTTTGGGAGATGACTTGTTCTAACAAATAGAATGTTTTGACCTTACATTCTATAACAATAAAACAAGTAGTATAAAAAAATTAAGTAAATTCCTACTGAGGTTAAGAAAGACAAAATTTATCATTGTTTGTTTTTTCCAGTTTGTTTATTTTATCCGTTTCATTCATTTTTAACCTTACAGCATTATTTATGATATTTTGTGGTAACCATGGCAACAGTTTAAGGTTGTATAATGGAGGTTACGACAACAACCAGATTGGGGAAAAATTCATATAGGCTACGTCTTTGAGAAATTCATTTCTTGGTATTGGAAAGTTTGCGCAGCGCTACAGCGCGCTAGATTTTGAACATGAAGATTCATAAATCGAATTTGGATAGATCCCCGAATTTTTATCATTTAATTATTAAATAAATATTTGGAAAAAACTTTAACATCAATTGTTATCCACTATAGGTTTAAAAAAATGTATTTGAACTTGTTTGGATGAATAAAAACGTATTTTATTAACGATTGAAAATTTGTACACGATATATATAAGGAGAGCGTGAGCTAATAGAAGTAATTTAATATTTCACAATTTAATGTAGTGCTCTCCATTTTAAAACTCTCCATTCCTGTTAGTCACCCTGCATCAAACCACCAATAGGAGAGCTACGTTGGAATAACACGTGACCATTGCACAGAAAACGGTAAAGCTCAAAAGCGCGGTCACTCCTGTCCGACTACTCGAATTACTGAAAACAAAACATAAATAGCTAGAATATTGTGCACAATTGGTTTATTTTGTTTTCCAAGTTGCGTCTCAAAGCATGACTTTTTTTTTTTTCAACTTTGAATATGTTTAGTGTTTGGGCGTTTAATATAAGGTGGTAAATCCTCTAACGTTACCCTACGTTATAAACATTTTTGTGTTGGCAATTTTGCTTATGAGTTTTATCGCCATACAGCAGAGTATTTCCCGTCGTAATGTGTCCAAAAAATATTATGCTAATTGTCTAATTTTGTTATACTACCTTAATTAATCTACTTCTATTTAAGCAAGGAAAGTAATGTACATTGTTTTACAAGCAAATTCTATATTTTATACATTATCTATAAATCCTTGTTTACTTATTTTGCAAATATGTACTTTATCTACGTAACACAATATCTAGTAAACATTTGTGCCGAGAAAATTACTGTGAGATTTTTTTACTACGACCATATGTTTATAAGTATTGCACTTTATGTAATTTTTTCTATAACATCAATGACCTTATAAATAGTTTGGTGCCTTATAAGGTCATTGATGTTATAAAAAAAATTACATAAAGTGCAATACTTATAAACATATGGTCGTTTGAAGCACATATGATTTAATTTTGTAAAAATATTTTATTAGATAATTATTTTACTGAAGATGCTGGTACTTATTTTATCGGCGAAAAGCTTTGAATAAATATATTCATTAAAAGTATTCTTGTTTTTGAAATATTTTTAATTTATTAACTATATTACAAGAAAACATATCACCATATTTAATGTAAATTATATATATATATATATATAGTTTCCATTTACTAAAGATGAATAGAACGTTTCTTTACTTCGTTAAGTAATTTGTCATTAAATCTACAATAAAATCAATACTTGAATTTAAAAGTTATAAAAATGGCAACAGTACGCGGGATTTTTTTTCTTCTGGATTTGCACTTCCATAGCCCAAGTATAATTATTATAACAAAATCAAGGCTCGATAAGCCCCGACACACAATCAAAAAGCTTTTATAATTACGAAAATTAAAATATAAGCTTTGAAAATTCATTTTAACAATTAGAATTTTTAATTGTAAATACATATACAATAATCCTAATTAAAATAGCTATACGGAAACTGCGTACCTTTATTAGCAACTGGGTAATACTTCAAGTAAATACCATTATCCTAAATATCAATAAAATATTTTAATGTAAAGTGGTGAACAAGCTGTACAGGAGCAATGTAACCGCGCGCACATACAGCTTCTTTTCAAGTAATAAGGGAGACAAGGAATCCGACTCAGGCCCTCAAAATTGGTATCACATGAAGCACCAGTTATTCTGCTGTAAAGATATTTAAAACATTTATCTTTTTGGCCAGGAATTAGGTATAAATACTCCACTGTGCTCCGTACAGAATTTCGTTATAGTACGAGTGTGAATATTTACAAACTAGACAGTGGTTTGGAGTTTCATCGGTTTGCAAAATTATAATTTTTAATAAAAAGTACTTAGCTTAAAATTCGGGTCTTTTCTATTATACGATCTTAAAATATTTTCCTAACCTAACATAATCTAACTTTCATTTTATAGATAATGTTATCAGTTGAGGTGAGAAAAAAGCTTTTATATTACTATGTTTTCATAGAAAATATTTTTAGCCATGCGGTCGTATAATAGAAAAGACCCTAAAATTCCAGAACCTCGGTATAACGGGCCCCATTAAACCGGACGTCGCTTATTTTGTGCTGTTTTTTTAAGTAGATCACACCACCCAGCAGCACCGCCAACAGCTGCTGTCATGGAAGTTAATTATTATTTTTATCGTGTCTCCTTTCTAATCAGTTTTTACCCCTTTTTAATTGCATTTAAACAACTTTAAAGATAGGACACCGATTTTTCTTTACAACAGACACACCTCAGGCCCAATTACTACGTTATAATGGAGTTCCACTGTATTAAAATACAAAGATGCGACATGAAGCTAGAGGCGCCGTCTTTCTCTAGGCATGCAGTAAGCAATACATACTAGTTGAACGTACTTAGACTTAAAATGCTCGGAAAGGCGCAGTGAGAAGTGACAGACAGCTTTACCCAAAGCTTGTCGACTATGGAGGTGTTTTTATGTGTATTGTAAATGAAGGGAGTTGATTTTCTTATTTTTCTTTTTAAGACGGTCAACGCGGTATGTCTATTGTCGCCTAAGCAGTACAGGAAATTATCGTGAACGGATAGGGGATATAGGGACGCGGTGGCATCACGTGTGTAGGATCGCGTGCCTATGTACTCACTATTGAGGTCGTGCAGAGCGAAATGTGGGATCATGGATGACTAAGGAAACGGTATAATGGATATAGTAATGTTAGAAGTAACAAACTAATGCGACACATACTAAACACAAATTCTTAGACACTTCTACGTAAGCAAGTTATATAAACAAAAAGAAATTTCAATCCATTCCTAGTTGGGACGGCAAAGAAAAAATTCATTTTAATTACTTTTTATTGAATAACTACAATTAATATAAACCAAGTAACTTAATCTCTACTTTAAAACAGCTTTTCTACCACACAACCTACAACATAAAATCAGCTGTTTTATAAAATCATATTATTTTAATCACTTATTTTAACACAAATGGGACGAAATAACTATATTGCATACCTTGCCTCTTTTGTGAAAAGTTGTTTCCCATATAATTTAAAATTAATGAATTAATATTTTTGAAAAACATTATTAGCATAAAATGTCATCCATTACAAGTTTTAAACAAATTTATTTTAACTTGAGTGGATGAATAAAAGTATTTTATTAACGATTGAAAATATGAACTACATACATATGAAGAAATAAGACATAATACAAATACAATAATAACTTATTGAATGTACAGTTCAAAGCTTTTCGTTGGCAAACAGTACCAACATCATCAGGAATACTATTCAGTAACTACTATTCAGGCAATCATGAGTATTCCTGATGATGTTGGTACTTTTTGCCAACGAAAAGGTTTAAACTGTACATTCAATAAGTTATTATTGTATTTGTATTTTGTCTTTATTAATACACAAAAATACAAATTGTAGTATATGAACATATATATATATATATATATATATATATATATATATATATATATATATTCTTGTTGAATAATAAAAAACAACTCAGGTTATTCAAATAAAAGAATTATTTAATAATTTATATTTTAAGAATAAAAATTAATAAATAATTCTTGTATTTGAATAACCTGAGTTGTGTGTGTGTATATATATATATATATATATATATATATATATATATATATATATATATATATATATATATATATATAAGAGGAGCGTGAAGTAATAGCAAGAATTGAATGAAGTTACGTAGAATAAAATATTGCAGAAAGCCATAAACTGTGTTTATTCGGCGTGTCTTGGACATTTTTTTACATGTAGCCTGGCTTAACCTTTCTCTTGCACGGACTGAGAAGGGACGGGCAACTCTGCGAATAAATATTTGAAAAGCTATATTTACATCAATTGTTAATACACTGCTTATATATATATATATATATATATATATATATATATATATATATATATATATATATATATATATATATATATATAAGGAGACTGTGAGTTAATAGAAGGAATTCAATAACCTACCATTTGATAGCCAGCGAGAGATAGTACAGTAATGGAAGGTTGTATAAAATTAATACGGCAATTAAAGAAATAAATTATTGTACCTTTTTGTATTCAAGCTCTACGTAAGAAATCATACACACGCGGAGTATTTTTATTTAATTATAACTTCAAAATAGTTAGGGAAGAATTTAATTTGACGAAGTGCAAACGTTATCGTCAAAGGTAAACTCATTGTGCGTAAGAAATAAACAATGATATTTTTCATTCATAAACAATAATATTATTATTCTGCCCAAGTGCAAGCACCACTACGCAGGATTTACACTTTTTCTGTGAGCTTCACTGTTTTCAGTACATTAGAGTCTCGATTATCCGAAGTATTGTAGACTTCGGAAATAGAAATCGGACTCAAGAAAAATCGAAAAAGAAATGTATGGTATTGTATGAATCTACTGTTTCACCAAATGAAAAAATTATGTAAAAATAAAAATAAAATTAAAATACAAAATTAAAAAGACGTATAGTTTGAAAACGTTCTTTTACGTCATTACTCAAAGAGTATGTCAAGCGCCAAAATAAATGTATGCACTGCATATTTAATGACTACTTCGGTTAAACCGGAACTAGGTTAGTAGGGGTTCTGATAATCGGGACTCTATTATTTATCCCTATTTTTCTTTTTTGTTCCGTTGTTTGAAATAATTCCAAACAAAAGTTAATTTTTAAAATTTTTTAATACTATATAGTTTTATTTCTCTTCTAGTTTTATATTCAGTGTAAAAAAAATCTGGGTTGTCAAAAATAATGAAAATGCAAAACGTATTGCCTTGAACATCGTCTGACCGTTATTACAATACACGAGGACAATTAATGGAGAATCTGTTGTAATGCAAATTATTTTCTCCTTATTATCATTAGAAGTTCGTTGACACGTCTAATTCTGACCTTTAATTTCCCTTTTAAAACAGCTCGCGACGGCCTTTAACAGAGTGTAAACAATGGTTCAACTTATTCTCACCGATGCCTAACCTATTTATCGTCGTGTGCATGTGTGTGATTGTAAATTATAAACCAAGATTTCGCACGAAGTTGGACATCTCTAATCAAGTCGTCTGTGAAAACCACTTGCCGTATTGAGGATCCGTTTATGGAGACAATTAAAAGCTGAAAGTATTGTTGTGGTTTTAATATTCGGCCGCTATTGGCGCTAGTGGGGCGATCACGAAGGTGATAGCAGTTTGCCTGCGACAGGTGCTACATTCAGTCGGTCGTGCACTCTCGTGTGATAAAATTTGTTTTTGTTTGTGTCTGTTGGTTTTAGGTAAATATTTATAACAAGTTTATATTCATACTAACTCATAAGAACAACCACCTTACGCTACTTTCTGCTACCAGTCTTTTTTAGTTCATTAATGTAAATTTTATTAAACATTATTATAGTTGAAAATTTTATTGACAGAAAATTTATTAAATTTTTTTATTTATATAGCTTTATCAATATTTGATTAGAAAATTTTGATAACATTTAGAATTAATTTCTACATATCAACAAACTTTATAACTTTGATTTATAAAATGCAGTTTCCAGAATGGCGTTAAAAGAGTCTTTATAATTTTTGTATAAATTATTATTTTTATAACTGTTCATAATTTTCTCTTGATTTTTAAAAAGCTTCATTTAAAAACTTACGTGTATTAGGTTTAGCACTTGGCTCTATTTATAGAGAAGAGAATGTCAACAATTTATAGAAGCCTGAGGGTTTGCTTTTAGCGAAGTGTTTATGGTTTTACAATTCTGGAACATTTCTTAACCAATATTTTCCGGTAAACAATATTGCGTGGTTAAAGTGCTTTTACAAAATAAAATACTTTGCTAATATTTGTTGTTTCCGCATATTTCATGTCTCACTCTGTATGTTTAGTTCTATCCATACATTGAAGTTACTATATTTAGTTCTTATTAGACGTTGAAGTTACTCTGAAATACTCGATATGTCAAATTTGCTAAAATTTAATCTAGTATGTTTTTGTTTTATTTTTTTTATGAATTATAATCATCGATCGAAGGTTATGTTATTTCGTAGACATGTTTACCAAAATAATTTTATAAACGCACAGATGAAAGCATTGCGTTTATAGTGAACAGCTGATTGTAGTAAGCTCTATGAAAGTGTTCAAGCCCATTTTGGTAGCTTTTTAAATTTTCTCTTGTATTTTTAGCAATCAGATTTTCTCTTTTTCTTGGAAATTATTTACCGGAATTAAGCAGTTTTTAAATGATTATTACTAAAAAAATTGTGAAAAGATTTTATTTTAATTTTGTTTGTAAAATGTTAATATTTTTATTTAATACGTATTTGATAACAGTAGTAGGTAGGATATTAAATTCAATGTATGGATTAAATTAAAACATATGTGGGTGTTTATGTATATGTATGAGTATGGACATTAACATATCACAACAACACAACAAAATAATTTCTTCGTTCATTAAACTCAAATGCAAAGTAGCCTTTAAAATATCTAACAAAACCAGGAAACACCTACTCAACACAAAAACACGACAGTACAGGACTATACAAGGTCTCATATAACCACTGTCCTAGCTTTACTCCAAGGAACACATAGAACACGTAATAGATATAAAAATCACAACACAGATCAAATTTACTATTCTCGTGCAGAACATGCTACACACATAGACCGACAAATCTAAAAGTTCTTCTCTACGAAAAAAGCAACAAACTAAACTCGACAGAAAACTTTAAAATAAAAAAACACCTCAAAACCATCCACAACATATTTTAAATGTCAAAACACACTCACAATCAAATACTATACTCGTACATTTAATTAACATCTTGTCTAGAAACAATTAAACACCACAACTCCACACACAATAATACGACACACCTGAGCAACAGTCTTGTACTTGGGTCTCAGGACTGAACAATGCGCTGATCTATTGTAAAACAATCAATTTAAAGCGTAAAATTGTGTAACCTTTTCATTCTGTTCTGGATGGCTTCAGAAATGTTTAACTCTGTTGATTTCTTTTAAAAAAATTGATTTCGTCTTGGCAAAGTGTTTGACTTACAGCCCCTGTACGGTTTTGTAGTTTTAAATCGACATGTGAGCTTTACTACTGTCATTATAAGGGTCGTAAATGCAGGTAGCATTACGGTAGGGATATAAACCCCCTGGTAGGGGAGAGATCATGACGTGTGCTTGGTCGTGTACTCAAATTAAACCTACTTTCTGTGGGGGAACTCGCTTGAAGGAAGAGGAATATGGTGAGATTAATGGAATTTGGTAGGATTAAGGACAAGGAACGGAAGGAGACCTCAGTAGCTGATCGACTCCTTCAGGATTGCTGTAAAACAAAACAAAAAAAATAAGATTTTTTTGTAGTTTTATGATGACCAGCTTTTGTGACAAGATAAAGGCATTAAATACAACTAGAGAATATAGGGGTATATTATGGGCATCACGAATACAGGGGTGGGTACTGGAAGTAGAAGGGTCATAAGGGTAGGGTCTTCCTTGAATGAAGACGGATATGGTAGGATTGATGGAAATAGAAGAACATAAGAAAGTGTCTGTTTTCAATGAAGAAGGATATCGTAGGATTAAGAACTGACAATAGAAGGAGACCCCTACAACGGATAAACTCCTACAGGATTGCTGTAAAACAGAACAAAAACATTAATTTGTTTTTAGTTTCATACTATCATCCATTATTACTCGTATCCCCTACGACGCTAGGGAAAGATTGTAACATACGTAGGGCTAAGGTAGGGGCATAAGATACACCAATAGAGGATATAGGGGGGATGTTATACAGAGATTCCCCGTATACTAACGTTTAAGAAGAGCTAGAAGCACGGTCTATAAGAATCATGTAGCACTAGGGGAAAAGGACAGGGTCGCTCTCCCCCAACATGACGAGAGGCTATTAGGGTGTTTTGCCACCGTGTGCACAGGGTCGCTCTCCCCCAACATGACGAGAGGCTATTAGGGTATTTTGCCACCGTGTGCACAGGGTCGCTCTCCCGCAACATGACGAGAGGCTATTAGGGTGTTTTGCCACCGTGTGCACAGGGTCGCTCTCCCGCAACATGACGAGAGGCTATTAGGGTATTTTGCCACCGTGTGGACAGGGTCGCTCTCCCGCAACATGACGAGAGGCTATTAGGGTATTTTGCTACCGTGTGGACAGAGTCGCTCTCCCCCAACATGACGAGAGGTTATTAGGGTATTTTGCCACCGTGTGGACAGGGTCGCTCTCCCCCAACATGACGAGAGGCTATTAGGGTATTTTGCCACCGTGTGGACAGGGTTGCCCCCCCCCCCAACATGACGAGAGGTTATTAGGGTATTTTGCCACCGTGTGGACAGGGTCGCTCTCCCCCAACATGACGAGAGGCTATTAGGGTATTTTGCCACCGTGTGGACAGGGTCGCTCTCCCCCAACATGACGAGAGGCTATTAGGGTATTTTGCCACCGTGTGGACAGGGTCGCTCTCCCCCAACATGACGAGAGGCTATTAGGGTATTTTGCCACCGTGTGGACAGGGTTGCCCCCCCCCAACATGACGAGAGGTTATTAGGGTATTTTGCCACCGTGTGGACAGGGTCGCTCTCCCCATACATGACGAGAGGCTATTAGGGTATTTTGCCACCGTGTGGACAGGGTCGCTCTCCCCCAACATGACGAGAGGTATCACGATTCTGAGCAATTACTACCCAGAAAGATTTTCAACACAAGCGCTGTTTTGACGGTTCCCAGTAATAATTTATCAGCAATACTCCTTTGTATATTTTAATCTCCAAGCCATTCCCGCCTTCGATAAGATAATCCAAACAAGCAGCTTCGAAACGCACTATTTCCTTTAGATTCGAGCGCCTTGAGTGTTCGTTGATTTTAAATCGCCAGCGAGTATTGTCGCGTGTCGTAAATAAGGCGATGCTTACGAATTTATGGTCACCTTTAACCTCGGAAATCTTCTCTTTTATTCGAAGCAATGACATTCGAGTTTGTAGAATACATTTGTAACCTATCGACTGATTATGCATTCTGTAATGAACGTAGCCTTAATCGATTTCCGTTTGTGTTGCGTTCAACACTAAATTAAAACATCTTCCCAAGTAACTCGCTATTTTACAAATACGCCACCACAGACAGAACTGTAACGGCATTGTTATTTAAACTGTGACAAACAAAAAATTAATTTGTTAGAATCCAAGAACTGTGAATGCGTGTTTACAAATATGCGTTAGTAAATATTAGTATAATATAAACGCAAGGAAACTTTCCATTTTTGTCGCGTGAATATATTGTACACTTCTGGACATCAAACTTTGTTCAATTCGTGTATACAAAAACAACGACCGCATAAGTGTCTCATACGTTTTTTGACTAGTTTTTTTCAAAGAATTTTAATCGTTATTATTTTGACTTGAGATTCAATTACTAAGAACTCATTTAACAGTTTACAGTTACATTCCACTTATCATGGACTTCTATGAACGCTACAAAGTCGAAAACTAGTATCGTCGGTAAAACAAGCTTCTCGCTTTGTCCGCTAGGCGAGTATAAGTCGCTCAAATTTTGAATGTGGGATATGCGCTTCTCGGATTTTTTACAAACGAAAAATTGGGTAAAATGAGCGAAGACATAATAAAAATATCTAATATAAGCGCTTTGGATTTTAGATCCTCGTAACCACCTAATTTTTGGTAATTAATTTTAAACTTTTCCTGGAAGTTTTTTTATGTTACTTTATGTTCTAAGTTCTGATTTCAACTTGAAATAATCGGTTCCAAGTCCTGAAGCAACCCAAAATGGTACAAAGTAAAAATAAATTAAACGTTAAAACTTCTGAAAATTAAAAAAATCGAAAGTTAAGATGCTTTTAACGAAGCTCGAGGTAAAACGTTTTCATACAATGTATGTAATTAATTTGTAGTTTCGTTAAAATATCCTAACCTTAGACATTAGTATAAGTCAGAGATTAAAAGCATTGTTGAAATTTTAAATATTAAACAATTAAAAATTTACAAATACACATAAAAAAATTAATAAAATTCCCCCGAGTTATTGTTATTTTATAAAAATATAATGTTTACAATAATATAAAACTAAATATGATTAGGTTAGGTTAGACCATTGTTGTAAATTTAAGGAACATTGTTACACTTTAAATTCCAACAATGACCATTAGAAATAATGGCCATTGTTGACAGATTTTTATAGAAGTTAAATAATTTCAAATAACAGTTTAGTAAATAACACGCCAAAAATTTATAACTCAACAGAATCTAAAATAGGTTCTTAGTATTATTATTATTACTATTATTAGGCTTTTTGTCTTGGTGGTGATTTTATACTGAACATAATATAAAGTTTTATATTATATTTACCCTAATCGTTAATTTGTAACAATGGCTTATAATAGTAGCATTTAGAAGATCATAAAAATAAACCATAAAATATTTTAATAGTTGAGACTGCTTTTAGAGCTATGCTGGCAAACTGCATTCTATAAATAAGCGGGATTTTGCTGTCTTTATTTTTAACTGCAAATACGAAATTGAATATGATTTACAATGTAAATACAATTGTTTTTATATTACTGACAGGTTAGGTGTTTTTAGTTTCCATTGTGTTCGTGCAAAGACTATCTAGCCACAGTCCGGACTTTTGTGCAACGTTTTCAGTGAAAGTTGATAAGTCGTGGACCTGCGCATTCTTGGTGAGCATAATTATTTTTATAATTGGCTATTTAAGCCTTACATGTAAACTGTAGACTGTGTATAATGGGTACATGTTGCAGCGCCTGCTGAGCAATTGTTTTAGCGGAAGCGTCTATAGCGTAACGAATTCTTCATTGATAAGTGGCAATTTGTTGTGATTTCATACTGTCCGTTGTGCAATGCGGGCGTTGGCGATGTTTTCTGTGTAATTCTTTTACATAAACTTCACAAAAAACGAAAACTATAATTTTTGCAATATGTAACACAAAACACCACGGTAATTTGTTATTCACCTTGTGTACGTTTCGGCTACAAAGTAGCCATCTTCAGAGGCAATGAAAGACAAATTTGACAAAGAGATTTTTGTGTTGCTTCTGAAGATGGTTGTAATTAGAATAACTGATCGTTACATAATTTAAAACTAGTGTGAATACTGGGTTTGCTGGAATAGTTATTGCTTTTATGTTTTTCCCTATTTTGTTAAATTTGCATAATAAAAAATCCCTTGCCTGTTATTTTCACATGTTGTCCAAAAATTAAATTAAACTTCCCTTTTACATGTACATATGTAAAATACTTTTAAGTTAGGTAATTAGGTAATTATATGTATATACTCATATATATATATATATATATATATATATATATATATATATATATATATATATATATATAATTTTTCAAATCTATTTTTACTTGAATAATTTTGTATTTTTCCATTCTTATTATTGAACGTGCTAAAAACGTTCAAAAATTCTAAAATGAGAAAGGGTAAGTCTAAAATCTAATAAAACAACTAGAATATTTTTTAAATTGTACGTATTTTATCTAAAAAATATTTTTTCTAGAAGTTTTAAATCAATAAAAAATTCTTAATACAACTTTTGTATTTTTTTTAACAACTACTACACCAATAACTTTAGTTATTGGTTTCATATTTGACCAATTTCTGAATGTATTGCTCTTATACAGTGTTTTATGATTTTTAATAACTATTTTACGTTCATATTCTCCTACATTACCAAAGTTTAAATGTTTTGCTCTAATAGTGTTTTTTGGAATTTCTAACAACTATTTTACATTATTAATTTCTGATATTACGAAAGTCTAAATGTTTTGCTGTAATAGTGTTTATGGGATTTTAACAACTATTTTACATTACTAATTTCTTATATTACTAAAGTTTAAATGTTTTGCTGTAATAGTGTTTTGGGGATTATTAACGGCTATTTTACATTACTAATTTCTTATATTATCAAAGTCTAAATGTTTTGCTCTAATAATGTTTTTTGCGATTCTTAACAACTATTTTAAATTATTAATTTATTGTATTAACAAAATCTAAATGTTTACTCTAAAAATGTGTTTGGGGCTTTTTCGAGCAACTAATAGTTTATTATTAGTTGATTACCACTTTATAATACGTTTAATTTAGTCCTATATTTTATTTGGATTTTTCAACATCTAATTTATAGTTGTTATTATCGCATTGTATAAGGCTAGATGTATTATTCTAGTAGGATTTGTCGGAGTTTCAACTTTTTTTCGTTATTATATTTTGGTATTATATTTTTGGTTATTATATTGGTATTATATTTTTACCAATATCCTACACCATTTTTGAGTTTTCATTTTTACTTCTATATTCATTTTCATTTTTACTTTTATATAGGTTTTATTTTATTTGTTTGTATATTATTGTATTTGCTACGATTCACACCTGCGATCGTCGCTCGTTAAGGTTTACGTCGTGCGATAGTAGACAAGGTACAGTATCGCGCAAGAGTTGCCCGAAGTACACTCATTTGGCATGATTACGGCAACATGCAGTCCTGGCCCCATTCGTCCACGGCTCACTGTTCTTGTGTTACAGATACAAGGAGTTCAGCTTTCTTTAGAATCTTTGTTGTCGCACGGATTCCACAGCTAATAAAAGGCGAGCCTGTGTGATGGACGTTTAGAGAATATACTTGAAGGCGTGCGCCCGCCTCGTCTTCGGGTCGTTTGTTTTAGGGTGTGGTTTGTTTGTTTGCTCGCTTTCGTTCGATTAAGTGTCCATCGCCTTGGCTTAAGTGGTATATTCGATAAGTCACTGAAGAGTAAGTAATGCCCGCGATTATAGATTTTCCCTTGGAAGCTACTCTTTTTTTTTAGACGAATGTAGTTTTAGAAAACCGAAGATTAATAGTTAACAAGTAATATAAGCAAAACAAATTTTAACTCAATTCCTACTTAGGTCAACACAGGCAAATTTTATTTTGCTTAATTTTTATTAAATAATTACAATTAATATAAATAAAGTAACATATCATATGCGTTAAAACAGCTGTTCTACCTCATATTCTATAACGTAAAATCAGCTGTCTTATGAAATCATATGTTATCACTTATTTTAAGCTAAATGGACCGAAATAACTTCATTGCATACTTTGTTCCTTTTGTGAACAGTTGTCTCCTATATTTATTAAATTTAATTAATGAAATAATATTAGGAAAAAAGTAATAACATCAAGTGTCATCCACTACAAGCTTAGAGAAAATGTTTTTGAACTTGATTCCATGAATTAAAAATATTTTATTAATGACTAGAAATTTGTACAGGGTTTGTATAAAAAAAATGTGAACTAATAGAAGGAATTGAAAAATTATATAAGTTTTTAAATTGTGACATTCTGAAAACGAAGTACGAGCATAATAACAGAATGTTAAAATTTAACCGTTCTTATTTTGTAATCGTCTCTATTTTGTTATTTTAGGCGGCTCCATTAGATTTGTGTTATGCTAAAATGTTATGTTCTTCTTTTTAATTATATTGTATTTAAAATAACACATCTTGTATGAATGTTTTCATGTGCCCTATAGTGTTTAATCTAGCTAATGTTTTCAGTTTCGTTAGTACCTCCAATTCATATCGTTCAGCCGACTGAATTAGAACGCGTCTATAGTTGACCGCTGCATTTACATCTTCGTCAAATCAAGCCAGAAAAATAAAACTTACAAAAGTTTATTGCCGTATCTTTTGTCCTCCTAAAGACGTTTAATTTTCCTTCTCAAATAGATTCACCGCTCCAGAGCTGCGGGGTCCTAGAGGTGACCTGTCATGACGGTTTAACGGACATGGTTTCCCAATGCACTGCTGTGTTTGCGATGTGCTGCACAGAGCCTCTAGCGCTAATGGTGCCCGACATCCGAACCTGTTCTGTCTGACACTGCAACCTGAGCTTGTTGTTACAGTAAATGCGAACTAGAATCTACTGGTGATTCAGGGTTTCGAAATATGCTGTTCGAATTTTACAATACACGAAACGAACCAGAAATAGTCGGAACCGCCGACGGGTATGGTGAAAGTGCGTGTGTGTGCGTGCGGCGCGCGCTAGTGCGTGTTTCTGCGCGTGTATGCTCTCTCTCTCTGTGTTTGTTTGTCTCTCTTTCTCTCTCTCTCTCTCTCTCTCTCTCTCTCTCTCTGTGAGAGAGGGAGAGAAATACCAAATAATTTCTACCGCAAATAAGAAGCGCGTAAAGAAACTATCACTTCACATGTGGCAGTTACTTGCTAATGCCAGACATCCCTCCTACAAACCTTTCCTGGCAAATACCAGTCCTCAGCTCTGGGCCAGTGTTTATAATATTGACAAATTACACATTTTAAAAAATAATTTAACTCATATTTAATTCCTCCTATTAGCTCTTACTCTCCCTATTTATACGTCACATACAAATTTTCAATCGTAAATAAAATCCCTTTTATTCATCCACTCAAGTTCAAATACATTTTTTTAACTTGTAGTTGATGGCTTGCTGTTAAAAACAGTTTCAAATAATAATTCAATAATCAAATCTAATGAATTATTTTAGCTTTATATGGGAAACAACGTTTCACAGGGACAAGGTATGCAATATAGTTATTTCGTCCCATTAGGCCTAAATTGAGTGATAACATACAGTTTCATAAAACAGCTGATTTTAGTTTATATGTTATGTGGTAGAGCACCGGTTTTAACGCATAGGTTATGTTACTTTATTTTATATTAATTGTAATTATTTGATAAAAATTAACTAAAATAAAAAGTATTTGTCGCCTAGGTAAAAAAAACATAGGTAATTTGGTGACGTTAAAAAACATAATTACTTTTTATGTTCAGGAAGATTTTACACTTGTTAATATCGTGTAAGTTGAAATAACTTTTCGTATTAAGTTTTCTTGCGGTACTACTTCCTGCTTATAAACCGGAAATACGTAGTTTCATTAGGTATTTCCCTATTGACCTTTTGTCTCAACTCTGAAATCATACTGGTGTCAGGTAGCGCTCAAGTTGGTTGATTGACAAACATGATTGTATAATGACTAAAATCATAGTCACCCGAACGAGTCGACTCATTGTCCGTGGCGTCCTTTCCACAGGTCCTTCCTAACCTATCAATTAAGCTCCATTAATCGTGTCTGATTGATTATAAAGGTGAAGAGCCTTGCGCCTGTCTTGTCTCTGTTATCTTGGTCGGACGCAGAGATAAGCTCCAAGTAGCTCCAAGAGTCGTCGACTGGGAACGTTCGTTTATTCCGATATCGTTTAGTGTCCATGCACTAACAGTTCATTGTATAACGTTCTTACTACGGCAGGTACTATGAACCTGTGAAGGATCCAGGAAAATATTTAGGAAATATGTTAGCCATAGTGTAAACTCTAAGGGTCTTGAGGGAATTAGTTATAGGCCTACTCTGTGACATTACACAATCATTAATTCCCGAATTTACCATTCATTTAAAATGTAAACCACCTATTTATTACATTGTGGGAGGGCGTATTTATTACTTATAATACTCGTAGTATTGTATTATAGTAATTAATATGGATTTGTAAACATATTTTACTAAATAATAAGTAGATATAAATCAGGGCCGAACGCAGACATCGTAAATGGCATTTTATTTTACATTTAAAATGATATTTTATATTTTTGAATTTCGTAGTCCATTACGGTCGATGAATCTTAATTAATCACTTTAACAATAGTTATTAACAATTGTTAAAGTGATTAGTTACTTTATATTTTAGACATTTTCACTTTTCCATTTAACTTGAGCCCCAAAGCCCCCCCCCCCCAATGCCATGAACTACTTTCAAGGAAGTTTGAAGTTTACCGCCATTTTGCACAAAGTTATAAAATAATAATAGAATTATTTTTAAAATTTTTCTTGTCACCATTATTAGCAGAATTATAAGGTGTTTCGTATTTTTGGATGTATTTCAATAAATAGTGCACAGAGAAGAATAATTGAAAAACTACTTACAAAGTACATTTTTTTTGCAGTACCATATACTTACGGTGACCATGTTTGTACTAGAAGAAATCGGGACAACCTACTTTTGGATGTAGTAGAATGTAAGAAGCACTTAGACCCACGGTAGTTCAAAAACAATAAATTTAATAAAATTGTCATATCATATATAATATAAATATCACTTGAAATGTTCTAATTCTGTTCCTCAGCAAAATTTCTAAGAGTTAACAATATCTGTATAAGCTTACTTTTTATTTAAATTTTAACTGTTACAAAGAGCAGATAAATCACAATTTACTGTACTGGCGTATTGCCGATACTTCATGGCACGATACTTTTGTTTTATACAACTCTGACAAAGATTTGTAAGCAATGTGGAAACGCGCTTAAAATTTATGATAAATGTAGGCTATTCTATATAGACTATAGGTGAATAGTCACCAAACACATACTAAATATAAACCAGATGGTCGGCTGTTGCGGTCACTTTCTCTAGCCCCGCATTCTCGCGAGCACTCTTTTCTTTTTCGACGTCCTCCGAAGGCATCGGTGCAATTTTCTTCCACTTCTCTTTAGATACCCAGATCTCTTCCTAGTTTTCAGTTCGGATGTTCTTCCTTTTTATAAGGTGTCCCTTCTGGGTGTACTCCTCTGCGGCTCCAACCATCACCCATCCTGGTTTTAGAGAACTTTTTGATTTGTAGAAACGTCAAGAAGTTCTATATTATTCCAAATAATTCGTTTAAACGTGTTCGAAACTAAAAGTATTAGTGCTCGCCTAGTGGACAAACCCGCAACCTTGTTGTATAGTGTAATACTAGTTTTGACATTTTTAGCAGGTTGTTAGACCATTTTAGAACATTTGTTGTTAGAGGTTTCAAGAAGTTTAATTTTAGAAAGATTAGTAAATTTGAAAACAACATTAATTTCCGAAGTTAGAACGATTGGAGCTTGTAACGCGTTGTGATACTGATATTTCAAATTCCAAGCTAACTTCGTTTTTTACAAAATACTAACCTATTCACAAAGTTAGGTTTTTTATTCATCTTCTATTGACGTCAGCATTCAGGTTTTTAAATGTTTCAAATTGTGTGTTGTAGGTATACAATTTAAACAGACTGACATTACATAGTTTGCTTGTCAGTGAGCTTTATTTAAAATTGATTCTCCTTTTTCTTTCATATTCTTCACTTTACTGCATATCTTTTCCCCTCCCTTGTTCGGCATTTTTGTTCTCACATTGCCCATGTTTTATTATTTGTTTATCATTGTGATTTCATACATTCGTAGCATTACCACCATTTTTCTCTTGACTTTTCCTTGTTCTTTATGAGTTTTTACGTCGCTAAGTATAATATCGTTTTGACGTTATGTTTTCCAATTTCTCGAACATTTCAGGTTTGCGATACTTCTTTCAATTTCTTCTATAAGTTCATTCTCTCTCTCTCTCTCTCTCTCTCTCTCTATCTATCTATCTATATATATATATATATATATATATATATATATATACATATCGTTCAAATTCCAATCACTAGTAAGATACTTTCTAACCATAGTTTAAAAAAAAATAATACATTATTTTAATCTGTAGAGGGTGACAATTGATGTTTATACAGTTTTTTCAAATATCAATTCATTACTTAAATTTATTTAATTAATTTTAGTTTAATGTGGGAGAAAAACGTTTTAAAAAAGGGGCAAGGTATGCAATATAGTAATTTAGTCCCATTTAGCTTAAAATAAGTGATAACGTACGATTTCATAAAAAAGCAGATTTTATTTTATAGGTTATGTGGTAGAACAGCTGTTTCAACGCATAGGTTATATTACTTTATATTAATTGTAATTATATAAAAAGAAGTAAATAATTTTGTTTTTGACCCAAGTACGAAATGACTTTTTGCACTACTTGTTCCTGATCAGATAACGTACCTCAATAAGAATGAAGTCGGAGTTAAAAGTCTCTAAGTGTTATTCAAAACGCGTAATATTGTGAATCTTGGTTTTGGTGTTGGGTTGGATCTTAACTAATTAAAGAGATATTAATGTTGCATTGTTTATTAAGATTTGTTTCTGAACTGCTTAAAAGATATTTATGATTCTATTCCATCGAGAAAATACAATTTAAAACAAACGGCAATTATTTATCGACTTGCGTCGTCTGTCGGTGTAGGTAATTATACAGAACCTGTTGACATTTTGTGTTACAAGAAATGCACCCATCGCCATGTCATCCTTCAGAACAAGTGCCCTCCGAGGACATGACACGGCGCGCCGTATGTTCCACAGCTGATTTTGTAACCGGATGACGACACTCACAGATTTTGGAACAGAATTCTAAGGACTGGCGACACCGATATTTTTCTCGTTGACAATGATTGAAAATTTATAAAATAAATTTCAGAATCAAGAATATTAGGTACACTCGGTCAAGGATAACGGGTCGCGCCTGCCGAACGAAATTCAGTGGATACGGATTTCGCCTTTGGTCCTTAAACCTGCCCCGATCGTAACACTTGTTCGCAAACACGTATTTCTACACTTGGAAATTTATTTGTTTACAAACACGAAATGGGTCCGTATTCATGATTGTGCTAAAGGTTCTACCAACATATCCGAACGAAAGTATATCATTAAAGAAGAAATAAAAATATTTAAAACATATTTTTGGTAGTTATTTGCTTTCCCCGCGTAATAGATATTGGCAAAAGTCATACCTGGCAATGGAAAAAATCATCAGGAGCACGGAAAAGTAACAAAAACTTCCGCTCGCTCCAAAGATTACAAATTTACAAAAGTATATATCACTGAGTCTAGCGCAAGGTTTGTAAGGTTTAGGTGTGATGGTAATAGTTTACCATTAGTCCATCGCCTTCGGCTTTTATAAAGGAATATTAAAATATAGCTTAAGTATTCAGTTAGGCTAGATATAATGATTTAAAAAAAAAAAGAAACAAGCTTCTGTAGCAGAAGTAAATTATTTACAAGAGAAGTGGCGGAAAGTGAATTTCTGTATAGGCTACGTTTTTGTGTCTCGCCATGGAACAAGAAAACAGAGTTTGATTGTTTTTTAAGAAACACATCTATCCTATCCGAATACATTAGAGCCGCGTTCTAACATAAAGTCAGGTTGATGATGCTATTGCTTTGGGCGTACTTATTTACGACCTGGAAACTTGACCCGTCTTTGAGTTTCATTATTTTTTGCACTGTCTAATTTCTACACAGACACATTAACGTCTTCTCTCTCTCTCTCTCTCTCTCTCTCTCTCTCTCTCTCTCTCTCTGTATGTTTATATATATATATATATACGTGCGTGCGTGTGTCTGTGTTTGTGTGTGTCTGTGTGTATGGTATTTAAAATATAAATCCATTCCATATCGTAACTTTCTATAAATCTCTGTAAATAAAATATCCAGAATCAGTAAAGCGTATGACTAAACACTGACTTACCTTCCATGTGGATGTGTCCAATAATAAATGCCTTCCAACCCATCTACGTCATAGACACACTAATCTCTTTTAATTTTAAACACAAGAAAAATGATAATCTCCAACAGGAATACAACAGTGTTTACCTTGATCCTACAAGGCTCGCGCACCTACGATGCGCCTTCGCGATTCGGACTAAGGTCTTGTACAGTTAGGTTGGCCTATACATTATTGACCAACCATGGACCTTACAGTTTTAATGCTGGAAGTATATTCGGTAACACGGACGCCTACCTTTCACTAAAGATGGCTTTAATTTAGAACTACTTCAACCATCTAGTTTACTATTTGGTGTGCTAGAACAACTCCTCCCCACGCGAGTCATGGCTAGAGACTTATTCCACCCTCGTTCGTTAGTAAAAATTGGCAAAAAACCCCATCACCACAAAAATGATAGAAAGTAACTAATATGACAAGTAACTAAGATTAAACCCTTTCGATGACCATGTCATCGTCTTCAAATAGTCCTATTACAAAAGAATAGGACTTTATGTTTTTGTAATAGGACTCTCTGATGATGACATGGCCATCGAAACGTACGTAAGGGTTTAATCTTTGGTAGGCCTACCTTGTAATATTAGTTATTTTTGTAGTATTGGGGTTTTTGGCAATATTTTTATTGTAATATAATGTACTACTGTACTCTTAATATTGTATGTAAAATTATACTTTATTCCTCAATGTATTTGAAAATTATTTAAACATAACCTCAAAATAACCTCGAAGTGAAAACTAAATCAGCTGTTAACGCTAACCGATTCTGTTATAAGCGTCGTTTTTACAAATTGTGATAATCTGTACAGTGTTGAAAACCTTGTTCTTACGACGCAAAATAAATGCGTTTTTATATAAAAAATATTAGATCCTTCTAAAAAAATTCTCATTAGAAAAACTCTACTGTTCTTGCAAATAGAGAAATTCATGTCTCGCGTGTATAGGGTAATGGTAACGGATTCACGGCTTTTGTTGTAAGATGAGGCTCGCCTTCTTTTGTGTAATGAACACAATCGCGGCGTTTCCCGGCTGTGAATCGGTCTGGCTATCAAGCGTAAAGAGGTTACATGTAATATAAACACGGTGATACGAGTTAGTTCACATGTAGCTTTCTATTCACTTGTTTTATTGCGTAAATGCAGCGAACTGGTTGTTATTACGTATGCCAATTGCTGTTGTGCGGTCAAATATTAAATATAAGAGTACCGCCATTAAATTGTAAATTAAAAGTAATATAAACAACATTTTTTAGTCAATTCCTATTTATATCAGTAAAAAAAAATTGAATTTTAGTTACTTTTTATTAAATAACTACAAATAATATAAATAAAGTAACATAACGTATGTGTTAAAACAGCTGCTCTACCACGTAACGTGTAACATAAAATAAGCTAATTTATGAAATCATATTTTATCACTTATTTTAAGCTTAATGAAACGAACTAACTATATTGCATACCTTACCCATTTAGTTAAATGTTTTTCTTCATATTAAACTAAAATGAATATATTTTTTTGAATATTCGAAAAGAACCGTAAGTGCAGCGAGCAGGTTGTTATTACGTATTTCAATTTCGATTGTCCGATCACGTATTAAATATAAGAGTACCGTCTTTGAATTGTTTATTAAAAATAGATTAACTCTATATATGGAAATCTCTTTATTTTGAAATGGTACTCGTAAGTCATCGAATGTAATTAGCGAGTAGAATATACTTCGTATAGCAAAGGCTTATTTGTCGGCGACTTGAACGCGAGATGCATTCGTGAGCCGTCGCGGCCATGTTAATTTCGTTGTATATACAAGCGAAAATGGCACTCAACTGTTGGATTCCAAACATGTAGTCATTCAGTTCGAATCCTACCTGAGGACCTAATTTTTTAAATTAAAAATAATGAATTAATATTTGAAATAACAGTATTATCATCAACTGCTTCCACTACAGGTTTGAAAAAATGTATTCTATCTTCAGTGGATGAATGAGAAGTATTTTATTAACGATTGAAAATTTGAACAAAATATGTGTGTGTGTGTGTGTGTACATTCCTGGGAAGGTTTCGGACATAGTTAATACCAGGGGCGTAGCAATAGGGACACAGGGAGCACTTCACACACCCCCAAACCAATTAAGTTTAGCAGAAAAATATTAACCTATAAAACGGCACTAGGTTTTTACCAAAACAGTTTTTTCATAACAATTTATAACAGTTCTTCATAACAATAATTTTCAACGTGTAATTTTGAAGTGCCAAAATAGCATAAAATATGATTTTCTATCTTATCTTATCTTATTTTTAAGACATTTCATTGAATTTATTATAACTTTTGGTTTTTAGGCAACACTCTAAAAGTTTAACATTATTTTCCAATACATTTCAAACAATATACAAAAAATATTGTATATCCGAGTGCACTTCAATAAATAACATTCAATCAAGAAATTTTATTGTCACACGTTTCTCGGTCGACTACTACTATAAGTTCAGCTATTATTATGTTAATAAAATACTAAGTTAAGAAGTTCAGCTAAAGTTAGGGTTAGCTAAGATGGCCATTCATTGACGTTTGGGCGAAGTTCTCCGAGTCATGCATCATCAGGAATATTAAACAATTAGAATTATATTGAATTTTATTCAATATAAATTCAATTAAAACAATTGAATTTTAATTGTTTAATATTCCTGATGATGTTGGTACTGTTAGCCAACGAAAAGCTTTGAATTGTAAATTTAATTATAATTCTTGTATTTGTATTTTGACCTATGTTCTTTATTAATACATATTGCGATATATATATATATATATATATATATATATATATATATGTGTGTGTGTGTGTGTGTGTGTGTGTGTGTGTGTGTGTGTGTGTGTGTGTGTGTGTGTGTGTGTGTGTGTGTGTGTGTGTGTGTGTGTGTGTGTGTGTGTGTGTGTGTGTGTGTGTGTGTGTGTGTGTGTGTGTGTGTGTGTGTGTGTGTGTGTGTGTGTGTGTGTGTGTGTGTGTGTGTGTGTGTGTGTGTGTGTGTGTGTGTGTGTATAAAATTATTGAATAAAAAGTAACTAAATTAAACTTTTTTTTCTTTGTTAACCTAAGTAAGAATTAATAAAAAAATTCATATTAGGGGGTCTATTTATTCAGTAGTAGAATTGCGTGAAATTTATTTAATTTAGAAAAACTTGCTTTGAGGGTATGAATCTAAATCACCCATTCGGAGCGTCAGTATCCAACCCCTCAGAAGGGATCCTTTGTCTGATCTCATTAATAAAGGTATGGTATGTTGTAAATTTAAGATAATGTACAAATTAAAATTGAAAGTAACATATCCTCTACTTAGTAAAGTATGGTCGAATGTACGGCATTAACTTAAGTAAAATACGCACTCGAGTGCGCGTGCACGTACACACGCGCACCACAGTTAAACAAATTGAATTCCGACACTGTAAGCAACTCTGGCGTTATATATGAGACAAATCTAGCTTTATGAATCAATACCCCACAACGATCGATGCGGGTTTGTTGTGGGGCTCCAGTTGTAACTGGACTTTTATTAACATTATGCTATTCTGATGGAAGATATGTTAAAGCGGTATTTTATTAATTGGCTGCCGTTTTTATTTTGTTTTCAATTCAACCTGATTCAAACTATTGTAGCTATTAACTGAAAAAGCAGTGTTTAACAAACCTGTGCCGTAATCTTTTGTTAAACATTTTAATTTTTAAAGAAATATCGCTTTTAGAATATAAATGTCTGACAAAAGTAGAAGTCTAAGATATCAGTGAAAAATAACATTCAATATTACAGGTATATGAAGACGTAGTTGCTATGGTTGGATCTATAGCCTTCTTCTAAATTTTCTAAACACGCATTAAGTTTTTGTTTAAAATTAAATTGCTCTTCTGTGCATCTCAAAATGACATACCCGAATTTTTAGCAGCTTCTATAGTCGTTTAACAGTTCATTAGACACGGCCACTATATGGTTATATGCGACCGATTAACGACTAACGCTCTCATTGTGATAAAACTATTATCAACAATCTCATTATTGTAACCTTAGTGTATAACTTTATTGTAATGATGATAACTGATTATAACTTTAATCCTCTGATGATGACGATTTGCTCGTCGAAACGTACATAAAAATTTAATATCGGTAGCGTTTGTATTTGGTATTTGTTATTAACTTCTGTGGTATGTAATATTGCCACTGCGCTCAGTATTTTGTATATTATTTAACTATGTTTGCGACATAATTGATTATTTCATTAGATTTCTTAAAGTGCTAAACCCATTTTATTTTCCGAATGAAAAAGGAAATAAAATAAATTTTTAATACTCATTTCTACCTACGTCAATACCAACTGACCATGTAGAGAATCAAGATTTATATGTGGTACGGATGGGCCTTGTACGGCCTTCGATTGTCTCAAGGCCACACTTGTATTTAAGGTGTTTACTTCTGAAATCAGTTCTGACGATGGTTTTCAAGTTTCCAACATGTAATTTTGTTCACTTCCTCATCTGAAACAGTTCCGGTCCGGACGACCTTGTCTCCGAAAACAAGTTCCTGACGGTGGTCACCCAACGCATCGTTCATACAACTTCCTGCTCCGAATTAACACACGCATGAGGACATCCCTTTGTGAATATGTTTGTTGCTTTTACAAAATTTCGGTTTGTGGGTTTGTGACATAAACTGTTTGGGCGTGAAGCACTTACAGGGCGCTATATATATGCTTAATGTCCGTTGGAATAAGCCTTTAACTATAGATCCTATTGTTTTAAGCTTGCTAATTAATGCGCTGCCCCATGTTTGTGCTCGCACTTCTCCATGGACAAAATGTAGTAACTTTAATGCCGACTGAAATTAAGGCAAACAAACATTGATTCCTCGCGTTGAAATCTCCATTCGCGGAGCGTCAAGCCAGCATAGGTTACTGAATAATAGCGTCGTTTATTAACACAATAGATCCGATAATATTCCTCGGCTAAGTTTTAATATTAGGCTCTGCTTGTATATTTCTAATCCTTAAAAACGGATTTCATCGAAAAGGTTTTGCCGAAACGTCGAAAAGAAATGATACTAATACCGACAGCTCACTGTTATACCATTAACATGGCCTAAGGTATGATAAAACTGTCTTACTTCTGGCCATTCGGTATTCAAACATAGCAATATAGCCAGGACTACGCCTAATCCCCCCCCTCAATCCCTAGGTTTGACCATAACTGCTCAATTTTACAGGTATGTCAATCTAGGAATTGAAAAGTACATATAAAATCATTGGCGCAACCTAGGATCGAACCCATGACGTATAGGTAATAGTCAAGTGCTCTACGCACTGGACCAGTCAGACGTCCAGAATGAATTTAACATTGGAAACATTTTAAATTACATTATAATAACAATAGCTTCTTTTTACGCCATTAAGGTACCTTTAAGAAAGCAGCTGTCTTACTTTGGACCAAACTGTAGTCAAATGTGGCTAATTGGCCACGACTGCCTTTATGTCGTTCATGATTACCACGCGTTTAAGCATAAGTGCTCATTTTCACAGGTAATGTCAATCTGGGAACTGAAGAGTAGGCCTACATATAAATTCATTGGCGCTACCTGGCATCGAACCCAGGACGTATAGGTTGATTGTCAAGGGCTGTATTGACGACTCAGAATAAAATAGTGTACATAAAATAGTAGAATAAAAACATTCAAGTTTTTTAACATTAACTCTGCTGTATTGAAGAATCCATTTTGTATTGTTGTGTTGTTTATCTTAACAGAGCCACGTGTAAGAGGTCGTCCCGTGGTTGACATGCATTGTTAGTATGCGTAATGTAGAGTTCCCTCCGGGCGTAATGTTTTTGACATTGACATGTTGCGCACAGATAAAAGTGCACAGAGCTGTGTACGCGTGATTGGTTCCCATCGGCCTTCCTCTTGAGCCACACTTCCGTAGCTAGGTCAGCGAATACAGATGACTGATTTGCCGAGTGTGACGGGTGACGAATTCCCATTACGGGTTTAATTCCAGTGTTTGTCATGCAGCGGCGCGTCCAGTCAATGGGCCATCACATTCGGTTTTATTGCGTCACCGTCCTCTGAGCGTTTCGAACAAGTACTGACAGATTTGTTGTGTGAAAATCTATGTTTTGTTGTAGTTATTAAGTGATCAGTGCGTTCAAGGAAAGGAATAGGTAGAGAAATAAAACCTCCTGGGGAGGATCTCGGCATCATGGGCTAAAAGTAGACCCACTGTCAGTCGAGGCCATGAAGATGTGTCTACTTGTTACAGCTTGTAATGAGTTTAAGGGAAGGTACAACGATTTTTTTTAGTTTGACAAATAGAAAAGATTTTATGATCCCCTAGTACTAGTAATAGCAAAAATTACATCATCGCTTGAGCAGGACGGCTTACCTAGAATAAGCTTCTCTCTGTCTGAGTTATAAAGCGGTTAGAAGTATCTACCCGTTAAAACTCAACTGTAAGTAATTTAAGGGAAGGTATCTCTTATGATCCCCTGGTACTGGTAATAGCAAAAACTACATCATCGCTTGGGCAGGACGGCTCACCTAGAATAAGCTTCTCTCTGTCTGAGTTATAAAGCGGTAAGAAGTATCTACCCGTTAAACTCAACTGTAAGTAATTTAAGGGAAGGTATCTCTTATGATCCCCTGGTACTGGTAATAGCAAAAACTACATCATCGCTTGGGCAGGACGGCTCACCTAGAATAAGCTTCTCTCTGTCTGAGTTATAAAGCGGTAACAGGTATCTACCCGTTAAACTCAACTGTAAGTAATTTAAGGGAAGGTAAATGGATATTATTAGCGCAAATGAAAAGACCTTATGATCCCCTGGTAATAGCAAAAACTACATCATCACTTGGGCAGGGTGGCTTAACTAAAATAGGCATCTCTCTATCGGAGGTATAAAGAAGTATCTACCCGTTAAAATCCCCTTATAAGGAATTCAAGGGAAGGTAATTGGATATTATTAGGACAAAGGAAAAGATTTTATGAACCCCTAGTACTGGTAGTAGCAAATATTACATCATCGCTTGAGAAGGATGGTTTACCTAGTATAGGCTTCTCTCTGTCGGAGTTATAAAGCAGTAAGAGGTCCCTACCCGTTAAAACTCAACTGTAAGGAATTTAATTTAAGGTAAATGGATATTATTAGGGCAAAGGAAGAGACCTTATGATCCCCTAATACTTCTTATAAGAAAAATGTGTCATCGCTTGGGCAAGGTCACGTATCCAAAGTAGAGATACTCTCTAACGTGAAGAGTAAACTCGTGAAACCCTTTCCTTGTAAGAAGACTTATACAAGAAATGGGTATCAAAATTTGTTATTCTTGTTACGGGAAAAATGGGAGAGGTCACACGTCGCCTACTTTAAGCAATGTCTACGCTCTAACTGTAGTACGACAAGGAATAATGTGCAAGGTGCCTCTCTGAGGAGGCAGTACATTGTCAAGGTGAATCCACACACTGTCTGCTATGACCCTCTACATACAATCGCACTTCATCCTGTACCTTCAAATGTTATGTTCCAACACTAACCCTACTTAGATTCACAATCCTTCGTAAGCGATAATAGATAAACTGGGTGATCACTTTAAAACTACAAACGAATCCGCCCCTAACCCATACGCATATCATGTCCTTCACATTAACCACATTACAAGTTTCATACTGTGTACATCGCATAGATACGTGTACGTCTCCTTGTCTTTGATAGAGAAACAACCCTGCCTACGCTAGGGAGGGTCATTATTTTCTGTCACGGTGACTTATCACCGATATTTATTTGTCGCTGGTGCTACCAGTGACGAAAATGGAAAATGGATCGATCGGAAGTTGCCTCTGTTGTGATTGGTTGATTTGTCGCTGTCACTGGTTCTATTCATGTACGTCGTGAGTGGGTGGTCGATTTGAGTCAGGTTTCAATATAGTGACAGTGTTGTGTACTGTAAACGCTATTAGGCATTCGGTAGTTTGTTCTTAATTTCGTTCAAGTTTTTTTTTAAAATAAAATGAGCCTTCCAAAAAAAAATCGAGGTGTGGACTCATTTCACCAGTATGGTATGCCTGCCTGTTATTGGCATATACAGAGCAGTTTTAGTATCCCTTGTCACCGATAAAAGTCACTGATCCTAACATGGAGCTGTCACTAAAATCACCGATCCGTTAAAGACACTGGATCGACACTAGATCCCTAGCTTACGCGAGTTGCAAGTCTCCAAGCGCCGGCTTAGATCCATGACCTACCTCTAGCCCACCGTTAAAATATTCCTCCCTCATACACTATCACAAGTAATAGTGTGCTTCCCGGCCTCTGTGAGTGTTCTTGGCAGCTTCGCACAAATCCGAGTATAACAATAGGCAGTCTTGCTTTCGAGGACGACCTTGTGCTGTTTAAGATTGTTTGCATTCAGAACATAGGAGGTGAATATTGCTTTTGAAAAACTAAAATTTATTGTCAATATCGGCTTTATCATAATAGTGAAAACAGAAATTACGTATAATAATTCACGTTGGAAACATCTTGAACATCATCTCACCTTCATCAAGCGTTCACTTTCCTGTACGATAAAGTTACATAAGTGCCGACACACTAGAGACGTAATGCGGGAGCTGACTTGATGATATAAAGGAATCGAGGGAATACTAACAGGTTCGATTCGAATTGTATAGGAAAACCTATAGAAAGTATAGTAGGCTATAGGAAAAGCACATTACAGAGAAAGGATTGTAGCCTATAGTAATCTACTTGTATAGTCTAAATAGAAGTATAGTGTGGGAAAAAGCCTTTAAAGAGAAAGGATTATGTAGGAAAAGGCTAGTATAGAATATAGAAAAAATAGAGAGAGGAATTAAAGAGAGAGGATTGTATAGGAAAGGCTATGATAATGAAGGATAGTATAGGGGAAAGCCATTAAAGAGAAAGAGAATGGAGGGTTGTATAGAAAAAAGTATGAATTGCCTACAGAAAATATATTATAGGAAAATGGCATTTAAGAGAAAGGATTGTATAGGAAAAGGCTAGCCTATAGCCATTACTAATACACCTTGTAGAAATGGTATATTAAGAATAACCCATTATAGAGACATGATTGTGTAGGAAAAGACAGGTATAGCCTGTAAAAAGAATAATAGCCTAACGATAAAGACCAATAAAGAGTGAGGCTTGTGTAGAAACTTTGGTAAAGAGAAAAACTGTGTTAAAAACTATAAATAGGAAAAGGCTATTAAAGGGGACGATTGTATAGGATGAAGCTAGAATTATTAGGAAGTGTAGTAAATTAAGGGTTAGTATAGAGAAGGGATATGGAAAAAGATAGTAGAGAAAGGATAGCGTAGGGAAAGAATAGGACTGGCTTACTGTTAGGGCATATAGCGCGGAGAGTTATTAGTGACTTTTAAAAACGAATCCTCGACTATTCCTTGAATGAAAACAGCCTGGAATCTGTTTTAAGAAATATATGTGATTTGAAAAACTGTTCGTACAGTACGAACATGTCCTGCGGTCCCACCATTTCCGAAAAAGGCGCAGAGCGAGCTTTTCTAAGAAGATACGCCTAGAGACTGGATCAAAGACAGAAATGGGAAGAAAAGAACGCTTAACTAACCAAAAAACATAACAAACATCGTACATAAAGTGATCTATAATATTTAGTGGACATACTTGAATTGACAAAAAAGAAAAAGGTCCCCTTTCGGGCTTTTTAATATTACATTAATAATTTTTTATTACAATAATCATAATCATAGACATGTTACCGGTTGAATTTAGTTGAAGAGCATTTTAATTTTACTTGAAGTGAAAATCACTCTATTTTCACTTGTGCGTGAATGAAATTTACTTTAATTTTACTAGTACCTGAATAAAATTGACTTTAATTTCAGTTGTGTGTGAATGAAATTTTCAATAGTTTCACTTGTTCTTGAATGAAATATACTTCAATTACATTTATAGTTGAATGAAATTTACTTCAATTTCACTTGTACTTGAATGAAATTTCGCCACGTGAACTTTTCTAGTTTACTTCAGGAAATTTCTTGCAGACACGCCCTATATGTGTTTAATATTTTAGGAATTACCATTTTTCCAACACGAGCTGACTAGACTAACGTTCCCCGCCTTGCGGCTGTTTCCTGAAAGAGCGGCGCAGTAAGGAATTGTATCGATACCTGTGCGTTAGCTATCGAAAATAACACGCGTATCTGTTACTTAACGCATCAATATGCAGGCTCGGGCCTCGCACACTTTCACTCACTAATTTATTATATAGGATAAGGTTGGTATCACTGTTGCATCATTCCCATTACAGCTAGACGAAACGTCTATTGTTGGAACCGTTCGTTGCCTTGACAACGCCGTTAACGGTATGGATTAATTTATTTTCTGACAACAGCCAATGGAAATTAAAAAGTTGAAATGTTTGCGCCCTGTCAGAACGACTTCTCATTGTTATTAAGAGCGACTTGTGAAACGTCTATAAAATTGTCAGCGACAAGTATCGCGTATTGTCTACAAACTGACGGCTTGGAGGCTTGGGTTCACTTGTCTCCATTAACCTTAATACTTGTAGTCTTTGTAGTTTTAGAAAATTACAATTTCCCATTGTTTTTGCAGGGTGTATATGTGTGTTTAAATGGTAAATTAAAACCAATTTAGATGCATATACTACTACTACTATAACGGTAACAATAAAATTATATTATGTGTACATGATGAAACTATTGTACATGATAATAATGACAATAAATTGATTTTGTGTTCATATTATAAAACCAGTTTAAATTAGAATAGTAATAATAACATTAATAAAACACTTAGGCCTGTATTTTATATGATACAACCAGATTAGTAATTATAATAATAGTAATAATGACAACATTCAAATGACATTGTTATTATATGATAAAACTAGATTAGATGGATATAATAATAATAACAATAAAATGATGTTGTGTTTGTATGATACAATCAGATTAGATGATTATAACAATAGTAATAATAACAACAATCAAGTGAAATTGTTGTTATATGATAAAACTAGATTAGAGATTAGATTTTTTTTTTTTTTTTTTTTTTTTATTAAAACTGGTCATTTTTGACCAACCATTAATTTACATTTGATAATTAGATTTTAGCTTTTATTACAAAGAATCCATTGATTTCTATTGTATCTTGTTTGATGTTGGAAGCCAACCGGCGTGAGGAAGAGCATTGTTGTCACTCTTGTCGTTCGACGAGTTCAAATGGTTTTGTCCTTTTGAGTCGTCTTGTCAGGTGGTTGTTGTCGAGAAGTCTCAGTGCCTCAGGATTTTCGTGTTGAGTGAGCCGATTTACGTGTTTGATGGCGTTCTGTTTTATGACTTCCTCGACCATGGGTACACCAAGATCGCAATGCAAGTCACTGTTACGCACATGCCAAGGAGCGTTGGCGATGTTTCTTAGTACTTTGTTCTGGAAGCGTTGTATCCCTTGTATGTGACATTTGCTGGCACAGCCCCAAAGCTGTATACCATACGTCCAAACCGGTTTGAGGATTTGGTTATATACCAATAGCTTGTTGTATATTGATACCCGTGAATTTCGACCGAGTAGCCAATACATTTGCCTGTAGCGAGTCTGGAGTTCTGTGAGTTTTATTTTGACATGCTCGACCCATTTGGCTTTTGCATCAAGATTCATGCCAAGATATTTATTTAGCTGAATCATGATATGGGATAACACTTCCATTCATTTCGAGCCTCTGAGGGTTTGGGATCCTCTTGTTTGTAAAGTTCACATGAACTGCCTTCTGGTCGTTGAGTTTGATGCGCCATTTCTTGGTCCAAGCCTCAACTGAATCGTTTGATCTTTGTAAGCGTGTTGTCGATTCTTGAACGGTTTTCGCTGTCGCTGCGTTTGCTGTGTCGTCTGCGAAAGTGGCCGTGATGACGTTGGCTGTTTGCGGAAGATCACTGGTGTACAGCAAGTACAGGATTGGTCCCAATACGCTGCCTTGTGGGACTCCAGCTTGTATTTCCTTGAAGTCAGAATACGTAGATTCGTGGTTTACTCGAAACAGTCTGTTCGATATGTACGATTTCAGTAGATTCACAAACTGGGCTGGCAGAAACATGTTGAGTTTGTGAATCAAGCCTTCATGCCAAACTTTATCGAAGGCTTGTGAAACATCCAGGAAGACAATCGAGCAGACCTCCTCACCTTCCAGTGCTTTTTCAATGATGTCAATTAGTCGATGCACCTGTTCCACCGTAGAGTGTCCTCGCCTGAATCCAAATTGATGGTCGGGCAGTAAGTTCTTTTCCACGATGATAGGTTTAAGCCTGTTGAGAAGCAGCTTTTCAAAGAGTTTTGACATTATGGGTAGAAGTGATATCGGCCTGTACGACTTGACCTCTGTTGCTGTTTTGCCGGGTTTCAGGATCATGATCATCTCCGCCACTTTCCATGTTGCAGGGACGTGCATAAGTCTAAGGGACGCATTAATTAATAATAAAAACATTTTTAGTCTTTTTGTTGTCAGTTTTTTCAGCACTAGTCCTGTGATTAAATCGTATCCTGGTGCTTTCTTCGGGTTCAAGTTGTATTTTAGTTCTCGTTTAAGCTCTTTTAATGTCACTTTTTTAATAATTTTAGACTGATTATTAGTGTTTAGGTGAAGTTCTTCTTCATTCGTGGCTTCATTCGGCTTGAAGATGAGAGATTAGATGGATAAAATAATAATAAGAATAAAATGATGTTGTGTTTGTATGATACAATCAGATAAGATAATTATAACAATAGTAATAATAACAACAAAATAATGTTGTGTTTGTATGATACAATCAGATTAGATAATTATAACAATAGTAATAATAACAACAAAATAATGTTGTGTTTGTATGATACAATCAGATTAGATAATTATAACAATAGTAATAATAACAACAAAATAATGTTGTGTTTGTATGATACAATCAGATTAGATAATTATAACAATAGTAATAATAACAACAAAATAATGTTGTGTTTGTATGATACAATCAGATAAGATAATTATAACAATAGTAATAATAACAACAAAATAATGTTGTGTTTGTATGATACAATCAGATTAGATAATTATAACAATAGTAATAATAACAACAAAATAATGTTGTGTTTGTATGATACAATCAGATTAGATAATTATAGCAATAGTAATAATAACAACAAAATAATGTTGTGTTTGTATGATACAATCAGATTAGATAATTATAACAATAGTAATAATAACAACAAAATAATGTTGTGTTTGTATGATACAATCAGATTAGATAATTATAACAATAGTAATAATAACAACAAAATAATGTTGTGTTTGTATGATACAATCAGATTAGATAATTATAACAATAGTAATAATAACAACAAAATAATGTTGTGTTTGTATGATACAATCAGATTAGATAATTATAGCAATAGTAATAATAACAACAAAATAATGTTGTGTTTGTATGATACAATCAGATTAGATAATTATAACAATAGTAATAATAACAACAAAATAATGTTGTGTTTGTATGATACAATCAGATTAGATAATTATAACAATAGTAATAATAACAACAAAATAATGTTGTGTTTGTATGATACAATCAGATTAGATAATTATAACAATAGTAATAATAACAACAAAATAATGTTGTGTTTGTATGATACAATCAGATTAGATAATTATAACAATAGTAATAATAACAACAAAATAATGTTGTGTTTGTATGATACAATCAGATTAGATAATTATAACAATAGTAATAATAACAACAAAATAATGTTGTGTTTGTATGATACAATCAGATTAGATAATTATAACAATAGTAATAATAACAACAAAATAATGTTGTGTTTGTATGATACAATCAGATTAGATAATTATAACAATAGTAATAATAACAACAAAATAATGTTGTGTTTGTATGATACAATCAGATTAGATAATTATAACAATAGTAATAATAACAACAAAATAATGTTGTGTTTGTATGATACAATCAGATTAGATAATTATAACAATAGTAATAATAACAACAAAATAATGTTGTGTTTGTATGATACAATCAGATTAGATAATTATAACAATAGTAATAATAACAACAAAATAATGTTGTGTTTGTATGATACAATCAGATTAGATAATTATAACAATAGTAATAATAACAACAAAATAATGTTGTGTTTGTATGATACAATCAGATTAGATAATTATAACAATAGTAATAATAACAACAAAATAATGTTGTGTTTGTATGATACAATCAGATTAGATAATTATAACAATAGTAATAATAACAACAAAATAATGTTGTGTTTGTATGATACAATCAGATTAGATAATTATAACAATAGTAATAATAACAACAAAATAATGTTGTGTTTGTATGATACAATCAGATTAGATAATTATAACAATAGTAATAATAACAACAAAATAATGTTGTGTTTGTATGATACAATCAGATTAGATAATTATAACAATAGTAATAATAACAACAAAATAATGTTGTGTTTGTATGATACAATCAGATTAGATAATTATAACAATAGTAATAATAACAACAAAATAATGTTGTGTTTGTATGATACAATCAGATTAGATAATTATAACAATAGTAATAATAACAACAATCAAGTGAAATTGTTGTTATATGATAAAACTAGATTAGAGATTAGATGGGTATAATAATAAAAAGAATAAAATGATGTTGTGTTTGTATGATACAATCAGATTAGATAATTATAACAATAGTAATAATAGCAACAATCAAATAACATTGTTATTATATGATAAAACTAGATTAGACATTAGATGGATAAAATAATAATAACAATAAAATGATGTTGTGTTTTATGATACAACCAGATTAGATAAAATGGCATTGTGTTTATGTGATAAAAGCAGTTTAGATGATAATATATATTGATAATAATAGCTGCAATAAATGATATTGTTTATAAATGATAATACTAGACTAGATGATTATAACACTAATAATAATAATAATAATCAAATAATATTATGTTTATATAATAACACCAGATTAGTTGATGAGGATGTTCATGATAATATACAATAATAATGATAATAATAATAGCAAGCAAATAATATTGTGTTTATATGATAAAACCTGATTAGATGGTTATAATGATAATAAAATTAAAATAAAAACAAACCGACCGTGATAATACTGCACTACTGCCCTGTGTTCGTAGGTTACCGTGTACGCGTTTCAGCGGCTGAGTCGACCCAGGCTACGAAAAGCTTCTAAAAATTTCTAGCGCTACTGAGGATCGTACCAGAGATCTTTGGGTAAACAGTCAGTGTCCTATCCACCCAAATACTACTTGCATATTTTTTGGATGCTGAATATTTCACGTGCTTTGTTTAATGTAGACCAATGACCGGATACCAAATTTGGACGTATTTCTTCATAACTGTACTACATTTCATGTAAAGTTGAAATTATTAATAATTTCGGAATAGTTTGGTTTCCTTGTAGGGATTATCGTAAACAAGGTACTGCACGACGCGTGACAGAGCATATCGGGCGTCAAGGTCGCTTTCCAATGGACATGGAGTAACCACCCAAACATTAATTATGGGGTCAAGGTTAATGGAACGATTCAATTGCCAGCCGTACGGTCATCGAAAGCGTCGCGCGGGTTTTGCAAAACAAGCCTAAAGGATTCGTTGCGATACGCAGCCCCGGGGCGTTAAATCCTTCGACATCGGCTCTGATATAGATCATTAGCGCCAAAGCTTTCGAAAAGCGGCTGAGGAATTTTGAAAAACAAAACCACAGAATCTCTTTCGAAATATCGGCCGTTCCAAGTATTTCCGAACCGATCCAGGATTGAGAAACGCGTGGCTTTAATGAAGTAGTTTTTAGCTGTTTTGGTTGACAATTTTATGTGTCTTTCGAAACTATTAACATGTGCAATGGATATTTTATATTTTACGTACAATGCACTGGCTTGGAGAATTTAATGCCACTGCTTCTCGAAATTACTGATTTTACTACCTTCAGTCGATTTAATTACCTTCCTTATCGTTTGTGTTTTACAGTCTTACGTTTTTGACAAAATTATTTTTCTTTAATAACAAAAGTAACATATTTTAATAAGAGCTTTATTTTTAAACACTTTTTTTTAATATTTTGATATTTTCAAAAATATAAATTTGAAATTTATAGGCTATGGAAATACATTATTGCTTCGTAAACTAACTCTAGCCATTGTGTTACCTGTTTCCTCAGACTCTTGTGATTTTTCTTTTCAAGTGGACCAATAAAAGTTGCTCTTCTCTGTTCGTCTTAAAATCTCTACCTGTGAATTGATTGTGTCAATACAAAGAATCGAGCCTAATTTGTTTAACTCCTTTTTATTAGTTCACACTCTCCTTATATATATCTTGTTCAAATTTTCCATCGCTAATAAAATAATTTTTATCCATCGACTCGAGTTCTATGCTATTTTTCAAACTTGTAATGGTTGACATTTGATGTTAATACAGTTTTAAAAAAATATTAATTCATTAAATAAATTTAATGAATAAATTTTAGTTTTATATGGGAGAAAAACCTTTCACAAAAGGGACAGGGCATGCATTTCGTCCCATTTAGCTTAAAACAAGTGATAAAATATGGTTTCATAAAACAGCTGATTTTATGTTGTAGGTTATGTGGTAGAACAGCTGTTTTAACGTATAGGTTATGTTGTTTTATTTATGTTAATTGTAATTATTTAATGAAAAGTTACTAAAATAAAATTTATCTTTGTTCACCTAAGTAAGAATTGACTTTAAAACTATTTTTTGTTTATATTACTTGTAATTAATATCTTCGAATAAACTTTCTAATCTAAACATAAATATACAAGTAAATTTTATATACCTGCTCGAGACAAAAGGTTTTCATTTATGCTAGGCAACGTATCAACCGTAATATTGTTGATTGTACAAATACTAACGATGTAGAGAAGAATCGGTAAGGTTAGGGTTTATTTAAGCTAGTGGGAATTGTTGGAATACAAGGTTTCATTGCGAAATTATTGCAGAAAGTCCACTATATTGCTAGTATTTCTTAGTCATTTTAAAAATGTAGCAATTAATTTTAGAAATAAAATTTCGAAACACTGCAGGTTTTAAGTCGGTTTTTATCTAATTGTTATCTTTATGAAACCTTTATCGAAAGTTAAAACAACTTCAAAGATACTGGTTGTGGCCAAACCTTCTGATAAATTATCTTACTGCTTCATAGCTAAGTATTAACACAGTAAATTATTTACACTTGAAGGTTTTTTAACCTGATGTTTCGTATGTAAATATTACTGTTAATCGATCCTTGTCGATAGTTGAGTGTTTTTAATGTATTCTTCAATATACATGAATATGTTTTCTTTTCTAATATTCTTGCATTACTATAATTCTAAATATTTCTTTATTTTTATGTTTCGTTGATGATTTTGTTACAGATTTATTATTTCTTATGATGACCTTAGTTTGGTTACTTGGAAACACAAATTACTGATAGGTTAGGGTGATTTCATTTTATAAAAAAAACTGAAACAATAAAAATGTTGTTTAATGTCTGATTTGAGGCATTTGATTAAAGAAAGTAAATCATACAAAGTTTTGGATAAAACTTTAAAAAATTTGTTGTTTGAAATATTCAGTGACAGCGTAAAATTTTGATACCTTACAGTCTTTGTAAAATCATAAAATCACATTTCACACTCCGTTACTGATAGTTAATGTCATTGAAAACGGTGTGTTCGATTGGAGAATAAATTTTCAACCGAAAAGATCGTCTCTTTTCTCCTCGTGTTAAGATCTCTTCTTGTGAGTTGATTGTAAAAGTACAAGAAATGGAGCATAGTTATAATTATATCACTTCAAGGTCACGTAGGCAATGGAGAATATTTTTAATAAATTTTATAATATTCTTACTTGCAGTAACTTATAAATAAATATTTTTTTCTTAAATCGTGTCGGTTCCAATGGTTAAAATATGGCTTATTGTAAGTTTTTTCATTGATTGAACTATTTAAAATCCGCGGGATCTAATAGGGGTCTGTAAGTGTATGCTACTTGTTCATCCGACTAGACAAACGAGTTATGAAATCGCCGCTCGGATTTCTTCATCCGTGTGTGACCATTACTTGCACTACGTACAAGTATGCCCTATATATGCCCGACCATTGTTTGCCATTAAACAATAGCCAACATCTGCAACTGTAAAATCCTCCATTGTAATTAAAGCGATTTGCATCATTATTGATTGAATTCGGAGAGTTTAATGCCTTTTTAGATTGTTATTTTTGCAACGGCGGACTGATATTGCATTCACAAAGTAGGACGCGGCTCGCGTTGACAACCGAAGCGCGTATGTATGGGCTTACTTATTTATAATCGTGTAGGCCGTGTTGGTTTTAATTTTTAGTAATTAAATTATAAATAACTGTGTTTGGCTCTTTTTTACCTCTGTATTACGTATTTATATCGCTTTGATAACGCGTATAAGAAATGTTAAGAGTTTTAAAGTAACAGGTTTTCTTCCTCAGAGTTAGTACAGTACATTAAGATGGCCACCCGAATGATGTTTTTGCGTAACACAGTCAGTCTTTACGCAAGATACGTAATGTGCAATGTTAAAGTGTAAAGTAAACAAACTACTTTTTCTGTGTGTTACGACGATCAGCCACTATAAGTATTAGGCCTACCTCCTGCGTGAGATATGGAAAGGATTGTAGGGTTGTTCGACCGCTCTTTTTCCTTATCATGAAGGATTCATGTACCGCCCTCTTTTAGAATAAAACTTCACCTTCGATTCCTTTGCTACCGAAAATTTAAAAATCAGTAATCTATATATGCCGGCACACGTTAAATAATTATGAATCACATTTTTACTCATAAAACACAGACTGATCAGTTATATTCGTCTGGTAAAGATTTTATTGTGTATCTGTAGAAGGACGCGAGTTTACGGGGGTGGTACAATGCGCGACAAATCAACTGGTTAGATTTGCGTCGTTTTCTGACTCGCTCCTGTAGAGGCGCTATAAAGACTTTGTTTGAACTATATTTGCCAAAATGTTAACAAAATTCCCTTGTAATCGATTCATTGCTCGCTTAATTTGACAACCAAATTTCCCTATAATTGATCTATTGCTACCTTAATTTGACAACCAAATTCCCCTATAATGAATTAATTGCCTACATAATTTTACAAAGATTCATCTGTAATCGATTCATTCCTCCCTTAACTTTACAACGAAATGCCTCTATAGTCGCCCTAATTTTACAACTAAATTCCCTTATAATCGATTCAATTCATTACTCCCCTAATGTTACAATAAAATTCCCTTATAATCGATTCAATTCATTACTCCCCTAATGTTACAATAAAATTCCCTTATAGTCGATTCATAGCTCCCCTAAGTTTACAACCAAATTCCCCTATAATCAATTCATTGCTTTCCTAATTTTACAACAAAATTCACTTATAGTCGATTCATAGCTCCCCTAAATTGACAATAAAATGTTCTATAGTCAGTTCATTGCTTTCCTAATTTTACAACAAAATTCACTTATAGTCGATTCATAGCTCCCCTAAGTTTACAACCAAATTCCCCTATAATCAATTCATTGCTTTCCTAATTTTACAACAAAATTCACTTATAGTCGATTCATAGCTCCCCTAAATTGACAATAAAATGTTCTCCTATAGTCAGTTCATTGCTTTCCTAATTTTACAACAAAATTCACTTATAGTAGATTCATAGCTCCCCTAAATTGACAATAAAATGTTCTCCTATAATCAGTTCTTTGCTTTCCTAATTTTACAACAAAATTCACCTATAGTCGATTCATAGCTCCCATAAGTTGACAATAAAATGTTCTCCTAAATCAATTCATTGCTCTTCTAATTTTACATCAAAATTCCCTTATAGTCGATTCATAGCTCCCCTAAGTTTACAAACAAATTCCCCTATAATCAATTCATTGCTTTCCTAATTTTACAACAAAATTCACTTATAGTAGATTCCTAGCTCCCCTAAGTTGACAATAAAATGTTCTCCTAAATCAATTCATTGCTCTTCTAATTTTACATCAAAATTCCCTTATAGTCGATTCATAGCTCCCCTAAGTTTACAACCAAATTCCCCTATAATCAATTCATTGCTTTCCTAATTTTACAACAAAATTCACTTATAGTCGATTCATAGCTCCCCTAAATTGGCAATAAAATGTTCTCCTATAATCAGTTCATTGCTTTCCTAATTTTACAACAAAATTCACTTATAGTCGATTCATAGCTCCCCTAAATTGACAATAAAGTGTTCTCCTATAATCAGTTCGTTGCTTTCCTAATTTTACAACAAAATTCACTTATAGTCGATTCATTGCTCTTCTAATTTTACATCAAAATTCACTTATAGTCGATTCATAGCTCCCCTAAGTTGACAATCAAATTTTCTCCTATATTCAATTCATTGCTTCCCTGATTTTACAACAAAATTCACTTATAGTCGATTCATAGCTCCCATAAGTTGACAATAAAATGTTCTCCTAAATCAATTCATTGATCTTCTAATTTTACATCAAAATTCCCTTATAGTCGATTCATAGCTCCCCTAAGTTTACAACCAAATTCCCCTATAATCAATTCATTGCTTTCCTAATTTTACAACAAAATTCACTTATAGTCGATTCATAGCTCCCCTAAATTGACAATAAAATGTTCTCCTATAGTCAGTTCATTGCTTTCCTAATTTTACAACAAAATTCACTTGTAGTCGATTCATAGCTCCCCTAAGTTTACAACCAAATTCCCCTATAATCAATTCATTGCTTTCCTAATTTTACAACAAAATTCACTTATAGTCGATTCATAGCTCCCCTAAATTGACAATAAAATGTTCTCTTATAGTCAGTTCATTGCTTTCCTAATTTTACAACAAAATTCACTTATAGTCGATTCATAGCTCCCCTAAATTGACAATAAAATGTTCTCCTATAGTCAGTTCGTTGCTTTCCTAATTTTACAACAAAATTCACTTATAGTCGATTCATTGCTCTTCTAATTTTACATCAAAATTCACTTATAGTCGATTCATAGCTCCCCTAAGTTGACAATCAAATTTTCTCCTATATTCAATTCATTGCTTCCCTGATTTTACAACAAAATTCACTTATAGTCGATTCATAGCTCCCCTAAGTTGACAACATTTAGGTTATGTTAGGTTTAGTCAGGTGAGGTATAGGGGAATCTTCCCCTATAATCAATTCATTGCTTCCCTGATTTTACAACAAAATTCACTTATAGTCGATTCATAGCTCCCCTAAGTTGACAACATTTAGGTTAAGTTAGGTTTAGTCAGGTGAGGTATAGGGGAATCTTCCCCTATAATCAATTCATTACTTCCCTGATTTTACAACAAAATTCGCTTGTCGATTCATAGCTCCCCTAAGTTGACAACATTTAGGTTAAGTTAGGTTTAGGCAGGTGAGGTATAGGGGAATCTTCCCCTATAATCAATTCATTGCTCCCCTGATTTTATATGAAAATACTCGTATCGTGGAGTCGAAGCTATCCTACTGTTACAACGAAATTTCCTCACATTCGATTTTTGCTTCCCTAACGTTTGCAGGCTCTCATACTGCGGCAGACCCACTCTGTGCTTGCACCATAAACATGGGCAAGCTATATCTGATATTCTTCCATTGTAAAAAGGATACGGGAGGATAGATTGAATGAGGAAAGAGCTTCAAATCCCTTCGAGCTTCTAGCTGGGTAAATTGTAGCATCGCGGGGGTTGGGAGACTTACCCGAAGTATACCCATCCCCCCCCACGCTAGCCGAAGTTTAAGTGGGAGCATGCATGTTGTTGTGGCGAAGGAGGGATTATGCGGTTAGGATTAAAGTAGGACTCGTCCATGGGACTTGAGAGACATCACGACTGGCTTAAGGATTCCACGTAGGAGAAGTGTCTTATCTCGGAGGCTTCTTTTAACAAAGAAATGATGACCCTTTAAAATTAATTACAAATATAACGGTTGTGTGCAAGTAGTTCCCGATTAGGACAAGTGCGGGCTTTGTCTTACAGGCTCAGCTGATTAATGCGAAGATTTACCGTCTAAAATAGCTGTGCAATTAGCATTTCTAATTCGCTTATCTTTATTGTGTCTATTGACGTTTGTTTCATTGTCTTTGTTTAATTGTTTTGCCAGCGTCGTAAATCAAGCGTAAGTAAAAGATTTTATCGCTACTTTTTTCTTCACGTTCCGTTGTAGTCCACAGCGTGAATATAGTGGTTTATACGGGGAGGGAGGGTCTTTCTCCTACGTGAAGTAGTAGTCACTAAGGTTGTATTGAAAATATTATTTGTTCTATGTTTACCTTTCTATTTAATGTTTGTATGTATCTACACGTGTTAGGGAAACCGTTATGAAAAAATTGTTTTGGTTCTTGCGTCGATTAATAATGAAAATATTTATATTAACATTTCTTTCTTTATTTGGTCGTCAGAAGTTCATAAATACTTTAGAGCAAACTGAACATTCTATAATTAATTCATTCAGTTTAAAACAGAAATTCCGCACAGGACCAAATTGAAAACATCTCTGTAATATGCTAATTGTTACGTACGTTTCAAAGTATTAGACACCATTATATTTTAATTGCTGGAAAGATTTTTCAAACTTATCTTAACCTTAGGTTAAGTTGTGTCATAGTTAGGTTGGGTTATTTCAGATAAGGTTAGGTTATGTAATGGTTAGGTTAGGTTTTTTTAAGGTTAGGTTAGGTTATGTAATGGTTAGGTTAGGTTATGTTATAGTTACGTTTTGCTACTTTAGGTTCGTTTTGGTTATTTTATATAAAGGTAGGTTATGTAATGGTTAGGTGAGGTTATTTTATATTGGATTATGTGATGGCTAGATTAGGTTAGGTTATGTAATGTTTAGGTTTTGTTATTTTAAATTACTTCAGGTCAGTTCAAGTTAGGTTATATTACTTTAGGTTAGGTTCGAGTAGGTTATGTAATGGTTAGGTTTGAGTAGGTTATGTAATAGCTAGATTAGGTTAGGTTATGTAATTTTTAGGTTCGGTTATTTTAGGTTACTTCAGGTCAGGTTGGGTTAGGTTATGTAATGTTTAGGCTAGGATAGAGTAGATTATGTTATGGTTAGGTTAGACTATAGAAAGTAGAAAAACTTTAATAAATTCAGCACAAGCGGAACTAAAGGAGGTAAAACGTCTTATTCTTTACGTACTTGTTACTTCCTTTCGTTTACAGAATAACATTATATTTAACAATAATTCAGATTACATGAACGTTTCATCAATGGTTTCTCAAGGTTACAAAACAGTTTATATTACACGAAATGAATTTGAAATTTACGTAAATAAACTTATTACAAACTTAGTCTGTTTAATCTTTCAACTCATTGCAACGGCTTTACATGTTCAAACTGACAGCTGGAAACCACTACATTCTCAGATCCAGTTCCTTTTTTCGGCGCTATTCGTTGAAAACCGACAAGGTTAGGTTGGCCTTAACATAGATGTAAGCCGCGTTTTGGCAAAACGTCAGGAATTCTGACGATTTTTTTAATAGTTATTGATATTTTCCATATTAATTCTGCGGCGAAAAGAACGGATTTGGCAATAGCAGATGGTTCGTGGCGTCGGATCTGTGACAGACCTCGCACGTGTAGCACAGATGCCACTCCGTAGCTTCGCGTTACGCTCTCTTTACACGCCTGCTTTTAAATTCATATTTTCGTAATATTATATCCGTAATACTTTCCTTTAATTTAATTAAATTTTAATTACATTAGAACTGCTCTCACATTCTCCGTCTTCGATCTACGTGCTTGCATGACCTCTGTCAGCCGGAAACTTGACTAACCTACTCGGGAGCTTGAGTTTGCTCTGCAGAGCTTTGCCGGCAGAGAGCGCTGATCGTGAGTCCAGAACTACCTGTTGTTGGATCCTGAGAGGATGGTCAGGTTGTTACATATTTCTGAACTGTTGATAATGGAAGTAGATGCAGTAGAAATAACTGATAGATAGATAGTTGGAGTGCACATTGTGCAAAATCGACATGGTTACACTTTGGTTCACTATTTTATGTTCTACAAGGGGAGATTTTGTTTTAGAAGTTGTGTATGAGCTTATTTGGCTCTTATCGCGCATCATAAATACTTCAAAGCATATCAATTAAATGACAGCATATGATTTGATGCAACATCAGATTTTGTGTTATAGGTTATGTTGTGGAAAAGCTGTTTTACACGTAGCCTCCTTCATTATTTATTTAACATCATTAAGGAAAAAGGTTATTGTTAAATAGTTTTGATCAAATAATAAATATATTAAGTTATGCATTTTAATCCAATTTTTGAAACGAAAAGATTTTTAGACTGAAACCGAGGGGGCTGTATGAGGTTTTCAAGTTGGCTGGAAATATGCGTTCAAACTGCTTACAGACGAGAGGTGTGTGTTCTCAGTTATTCGTACCAGCGGGTAGGCTGACGTAACCTGTGCGTACTGGAGTACGTCATTGCGGTGTTTTGTAGAATGATTAGTCTTGTAGATCCTTGTTACTGGGTTATGGTCTCTGGACTCAAGGATAACATCTCTAGAGCACAGGCAACAGCAGTCTTACTGTGTGAATGATCCGGTGCTTAATCGCCATAAACAGCTTCATCCTCACACTCAGATTGTAATTACTGACAAAATATAAATAGAAGGGCACGACTCCATGTTAGAGTTATAAAATGGGGCGCAGAGCGTGAAGATTGCTAATGTATAAAAGATTAGAGACATACAAATCCCAGGTTTAGGGATTAAGGGGAAGAACAAGGCTTCAAAATATAGAGCACGGCTAAAAAAACTGGACACGGTTTTGTTTAGGCAAGAGGGAAAAACTCATCCGACGAGTTGGCAGGAGTAGTTAACCGTGAACGGACCCCACTCGCGACGATGACGCATTTTGCTCAGCTATTTAGACTAGTTTTTTCTTTCTCTTTTAGAAGAATCTCAATGACTTTTCAATGTTTCTTTATGTGATGTTTCAGTATAAGATCGCTCTCTCTCTCTTTCTCTCTCTCTCTCTTTCTCTATCACTCTCACTCTTTCTGTATATCACTTTCTCTTTCTCTCTCTTTATATAATTTTTCTTTCACTATCTCTTTTTCTGTCTCTCTCTCTTTCTCTATCTCTGTCGCTCTTTCTGTTTATACATATATATATCTTTTTCTCTCTACCTTTTTCTCTCACTCTCCCTTTTTCTATCACTCTCTCTCATTCTTTTTCTGACTCTATATTTTTTCTCTTGCCACTTCTTAATCTCTCTCACTATCTATTTCTCTATCACTTGCACTCTCTCTCTCTTTCTCTCTCTCCCTCTCCCTCCCTCTCTCTCCCTCTCTCTCACTCTTCTCTCTTTGTCTCTCACTCTTTCTCTTTCTCCGTCACACAATTATCCTTTTCTCTCTCATTGTCTCTATATTTTTTTCTCTATCATTGTCTCTATATCTCTCTCTATCACCTTCACCTCTCTCTCTCTCTCTCATTGTCTCTATATTTTTTTCTCTTTCTCACTCTTCTGTCTCTCAAACACACACACTCTCTCTCATTTTCTCTCTCACTCTTTCTCTTTCTCTCTCACACAATTATTCTTTCTCTCTCTCATTGTATCTATATCTCTCTCTATCACTTTCACCCTCTCTCTCTCTCTCTCTCTCTCTCTCTCTCTCTCTCTCTCTCTCTCTCTCTCTCTCTCATTGTCTATATTTTTTCTCTGTCTCTCTCTTTCTCACTCTTCTCTCTCTCTCTCTCATTCTCTCTACACGCGCGTACAAGCGTGTGTAAATTTTTCAAACAATATATTTTTATTTTTCTTCCATTTTATTGGTCGTACAACTAATTTTATACAAATTCTGAATAAAAAATACTATAAAATGGTTCACGTAAGTAGTATACCTTTTCACATAATTCGAAGTGTTATGGTGTTGGGAAATGCTATACTTTTTAAATGTGCCTAATAATTGTATAAATTGTGGCAGCTAATTACACAGATACGGCAGTTTTGTTCTGTGGCTCAGTGCACCTGTGCAAATATATTTGTCAGCCATGCAACTCGCCTTCCCGTCCTCCCGTCGGTAACTTGCTGCCTTTTTCATATTCAACCGGCAGTGGCGCGACTACTCTCTCCGTTTTTAATGTCTTATATTTAGTTGGCTCGTCATGGTTCATTTTAAAGTAGTTCTCGTCACGCGTGACAGTTCTCCGAACAGCTGATTTTCATAATTTAACAGATGATTTCATTCAACAGCTGTTTCCTATTTATTTGGAGGTTAGTTTCTTTCAAATTCGTATAAACCATTGGATTCAGTTAAGTACTTGCTAAAATTAAATAGTTTTAATTAAATTTTGTTTTTAATTGTAAAATTTAGTAATTGGTAATTGAAATAAATATTTAATAATTATTTCTAGTGATTTGTTTTTCAAGTACAAACCGTACTTTTAATACACAATATCAAGAGCACAGTGGTACAATATATTACAATAAAAATATTGAAAAGAAACCCCAATACCACAAAAATAATCAAAAATAACAAATAAAACAAGTTACTTAAGATTAAACCCTTATGTACATTTCGATGACCATGTCATCATCATCAGAGGGTCTATTACAACACACAATCTAGCACACAATCATTCTAGTTCGTAACTTCTTGTGTGCTAGATTGAGTGTTGTAATAGACCCTCTGATGATGATGACATGGTCATCGAAATGTACATAAGGGTTTAATCTTAAGTAACTTGTTTTATTTGTTATTTTTGATTATTTTTGTGGTATTGGGGTTTCTTTTCAATATTTTTATTGTAACGTACTTTTAATGTTAAACTCATAGGTTATCTTATTTTATTTTTATTAATTATAACTATTCAATAAAAAGTAACTATAGTACACGTTTTTTTGTCAACCTAAGTAGGAATTTACTTTAAAAGGTTTTTGTTTATATTACTTGTTTTTACTCATGACACCATTTCATTGGCTTTGTTTTAATCAGCGCCAAATAGGAAGTTATTGTGTTCGTTTTCTCATTCAATCGATCGTCGCAGTTAATATTTGTTGATACTGAAATGAACACATCTATGCAACATTTTAGGTCAATTTGAAACATAATTATAATTATTTATTATTTTTTAAATTAAATGATATTAATAAATTAAATTTGTTCTCTAAATGTGCAAAATATTATTATAATTTTTTTAAAAGAAAATAGAAAAGAATTTTGAAATGAAAATTTTAAATTGTCAGGTTTCTTTTCTGTTATTCAATTAATTATCTAAACAAGAAAGGTGTTTGTATTTATCGATAAATTAGTTTAAGTTGAAGTTTAATTAATTCTTATGTCGGGAGTCTAGATTGGCTAACCTGTTCTTCAGATATATCTAATCGTTTATAAATAACAGTTATTTCGAAGTATTGCAGAGCAGAGCGAAACATTGCTGAAGTTATCATGTCCCAAATAATTAGTTCTGCACAATTATGGTGGCTGTGGACAACAGCTGAGCGTTGACTAACTCCACGCCACGTCTGATAAATACGGAAGCCTACTGAAACTCACGTACAGCGCGGCGGTTACATAACCTCAAACGTTGCAGAGGTACATCACGGCCTACTTTATAACATTGCCAATACTTGTCATACTCGGGTCAGCTGGCCTGTATAAAGGTCTGGTGTGTTTTTGTTGATGTGGCTCACTATTTGCTTAATAGTCCTTCTGTTTACAAAGTAAGAAACATATTTAAAAAAAAAGACAATGTGGTTGTTTGTGGGACTTGCTTAAAGGCGTGAATATATCATTTAAGGAATATAGTTTACATAGGTTTTATAGAGAACTTTGAATTAAATGTTGCAAAATGTACTGCTAAATATTTTATTCAAGTAATTGAAATCAATTCTTAAAAGTGTCAGTTAAGTAAGTTTTGATTTAAATATTTGTAATAAAAATATATAACTAATTATCATTTTATTTAATTAATTGTAGTAATATTTACTTGAGTATAGATTAATGTATTTTATAACTTATGTATTGAATAATAACATTTTAACTTAATAAAGAACAATAAATAAAGTAACATAACCCATGCGTAAAAAACAGCTGCTCTACAACATAACCTATAACATAAAATCAGCTGTTATATGAAATCATATGTTAGCAGTTAAATGAAGCTAAATAGTTGTATACAACGCACATACAGCCTACAACTATAAAGATATGCTACACCGTGACAACTGGGAGATTTTTCCTCTTACAATTTTTCTGTTTAGGCGCACCAAAAGATTCACTTCAATAATTACTAAATGAATGTAAACTTGGTATACAGTATATTGTTTCTCGCTACTATGTGACGGTTTAAACAATGTAGCAAACGTTTTACATGTTAATGTTTCGATAATTTTACAGATATCTGTGTTTATAGGATTGATTTTAACAAATGTTTAAATTAGTTTTCAGAAATTTTCAGTCTAATAATTGATTTACTAATTTAGAAGATATATAAGACTGTATTGTATAGAATGTATTGTGTATAGAATGTATATGTGTATAGAATGTATTGTATAAAAACGGAAATATACACAGATCTTGATACATGTAAACATCTTACTAACTTCTAAAGAATAGTTGTTTTTAATAGAAATCGAAAGACTGTACTTTAACTTTGATGACCGTCTGATCTCGACTAGGCTAGCCTCGATTGCAGATAATTATCGGTTTATTAGATAATATCGATGGTTTTATATATATATATATATATATATATATATATATATATATATATATATAATTTCACGGTACTTCCTGATTATTAAGGTATTATATAAGTTTTTAAGGCTGTCTACTAAGATATAATTCTAACAACTGTGTTGAGAAGATTGTATGAACTCGATTTAACATTTTGAGCTACCCTGCCCACGCTTAATAGAGCACTTAGGGGATGCTATCTATATTTTCCCCTTTATATCAGAACCAGGGGAACATTGTGTTTCTCCTAACCTATTAAATTCTATTTAAACTTCTGTTTCTATTTACAAGGAGACGTGGACGCTGCATTATGCCCCCGAAAGAGAGAAGGGGGCATGTACGTGACGCTGCAGTCGTGATGTCATAACCCCCCCCCCCGCTACATCCTCTGCTAGTATATTTTATGTCCCTACCTATATTTACAAGCCTTCCGTAGCATTCTTTGTCGTAATCTAAAACGAAGTCGTGGCTGGTCGTTCTAAAACTTCTAAACAATCTTCAATTTGTCTATTTTACAGAAATCCTGTAGGAGTCTCCTTCCATGTCCTCTTCTTAATACTACCTAATTCTATTCATCCGATCATATCCTTCTTCTTTTAAAGAGGACAGGTCCTTTTGCCCCTGATAGAGATTAGTTCTACTTCCGATACGAGACCCTGAGCACGTGATGCCTTAACATCCCCGTTATATCATCTACTGGTGTACTTTATGTCCCTACCTTAGCCCTACGTATTTTCATAATCCTTCCCTAGCTTCTTACGGGATACTAGTAACAATGCCTGATGGTATGAAACTAAAAAACTATCTTCATTTCTTCTGTTTTACAGCAATCCTGCACGAGTCTCCTTCCATTCCCTGTTCTTATTCCTACGTCATTTCATCTATTCTTTCTTATCCTCCTTCCTATAAGGAAGGCAGCTCCTTGTGATCCTTACAGGAGGTAGTTCTATCACAATCCTCCCTTAGCGTTAGTAGGCCCTAATACTCACACTAGCTGATCGTTATAAAACTGCGCAATAAATTCTTTAATATTTCCGTTTTACAGCAATGCTGAAATTGTCGATTTGGATTGCTGCAGGGGACTCCTTCCATTCCCTGTTCTTATTCCTACGTCATTTCATCTATTCTTTCTTATCCTCCTTCCTATAAGGAAGGCAGCTCCTTGTGATCCTTACAGGAGGTAGTTCTATCACAATCCTCCCTTAGTGTTAGTAGGCCCTAATACTCACACTAGCTGATCGTTATAAAACTGCGAAATAAATTCTTTAATATTTCCGTTTTACAGCAATGCTGAAATTGTCGATTTGGATTGCTGCAGGGGACTCCTTCTATTCGCTCTCATTAATCGTACCAAATTCCATCCATCCTATATCCTTCTCCCTATAAGGTAGACACTCCCCTTGTGACGCTTACAGAGTAGTTCTGATTCCGGTACCTAACCCTGTACTCGTAATGCCATAGTATCCTCCCTATAGCCTTTACTAGTGTACCTTATGCCCCTACCTTGACCCTACGTATTTTCACAATCTTTTCCTAGCCTTCATTGACGATGATGGTCATAATATTATTGACTTGGCTTCATTTTACCCAGCTCACTTCTCACTAGTATCGCTTTGCAGACGCCGTTATGTCGTCTTACATTGGTCTGATGCGATTCTTCTTTACAACTACTCACGACATCAGAAAGCGCTTCGTGTGCTCCCCCTGGTGGATGGTCAAGGTACGATGCGTGACTCCTCATCACCGCCATATAATTGCACGTTGCCCAACAACGCTCCGGCTAGGATTAGGGCAATCCTCGGCGCGTTACATCACCCTTGTGCCAGTACTTACCTAACCGTCACCAATGGAAGGCTTGCCTGTGCTGAGGCTGTATTTCGACAAGACCCCATTCGGTGGACACAGATTATATTTTGTCACGCGCCTGCCGTCAGCTGCGTGTCCTTTTTTTTGCAGTGTAAATTGTCCGTCGAGTTTTCTTTATGAAACGTTCTCACTAATTTTGAGCCAGTTGTAAATACCTTGAATGCAATTATTATATTTCTAAAGGTGCATTAAGATTTCGGCTAAGAAGCACAGATTCGTCTTCGTTAATATCAAAACGTGAGCTCCCATCTGTGCGTGGGTTCCTGTGATCCGTAAATATCACTAACACGCTTGAATTTATGCCACTATTCATTTGGAATAAGTTCTGGTTAAATGATAATATACAAGAATATATAAAAAAATAATTAAGCCATTTAACCATAAATTTTATTTTTGTTTGTTTTTCATTTTATAATTATAATTATGTATACAGTATACATATGTCAGAATAACAATACTAAGTGGCAAAATTGAAAGAGAATTTCCTTCCAGTTTTCCATTTTTCTTTCCATGTATAGAGTTGGATTATTAGTTTTGTTACTATTTACACGCTTTCTTTTTTTCATCGCTTGCATTGTGTTGTAGTTTCTTTTCGCTTTCCTTTAGCATTGTCCGTTTGTGAAGCAAGGTTCGATGCCGTTTTTTTGTTTGTTTTTTTATTTTATTCCTTTCATTCATTTTTAATCCTAGAAAATTTGTTATGATATTTGTGTGGTAAAAATGGTAACCATGGTAACAATTTAAGGTTGTGCAATGGTGGTTTCGACTACAACCAGATGGGAGCAAAAGAAAAATGTATATACATTTTTGAGAAGTACATTTCTAGCTACGGGAAACTCTGATCAGTGTCACAGACCGCTGGGCTTAGAATACGATGATACTCAGCTCGAATCCGACCTAGACCCCCTGAATTTTTATAATTTTATTATTAAATAAATATTTCAAAAAAAACTGTATTAACATCAATTGTCATCTACTACAAGTTAAAAGAAATTAAGAAATATATTTGAGCTTGATTGGATGAATAAAAACGTATTTTATTAACGATTAAAAATTTGTACAAGATATATATTAGGAGAGTGTGAGCTAATAGAAGGAGTTTAATAATACTCAAAAATCTCTGAGGATGGTTACTTAGTAACCGAAATCTACATTGGGGGAACATGAAATATTTGGGGTTAGAGCCTTTTGAGTATTATTTATGTGTTTATTTATAAGTTAAAGATTAATTTTTATAAACCTTAAAACAAACGTTTAAATTAAACGAGTATTAATTTTGTTTTTAATATTAAAAGAAAATTATACACCGTACATTATTCGAATAAACCGAAATCAGTTTTGTTTTTAAATCTTGTCAGACAATGTAGTCTACATACGTGTATCGAAGATTTAGGGCTTGGTTGTGTGTGCGTGTGAATGAGTGCGCGTACGCCTATTTATGTATTTTTGTATATATTGATTGTGTATATTTTTATAATATTATCATATCGTATAAAGTGAATATTTCTTGCGGACGTATTCCAAAATTTTATCGACTTCTATTACTCACTCTTTGCCGTCAAATTAGAAACCCGGAGAGCTGTAGAGTGAATGTATTGGTCGAGGAAGCCACGTCGCAAATTAACAACGCCACGAAGGAGGTAAGTTTTTATTACAAGTCACGCCGAGTTGACGAGCAACATCACTTCTGTACAACGCATCTGTCAAATCCGTATTGCTTTTACTAGATAAATACATCTATATTCATTAAATCCGTTCTTATCACAGCCTCAGTGAAGACTGTCGGTGTGTTATATGGTCGAGTTACTGTTGGTTATCAGTAGCGGCCTTATCGTCACTTTCACTGGAAGGCTTTGAAAGTTATCCTTACGATAAAGATTTTTAAAAAATATTATATCTGTAAAAATTAAAAAAAGTGTTAGCGTATAAAAAGTTATCGTTGAGCGCCTTGTAGACACCTTTCTTTACCCAGTTTGCTGGTCTACTTCAGGTATAGGTAAAATGTTATACTCTGGTACTTGGGGTCTGGAGGCATTGGCGAGAGGTAGGGTAGAGGTGCTCGTAGGTCATTTCCAAAAACATCGACCCTTCGACTTCCGTTGACTCATAGTGAGGTTGTGTGTTAGGAGGAGATAGTGATGTTTGTGTGAGGGGGTATGTGTGTGTATGGAGGGTTGTCTATGAGGAAGGGGGAGGAGTGTTTGTTGCGAGGGGTGTGGGTATGTTGGTTGTGTGTGAGGGGAATTTGTGTGTGTGGGTATGTGTTTGTGCGGGGGGGTGGTTTGTGTGCGTGTGTGTGTGTATGGGGGGTTGTGTATGAGAAAGGGGGAGGAGTATTTGTTGTAGGGGGTGTGGGTATGTTGGTTGTATGTGAGGGGAATTTGTGTGTGTGGGTATGTGTTTGTGCGGGGGGGGGTTGTGTGTGAGGAGGGGGAGAAGTGTTTGTTTGTATGAGGGATGTGGGTATGTTGGTTGTGTGTGGGGGGAATTTGTGTGTGTGGGTAGGTATTTGTGCGGGGGGGTTGTGTGTGAGGAGGGGGAGAAGTGTTTGTTTGTATGGGGGATGTGGGTATGTTGGTGTTGTGGAGGAGTGTTTGTGTGTGTGTGTGTGTGTTTTGAGTGTGTGGGTGGGGTAGATGTAAAAAGTTACATAAAACAGTTGTAACTATTCGTTAGTGACAACATAATTAGAGCTGGTAAGGAAGAGAGAGAGAGAGAGGAGTCAGTGTTGCGGGATAAAGATTGTGAATATTTGTATAATAATAACATTGCTTATAAACTGATTATGTCTCGTGAAGGAATTCGACACTGTACCTACTTTCATTACTCGTTCTGTATTATTTCGTGCAGATTATTCGTAAGATTTTGACATGCTATTATTTCCTCATCACGGAGCATTTCCTAATCAAGAATATTTATAAACGTAATGGCTCGAGGCTTTTCATCAGTTTAATATATTGACATGTTCAAGTGCTTTCTGCTTCGCATATTAGCGTCGAAACAGGCCTGACCCACATTCGCACCAGTAAGAGTAGGTTAGACTTGTTTTAGCTGAAGAAGCTCTCAATAATGTCTGCCTATTAAAATAAAGCTTCCACACATGGTTATATAAATATTCTTCTTTATGGGGTGTATTTTGTTTATTAAATAATTATTTCAAGAAAAACGCCATCTCTTTAGACGCATTTTCTCTTCCCTCTAGTTTCTAGCTCATTTTGTGTTACCATAGAAGCACTTCATTCACAAGAATATATTATATATATATATATATATATATATATATATATATATATATATATATTACGTCCAAAACATTTTTGGTAACCATCTTATTAAGTACAATGATTTATGTTGGTTCAGTTAGAATCCCCCACATATGATCGTTTTTATGAAGTGTAATAAATAATCAAGAAAACGTTCGCATTATATATATATATATATATATATATATATATATATATATATATATAGAGAGAGAGAGAGAGAGAGCGTGCGAGAGTCTAACAGATATCAATAATTAGCAAGTGATGTAGTACTTTTACACTAAGTGTGACTATAAAATAAGTGTGACGCAAAAATAATGGAACCCTGAATTTGAGCTTTAGCCATTCGTGCCAGAATAAAACTATTCACACCATTAATTGGTGTGTTCAATTTTGCGTTTATGTATATAGCCAAAATAATTTTAGCACGATTTTTGTTAAACTTAGCTCATGGTAAAAAGAAAAAAATACGGGTTTTATCACTTTTTTATCACCGGCGGACTGGTATTCACCAGACTGTACTGTACTTTCACCTCGGTCGGCCGAGGCCTCTTTGCACGCCCCAGCGCACTTTACCCTTGTATCAAATATAAATCAATAACGCAATGAATTCAAAATCATACATAAACAGTTTATATACATTTAATATGTTGATATATTATTCTTTAAAAGAAGCTAACAATTAGTTGGATCGGGCAAAGGAGCCGTGAGATAAAACAGAGTGATAAAGCCGTAGTGTTTTCTTTATATCTTGAACTAAGTTTAAAAAAATCGTGCTAAAATTATTTTCGTTATATACATAAACGTAGAATTAAACTCGCTAGTTAATGGTGTGAATAGTTTTATTCTAACACGAATGGTTCGCTCAAACTCATTAGTCCATAATTTCTGAGTCGACAGTAATTACTTATTAGAAGGGAAGGGCAGAGATATACGAGTATTAGTTGTTGCTAGTATTCTAAAGGCTGTCTTTGCTGTGCATTGGGGGCATTTTACCTTATGGTACATTGTCTCATGTTTAGCTTGTATCTGTATTTGTTCACCAAAGTGTTGTTGTATATTTATATCATTATCTTTCAATTTTATTCACTTGTGTATAACTATTTTATTTTGTGAATTACACATACGAGCGACGCACGCGTGTACGCACACACTCACACACATTTAGGATGTTTAAGTGCACATGTTATTCTGTTTATACAAATATCCTACTTACATTGTTCTTCTTTGCAGGTGAGTATTCTATTGCTGTAGGGAAGTCGCATTGTTCTACCTGTTGTAAGTGTTACAAATCACATTTATTTAAAACAAACCTAAATAAATGAAGTATTGAGTGAATACACTGGCATTAGTATAAGTTCTTAATGGCTGTTTCCAGTGACAACATTGCACTAATTAAAACAGTTTTTTCTTTAAAAGCAGTATTTTTTTAAAGTAAGTATATACTGTTTAAGATAAATAAATAACAATAACCCTTGCTACAAATATCTAAACACCCTTGATGTACATTTCGCCAACACAGTTAGCATCATCAGAAGTATGTTACTTAGTATGTTTGTAACCTTCTGATGATGCTAACTGTGTTGGCGAAATGTACATCAAGGGTGTTTAAATATTTGTAGCAAGGGTTATTGTTATTTATTTATCATAATTACGCGACTGTGCTCTGTATAAAATTCCATATATTGTTTAAACAAATAAAGTTTTGGAATATGTTTATATTTTCAAGTTTTTAATTTCACCAAGTTATCTGACCCTGCTCACGAGGCGCCCTTATTCACAGCACCGGGGGGGGGGGGGGCTTCATTATTTCCTTTCATGAATCCATTTCCAGATGCTCTTCTCAAACGCCGTACAAGTGGGTGTAAGGATAGACACCTCTTGCTGACCCAATAGAGCAGGGGTACCCAAACGTTTTATTACCTCGCCCCCTCTTCTTGAAATAAAAGCTTAAAACGCCCCCTCCATTTCACATTATAAATAAATGGAATGGGCATATGAAAAGAAAACAAATAGGCTTATATATTGAAAACAATTTATCAACTTGTGCATATTCTCACAAGAAACATGTTATAACATTTCAAGTTTTAATTTGCTATGTAAGGCTTAACTAATAAGAGAAAAATCTGTGAGATCGATGAACTTGAATGTTTTTCACTTGCATAACTATTTGAGGTTGTATTTTAGTAAAAGCACAACACAAGTCATTAGCAACATCAAGCTTGTTCGTATATTTTGTTTTATTGCAACAAGTACTGAAAAGGTTTTTTCGCACAAGTAGGTGCTTGAAAAAGGCAAGTATTATCTAAGCGCTGCCTGTGATACACTTTTAAGTATTTTATCCAAAATGAAGATTTGTTCATTGTGGCGTTGTTGCCACATTGATCGGCAACATTCGTTTCGCGACACTTTAGTACTATTATTCTATTCAAGCTGCCATGTTGACTTAATTTCAAGTTACAATATTTGTACAGCCTTTCCTTATATTTCTTTTATAAATGCACACTTGTCATTTAAATCTTCGAAACATCATGATAAATAAGATTACTTATGTAATAAAATCTGATGTGTAAATTTAAATTTAAATTGTAATAAATTGTGAACTAAAATTTCAACTAAATGAGTATTTATCTTACTATTTTTCTACTGGTGTACTCCCCTCCCTTATTTGCCTTCACGCACCCCAAGGGGGCGCTTCCCCCTTTTTGGGGATCTATGCAAGAGAGTAGGTCTGCATCAGTACGCGACCATGCACACGCATCAGTAAGCAGTATGTCTTTCCCTTAATCCTATCTAATTCCGTCTACCTAATTAATTGTCTTCCTATAATTTAGACAATTCGTGCCGACTCGGCACACCTGGCGATAAGAGTCACACAGGCTGATCGTTCTAAACGTTTTAGAGAATGGGCAATACTTTATAATATTACATATCTAAAACATATAAATCTTTGCTCTCGCTTAAACAAACTGTACAATCTTGTATCTACGAGTTTCTCATATTTTGTTGGTTTCTTCGTACCTTTTGCTTTATGTTGATTTCTTCGTACCTTTTGCTGTATGTTGGTTTCTTTGTACTTTTTGCTGTATGTTGGTTTCTTCGTACCTTTTTCTGTATGTTGGTTTCTTCTTACCTTTCGCTCTATGTTGGTTTCTTCGTACCTTTTGCTTTATGTTGGTTTCTTCGTACCTTTTGCTGTATAATGGTTTCTTCGTACCTTTTTCTGTATGTTGGTTTCTTCTTACCTTTCGCTCTATGTTGGTTTCTTCGTACCTTTTGCTTTATGTTGGTTTCTTCGTACCTTTTGCTGTATAATGGTTTCTTCGTACCTTTTTCTGTATGTTGGTTTCTTCTTACCTTTCGCTCTATGTTGGTTTCTTCGTACCTTTTGCTTTATGTTGGTTTCTTCGTACCTTTTGCTGTATAATGGTTTCTTCGTACCTTTTTCTGTATGTTGGTTTCTTCTTACCTTTCGCTCTATGTTGGTTTCTTCGTACCTTTTGCTGTATGTTGGTTTCTTCGTACCTTTCGCTCTATGTTGGTTTCTTCGTACCTTTTGCTGTATAATGGTTTCTTCGTACCTTTTTCTGTATGTTGGTTTCTTCGTACCTTTTGCTGTATGTTAGTTTCTTCGTACCTTTTGCCGTATGTTGGTTTCTTCTTACCTTTCGCTCTATGTTGGTTTCTTCGTACCTTTTGCTGTATGTTGGTTTCTTCGTACTTTTTACTGAATGCTATATTCCTATTTAATAACGTAAAGCTATATAAAAAAGTAAACCGACAATAGCACCAGACGTGCGTAGTTTGAATTCATATCTTCCCTTCTGCTAGTCTGCTCTCAACTAGGGATGGTCCACATTTTCTGTTACGGTAACGTGTCACTGATATTATCGCTGGTGGTATTAGTGATAAAATATGGGAATGCCAGTTCCGGTGACAATAGATCGATTGAAAGTCGCCTCTGTTGTGATTGAGCGAAAATTCGTAGTCACTGGATGTAACGGCTGTCATTGGTTGATTTCTCGCTATAACGGGCTCTGCTCTTACTACTCGACTCGCGGTGTCGATTACTTTGCAGTGTCGTTGACTGTAGAAAAGAGGGAGGTTGTCTGTGTTGCGTTTAGGCAAAATGTCGCTGTCGCGATCGAAAAGTTACTGATATTTTACCACGGCTGTCATTGGTTGATTTGTCGCTATCACTGGTTCTACTCATTTACGTCACTATGGGTGGTTGATCGGTTGATTTGTTTCGGTTGACAGTGTTGTGTACAATAGACGCTATTTGTCTCTCGGTAGTTTATTCCTAATTTCGTGGGAATTTATTTTTTAATAAAATGAGCCTTCCAAAAAAGAAAAAGCTAGCTGTGGGACCATTTCACCAGTGTGGTATGCCTGCCTGTTATTGGCATATACAGAGCAGTCTCAGTCTCACTTGTCACCGGTAATAAAGTCGCTGATCCAGACCTGGCGCTGTCACTAAAATCACCAAACCGTTAAAGTCACTGGATCGACCATCGCTACTCTCAACCGTGAAATATTTACAAGATGCATCGGATAATCTTATTGTTTTTGTAATATCAAATTAAAACCCCGGCAACGGATCAGAACCGGATGCGTTGAGGCTAAGTCATCACTCACACTCCCGCCCTGACACCTCTGCCAGTGCGTCCGGCGCTGCCTACTATTTAATTTCTTTTGGAATTTCCAGCGGTGGAACAGGTTTGGTTGGTTGCAAATTGATATTTCTCGACGGAAACTCGCCTTAAACCCGTTCCTTATTATCCTTTAATTGTCACTGACCTTGCGTGACGTCAAACGAACCCCCTGCCTGCGTTCCGCTCTACCCGGGTATTCAATGTCTTGGGAGACATTTATATTTGGTCCACTCTATGGCGAAGTAAAACCTAGCAAACACTTGTTGCCAAACCACGTTCGCGTACATTTTGCACGGCTATAACACTGCTTCGGTTGACAGTTACTGCGGACAGGTTAGGATACAAACTCGTCTCGTGTGCGCGTGGTTTCGCGTCCATTGTCTTGCCTTTCGTATAAACGTTTAACATTAGACCAATTGGATTTATTATCACCAGCCACCCTTGAGAACTACCCTTTCCACATTTTGTCCTGAACTTGACCTCCTGGATAAATGTAGTCGTCGGAATATTGCAATAATTTCAATGAAACCCCTTAATTTTGTTTACATCCATTTATGACATCCTCATTGATTCAAAATCTAAATGTAAACAAAACGTCATCCACTGCAATTGTAAAAAAAATCCATTGTCTTTTGTTTACATCCGTTTATGTCGTCCTTATTGCTTCTAAATTTAAATGTAAACAAACAGACGTCATCCACTGTAATTGTAAAAGTAATCCATTGTCTTTTGTTTATATCCGTTTATGTCGTCCTTATTGCTTCTAAATTTAAATGTAAACAAACAGACGTCATCCACTGTAATTGTAAAAGTAATCCATTGTCTTTTGTTTATATCCGTTTATGTCGTCCTTATTGCTTCTAAATTTAAATGTAAACAAACAGACGTCATCCACTGTAATTGTAAAAGTAATCCATTGTCTTTTGTTTACATCCGTTTATGTCGTCCTTATTGCTTCTAAATTTAAATGTAAACAAACAGACGTCATCCACTGTAATTGTAAAAAAAATCCATTGTCTTTTGTTTACATCCGTTTATGTCGTCCTTATTGCTTCTAAATTTAAATGTAAACAAACAGACGTCATCCACTGTAATTGTAAAAAAAATCCATTGTCTTTTGTTTACATCCGTTTATGTCGTCCTTATTGCTTCTAAATTTAAATGTAAACAAACAGACGTCATCCACTGTAATTGTAAAAGTAATCCATTGTCTTTTGTTTATATCCGTTTATGTCGTCCTTATTGCTTCTAACCCATAATGTAAACAAACTGTTTACATCCATTATAATTATACACTAACTTTCTTTTGTTTACATCAACTTGTATGATAAACAATTCTTCTGAGTGGAATGTAAACAAACAATTCATATTTATTGTGATTGTAAATACACAACCCTTATTTTTTGTGATTGTAAATAAACAACCTTTTTTATTGGTTGTAAACGATCTCTTTTTTACATCTTCCTGTTTGGTCAACAATTATTTTAACCGCAATGTAAACAAACAACCCATATTTATTGTAATAGCAAACAAACACCCCTTATTTGTTGTGATTATAACCTAGAACTTATAATTATATTGATTGTGAACACACAACTCTTACTTATGATTTTAACCTACAACCCTAATTTTTGGGATTATGTACAAAAAACCTTTTTATTGTGATTGTAAACAAACCTTTTTTACATCTTGTATAAAAAATTTTTTTAGATGCAATGTAACACAAACAATCTATATTTATTGTGATAGTAAACAAACAACCCTTATTTTTTGTAATCGTAAGCAAACAACCCTTAGTTTTTGTGGTTGTAAACGTAATCTTTCGTTCGTACGTACGTCCATAAGCAAACAACCCTTAGTTTTTGTGGTTGTAAACGTAATCTTTCGTTCGTACGTACGTCCATAAGCAAACAACCCTTAGTTTTTGTGGTTGTAAACGTAATCTTTCGTTCGTACGTACGTCCATAAGCAAACAACCCTTAGTTTTTGTGGTTGTAAACGTAATCTTTCGTTCGTACGTACGTCCATTAAAGTGTTTGGTTTTTGTATTGATTGAAAACGAAATCGGGTACGTAATATATAGAGTCCAGCACGTCGCAGAATTGCACAAAACTGCAGCTTCGTGTTCATATCCGATGCAACACTGACTCTAGTGCCGATTGTTCACACTTCGCGTTCCGAGCTTTGGAAGTCCGCACGAAACCCACCTTGGCCCAGTCCCAGCTTTCTTGGCCCAAAGGCCTCGTGTGTATGCTAATTAATTAGGACGCAGTTTTCGTTTTCCCAACAAATATGTAATTATCGTCCCGCAGCGCCGTTGACGTTGACGGTTTTATTGACGGCGAGATTAATATTCGGACAAGTTCCGAACGTGTTCAAACGTGTTGCGTCACGCCAGTCTTGAACTTGCCCTGCTTCTGGGGTCTATGTTTTCGGGGTTAAGGTTTGCCTCCATTGGATTCGCAGACAGTTAATTATATAATTGATGCGTACAAAAGATTTGCCCATTTTGCTTAGCAGCATTTAGAATAACATAGTTATATAATACCCCACGCCAATTTGATAACTGCTTTTAAAGGAATATTATGTAATATTAAACTACTTTTATGATCTGTAAAGTTGTGGAAATTATAACATTTCTTGGTATAGTGCGTGGCTGAAGAAAACATTTAAAGTACATATCTTACTCTAGAAAAGCTATCGCAATGATTTAAATTGAATTTTAAATTAGACGAATTAATTACAACTTTAAAGTTGCGTAAAAGTGTGAATGGTTGTAACTTGCTATCAGCTGTTAATGAGCATTGTTGTAGCCCACTAGCTAGGAGAGTTAGGTAACTTCACACTGGCCGCGTGTGTTTGCTTTGCAATTCTAAGTTAGCATAGCTCGGTGTTAAATAAACAAACCTTGGTCGTCCGGAGACTGTGAAGGTGGAGGCTGAGACGCCGCGGATCCGTGACAAGTAAACTGTCGTTTGAAAGTATCGAAAACATTTGCACTTTTCCTAGAACCCGGAAAGTTACGTTCGGGATCCTCAAAGGTCTTGAACAAATTCGTTATACAGTAGAAAACGTCATACCTGTAAAATGTAAAACCTTACACATTGGGAAACACGTCTCAGAGCCTTCTTCAGAGGAAAACATCGAAACGTTTGGTTATAATATTTATTATAATTGTTGCCAAATGTGGTTGAAACGATAAACTATAAATAGAGAATAAAGTCGTAGAAACTAATAATTGCATTTCTGTGTTAGAAACAGGGCTAACAACTGTGAGCGGTGAGTTATAAAATAATAATTACATACAACCATTTAATTTGTATCTGGACTCCAGTAGGTGGTCACATACGCTGGAGACGGGTAGTCTACTTAGTTACTGCCAACGCCCACCTTTGGCAGTTGAACGATTTGGCGACGCGTTGAGCAGTAAAGATGGACATCCTTGAAGGTGTGAATCGTACTCCTGGGGCCGGTCTAGGGCTACGGTACTCATGACTTCACCACCACACAGCAAACACTCCGTAGTCGGCAGCGCATGTGTGCGGTATAGGTGCGCAGCAAGGTAGTCATTTCCCATCCTCAATCTGAGTGCTGCAACGCTAACAACTTGGGGCAAGTTATGGTCAATTGGTCCTTCCCGAGATAAAGCGTTTCCGCCGAAGTTCCTTCAATCGAACTTGATTCCATTTTTTGGTGAACATCTTTATTAAGGACATGGAGGACTGTAGTGCACTTAGATCCTCAGGCTGTTCCCTTATAAGGAGGCTGTGAACTTAGATGAGGGTTGTTCCCTGATTGGCTAGTTGGGTAGCTTTTTCATTGCTTGTGATGTTTACAGGGCTCGGGATCCACTGGAAATTAAGTACCCACCCAGCATTTATTCTGCTATAGCCAGTCTGTGAGTCGCCAGAGAGGTTCAGGATGGCGGTCTTAGAGTCAACAAAGAAAACGCCCACTTAGCTGGAGCAGTAAGATACTTAAAGCTCTAGCTGCAGCATGTATGGCTGCTACCTCACCGTCGTAGTTGCTAAGCTGGGCCTCGACGACATTAAAATCTCTCAAAATATGTGCAGTGGTATGCAGCACCCACTTCGCCTGATCCAGCCACGGATGATCAATCAGTGTAAATTTGTAGTCATTCTGGTGCAGTGATAATGCGTATGTGTGCTGACAATGTTTGTTAGCTTACGTTGACGTGATTTGGTTTTGTGACATTTCCTCTGTTTCCGTACGTTGTCGGTTTCTCTTTGCAGAGGTTAGGTAACCCAGTGCTCTCTATACCTAGTCTCACCCAAAACGTAAGCACTTTTAGATTAGACGTGAGTATAGCCTCACGGATGCACCACAGTGCTGGCAGAAGGGCGTCACAGCTCTTTAAGAATTGAAACAAATTGTTGTCTTAACGGGATTGATGATAGTACAGGCAGTGAACGTAAAAGATCAAGAAAATTAAAGTGCCCATGACAACATTGAAATGGAAAATGAGAAAATCAGTCACAGTGGAGAAAGCAGAGCGATATAAACAATCACAAACATCTGTAATAACAGTTAGATGTAACTACAACAGATCTGCTGCATTGAAACAGTGGCTAAGAAGTATTCCAGTAAACAGAAAGTAGTTATATACTTTATCAAGAAATAACTTTTTCAACTACAATAAGTATTTTTTCACTTGGTGCAATCTTACAATAGGCATCTCTATTCGCAAAACATTTTTGGGCCAACACACACGATCCTAGGTGTGGTAAGATCTTGAGTCGAAAAGTCAAATGATTAGAAACGTAATAGCCAAAGGAAAGTATAATCAGACACTTCAAAACAAAAAAGACAAAAGCAAAGAATTAAAAGTTTGGTTTTATGAATGAATAAGTCCGATGCAAAAAATTTGAAAAAGTCTAAAAGTACCTGACTTTTAGTTTGAAATTAACACAATGTGTGACACATTCTATTATAAGAGTTATTTAAATAAATATTACGTACATAAAAAAAAGAAAAAGTAAAATAACTATATGAAATATAAATAAGTGATATAGAATAAAAGAGAAAATGAAGAATTCTTTCTTTGTGAATACAAGTTTGAAATGCAATGACAAGCATTTATCTTCAGAATAATCTGTTTCAATAATTGCGTCTATGAAAATGATTGCTTTGTCAGAATGTACATTAAGATTTAACTATTTAGAACTGTTTATTTGTGATTGAGACCATTTATTTATTTAATAAAATGTGTGCCTTAAGTTGTTTGTAAAATGTTTTCATACAAATGGTTATTTTAACCATTAACCTGAATTTGTTCCGTAAACAGAACTTCATTTTAAAGTTCAATGTTTTTGGAATTACGCGTTCAACTTGCTCCCTTCTGAAGTCTTTAAAACCAATTTAATTGCCCGTAACTTCGAAATTTGCTGACTACTCTAATTTCAGCAAACATATCAAGTCGCGAACCCGCAGTTCGGCTCCATTCGAGTTGCACTTGCTAACTAGTCAAACACATCCATTTATGACAACACACGCACGCACGTACGCACGCGCTGACATTGACACACATTCAGCTTTCGCTGTCCATTTTACTGAGACTGCAGTTTTCCATCTTGAAATGGTAATCTATTAATTTAAAACGCTACAAAATTACAAATAAAAGTCTAAACAAAACCTGCTATAAAAATGAAAAATGTTTTTCCAAAAGTAAAAATAAAAAACTTCACAATATTAAAAATTTTAAAAAAAGGCCAGAATTACAGAACCTATTAAAAAGTGATAAATGAAAAAAATGTGTAGACTTGCAAGACAAAAAAATCTGTAAAAGTTATAAAAATATTGTAACTATTAATTTTTTCCAAAACCAAATAAATAATGCAACAAAATGACAAATAAACATGTGTTGTAGATTAGGCAAACGAAAATTGTAATAAAGTTATAAATCTAAAGTGTTAGAGAATTACAGAAATTGTATTACAATGAAAAATGTAGAATTAGTACACATATAGTTTTAAAAGTATTTTTTTGTTAAATACAAGAAAAAATAAACGAAGTTAGTGATAGAAACATGTTTAAGAAATTAAAATACAAATGTGTACAACAATATTTCAAACCAAAGTATTTACATAGTTTTAAATTTCCGGTATCTTTTAAATTTCGAAAGAAAAAAAATACTTAAAATATTTGTCAGTCACAATTTTTCAAATATAAATTGTGTTATAAAACTATAAACGAAAACCTAATAAATAATAACAAAACTTACTGAAACTCAAAATATTTACATTAATCTTAAACGCGTTTCGATGACGTGTTTGTCATCATCAGTGAATAACATTAAAATTTTACACAAAACACTTGACCTTAAGTGTAGTGTTAGATTTTGTAGCGTTCTTACTGATGATGATAAAAATAATTGAAATGCGTTTAAAATGTATAAATCGTAGGTTTGATTTCATTATTAAGTAGTTTACATTACACACATGCTAACCTCAAAACTTTGGTAATAGTAAAAATTGATCAAAAGTAGGAATGAGTTTTTGTAGGAATTTACAATTTTGAAAACAAATGTGATTTAAATGTACCTGCTCTAATACTTTGCGCTAAGGAAGGACTGGGGGAAACATTTTAACTCTAGTAGGCTACAATTCTATGACCATTGCCAAAGTCACCATTATACATCTGTAACCAGATATGCGTCGAACCTTAGCCTTAAAGTCGCTACTCTGGATTATTGTCCTGGAACCACGTAGGGATATATTCGTGTCTGCCCACGAGATGGATAATTCTTCCCTAGTCCGTGTATAGCGCGAGCAACATAGCCGAGGACTTGAGTTGACGCATGCGCATCATCCAGTAGACACGAAACTGTCTGGGCTCGCACGTAGTAAAGCCAGTCCAGTCATTCAGCATTACTGAGAACGGCAGCGACTTTCAAGTTGAGTTGACTGTACAAGGGAACGTAGGGGAAATGTAGTGGGGCCAACTCGGACTACCGTTCCCCTACACGCCATGTTATGTGGCGCGCTCTATACTAGAGTATCATATCCTTTCCTTAGGCCTAGATAAATCCATTTCTCTTCCTTATCTTTCTGTAAAGGTACGCCTCTTTGATCCCGTTTAAAGCAGGTCTATTTCAGGGATACCAACTTGGCAACGCGATGCCACACTTTCCCAGTACTAGGGCATCAGTTTGTCCTTTCGTTAGTAACTTAAATGGATAACTCCATCAGCTCTTTATTATTTTCCTCCTCAAAAAGGCGTGTAACTAGTAAGCAGATATTTATGACCTCAATAGAGAGTACGTCTAAATCGGGTGCGGTACCCTGCTACAACCTCTCCCCCTGTATCCTTTTCAGAAAGTTTGAGATATGTCCTACCCTTATTCACAATGGCAAATATGTTATGATATTTTTAAAGTGGGATTTTAATACATATTTTGGAACAAGATATAGTAGATTTATAATAACATAAAATCACTTCACGTACAATAATTTGTTTATTAACTTTATGATCGTTTCGGTTGAAAAGCGACCATCCTCAAGAGTTTTATTTTTGTTATGTTTTTTGAATGGTTGTTTTGCAACAGAAGTGTTTATAATGTTATAAGGGTAATTAAAATTATTGTAGTTGGAAGAGCTTTGCGTGTTTTATTATTAGTAAATTTAAAAATGCAATACATGAAAATTTTATAATTAACGATGGAAATTCGTTGCTGTGTTTCGATCAAATCTCTGAAGCGCTCGAATATAAAACTCTAAGACGAAATATTCGGTTCTAATAGATAAAAGAACTAAGAAAAGGGAAACCTCAACATGCGAACGTACTATAGTCGAATTATGATTATTAATGTATGGAAGACAGTAGGGTCAGTACGGCGCAATTTCTTCATGCTGCAATCTTTACTCCATTTAGATATTAATTGAGGCCTAGACGAAGTTGACAAACCGTCAGAAGGGATTGTCAGTCTAGCTTACGTAGTTGGAGAAACCAATGAAGATTTTCAGACTCGACTGACGAAATACTTTTTTTTTAATTTTAGCTCTACCCTATACATAATTTAAATTTTGTTGTCGAATCTTATAGGATCAAAGCAGCTCTCTGACCCGTTCACGAAGCACAGTTTCATCAGAGATGCTTAATTACGATCTGTTTGCGTCAACCGTTTTTACGATTTCGACAAAGGCCTTCGACGTAAAACACTGCCGAACTGTCCCCGCATAGGTTCCTCACATTGACATCTGACGGTTTTTTTGGCGGTGTCATTTAACTACCCACGCAATCAAATTAAACGGCCAATCTAGAAATCCGCTTCGATAACGAGTCAACAAATTTATGGGAGTTCCTATTAGAAATGAAGAAGAGGAAAAAAGAATAATGGCCATTAAGACGGACGTCACTGGAAACCAGTTCCGGTATTATTGGGTATCGATGCAAATTGCGTACGGGGTATCCCCTCCAAGCCCTCGGGTCATGTGTGGCTGGCATTGAGAGACGCACTCGCCGGACAAACTCGCCAGTAGACCGGCCGTCTTCGGACTCATCGCACTTTCCGCGAGTTTGTTTCAGTGTTTGTGCTTTTTGGATTATTAACGTCATGTGAGTATTGGAACCATCGCAAAGTAACGCCCTAACACTTATTGTTCTGACAGTAGCAACCAATATAAAATGTTCGATGTCACATTTAATATGATAGAGACTTTAATGCTTTGGATGCAAACGTTGAAGTTCACCTGAAAAAAAGAAATGTGTCTCATATCCTTGATGAGGTTTTTCGAAGGTCCTACAAAAAATGTATTATTTCTGTAATAAAAAATGTAATTCAGATTGCTTGTGTGCTTATAGCAACAATGATTAGGGTTAGGACTGTAAAGAAACTTCAAGTCAATTGTTCGACTGAGTATAAAAAAAAATATGAGTTGTATATAAACATATTTGAAAATGGTTTTTTTATAATTCGATTTCTTAGTACGCCCCTTTAACTCTCTTATTTCTCAACCCACACATTTGAAAGATTTTTTATTTTAAAAAAATATTATTTCGTTAATAAATAAATCAATCGTTTTGCAAATAAAAAAAAATCAAAACTTTTAACACAAAAGTTACATATATTTAAGGAACTTTATTATTTCATTAAGGTTTTATCTCAATTAATAATATTCCTAGTAGTACAATATAAATTTAATCAATAGCTAATTATCAAATTTATTTATATTAAACCATTTTGTACGTTTCGATTACCAATCCTTCATGACATGGTATAACTGAAATGAAGCTGTTAGATGCTCAAGAAAAAGTTAATGTTCAAGCAGATAATATTGTTCTTCAGTGAAATTCACACATAAGAATAAGAATTCGTAAGAATACACAAGAATTCATAGGTGAAGTACATAAGAACGGGTTGTTATTCGAAATAGATACATCGTATTTGAGATCTACAGGAACAATTTGTTTTATCTGTTTCGCCGCGTGTTCGTAGCTGACGCGTTTCGGAAGATAGTTTTTTTTTAAAATCATAAACTACTTGGCTTTGTACTAAAAGGAGACTTTAAGACCAGGTTAGGAATAAAGTTGGGGTATTAAATCGTATTCCGTGGATGTGGATAAGAATATGTAAAGCTTTGCTCGCCGTGAACTGAACTTTGCAATTACGTTTTTGGTAATTTAAACACGAAATCAATAGAAACGAAGGATTTTTCAATGTACGTATTTTAAAAAAGGAATTAAGGAAATTTTTATCTTACTGTAATCATTGTGATTTATTATATCTGAAAAATAGAAAAGAACATCTTGCTTAGAGCGGCCACGGTGTAGTCAACTGTCGTAATTTCCGCTCCTATTTTATGTCTCTTGAAAGCACACATAAAAATGTTTTACGCTTTCTTTAAGGGGTTATTGACGAGATACCGTCGACAATCTTTTCGGCCATCTCGTAACTTCTTACAATTTTGCTTAGAAAAAATTATTTTAGTTTTACAATTTTTAAAATTATAATAGAGAAGAGAATTAAAATTTAGAATGTGGTGCTCAGTGGGACTAGATGATAGGAGTGAATGGATTTGTAGCATGTAATTAATGGAAGATTTAATAGAATGTATTTAACGTGGTTATATAAAATTATCTAGTGAGTTAGAAAAACAGGCCTTGAACAATTTAATGAATACAGATTTTATTCAACGAATTTAACTTAGATCTTTTGTTAAAAAGTGTCAGACGCGCCTGAGGAAGGTTACATTAAAAAAATTGGAATACAAATATATAACTCATTACCATTATTGAATTGGTTTGATAATAATTGAACTATTGAAATATAATTTAATAACTGATAGAGAATATTTTTTTATTGGCATTTTAACTTAATAATGTACAATAATATAACATAACTTGCGTATTAAAACAGATGTTCTACAACATAACATATATGGTAAAATCAAGCTGTTGTATGAAATCATAAATTATCACTTACTTTAAGCTAAAATAGTTGTGTACATAGAACTATATACAACTATATATATATATATGTATGTATGTATTACAGCGTGACGCCAGC